>OY855912.1:2500-572500 GCA_963693305.1 Meandrina meandrites | reverse complement strand
GGTGCTACAAGGCTCCACACATCCACCAAGGGGTCATATCTTTCAACAGTTTTTAGACATGATCGCCCATCATAGCCGCCCATTGCATACATCGCCTCACCAAGGACCCCAACTCCAACACCAGAGCGACTCGTGTTGAGTGACTTGACATACATCCAGTGGTTCGTCTCTAGTGAAAAGCACTCTACTGTACTCAAACGTGAATAGCCATCTGAACCTCCAACAGCATAAAGACGGCCTCCTAAACTTCCAGTGCCAAGTTGTTGTCTTGGAACATTGAGAGGAGGGGCTTGCTGCCAAATGTTACTTTGTAAACTGATAACAAGGGCAAAGCATTACAAACAGGATGTTACTTTGATATTGATACCTGATAAAAGCCATTAGTGACTTAAAGGAAAATTTTGGATTGTTGTCCATAAAAAATGTGCAAATTGAAGATATTGTGTATTGCTCATGAATCTTACAAGTGTGGGTTAAAAACCATTTGCCTGTTCTTGAAACTTTCTACTCGTTTAAGTAAAACGTAAAACGGATTTGGTCATCATCCATCCCACGCAGATAAAAAATTTGATAAGATGCATATATCCTTATTAGCCAGACGCGCCCATGCGTTGTGTTTTTGTTGGACGGAAAATCACTTCCTGCCCGCAGAAATTTTTTTCAAAGAAAAAATAAGCCAAATTTTTGGGACTTCGCAAAAGCAAAAAAATGTAATAATTCACGTCTACGTTAACGTATCTCAAAAATAATCATTCGATCGATGAACGAGACTCTCAATGCCACGGAAGCACAGCTTATAATTACAGGAGATCAATATTTTTTCGTGAAACAATTTTTGGAGCAGCTCTACTCTAAGCTTATATTCATTGAAATGCCATAGTGAAACTACGACACACTAAAACAGAGCTCAAATAAATCAAAGTCACTGAAATTGGATAGTACAGTAAAAAATGTTAGCTAAAGATCAGATGAACGTAATTACATGTAACTTCAAACAAGCCATCGTGACTGCGTGTAAACATACACGGCAAGTTTACTTTGAAACACCAGTTGATGTCAATACAGTTCAGTTAAGAATACAAACCTGTAACACTCTACTGTATTTGAAATAGTTTCTCCAGCTTCTTTACCGCCAACAGCATATAAGGTACCCATCATAGATTTCCTCGGTTTCATTCGATCAGTACGAAACTGCGCTCGCTGTTCAGGTACAAGATGATAGTTTTTCGCTTCATCGAGCAAATCTCTGCACGTCAAATTCGATCGTATCAAATTGTCGGCATCAATTCGGTTCAGAAGATAATGTTTGGAAATTAAAGGCATTCGGACGAATCGTATCAGACTTGGAAGCTGTTTGACTCGATTGTTTAAGTCATGTTTCACCCAAGACATTACGGCTTCGTAGACTTCTTCTTCAGCAATGATGTTCAAGTCGTCACTTGAAATCACCTTGATCAATAACTCGCAAGGCAACAAGGCATATTCTTCTGATTTCATTACTTCTCTAAAGTTCTCAAGAACATAATTGTCTACAACTTCAAGGAAGTTCGTACAGCCATGCGCTTCGGTAAATTTCCTTATTCCCAAGCAATTGGAAGGGTCTAACTGTGTCTCCAAAAATCGACAGCATATATCTCGCACTTCGTGAAATTGTACCAGGCAAGCGGTTGCCAGTATGGACTGTACATTTTCGACGCTTACATCAACCTTTCCCGTGTAAGCAAACTCCACAAGGGTTTGGATTACAGTAGCGTCTATGTCTTTCATGGTGATAACTTTCTGTCTGCTCTCGACTAAATCGCTCGTAAACATGGCGTAGAAGTACGAACTACACGCTGCCAACACCGCCCTGTGAGTAGGAATGTGTTCGTCTCCAATTTTAAGTACAACATCACAGAGTTTGAGACAGTCTTTGCGATGTTTGTTCATAACGTCCAGTACTCGAACACTATGTAACGAAGTAGAATAAGGCGAGTGGAGCTCTCTGCCTACAGCTCCGCGTCCTACCTCCATGATTGATTTTGCCTGTTTTCTGTTTTGTCTCCAAAGTGTTGAAGAAGATTGGGTACAAGTTTGGCTTCGGAAGACTTCGGAAACTTACGAAAACATCCGAAGATTCTACACTCCACTTTCCAAGCAGGTTCTTGAAAGCGGAGTTCGGCTAAAGGAGAGCGAAGCGTGAGGAGCCCACCCATCGCCCGCCCCGCTCACTTGGCTTTGTGAGATAGCTCCCTAAACATCTGTCTTGTTGTGGTTCCTATTGTTATAGTAAGATGACCCCTTTCTGGTGTTCATCAACTACGCTTAGGCGTCGTAATCCCTTTACGGGTAGGAAGCCGCCGAAAATATGTTTTTGCAGAAGTCCATAACTAGTTATGGACTTCTGGTTTTTGCTATTTTTCTCGGAAAGAAGATTTCGATAAATTGAGCGTACGTTTTTAGCTCCAAGTTGGCAGCCCCTCAACCGATTTGGCTGAAATTTGGCCAACTGCTAGTCAGATGGTTTTCCTCCAAAATCGTGTCTGCGATTTCTGTTTTCTTTTTTCGTTTTCGAGTAATCTCTATTTGTCCACAGGAAGTGCTGGTGATTTGTCTTCCCTAACTTTATCTGCTCATCAAAAAAGAACAAACCCACTTGTCAAAAATCTGAGGCACAGTTTTTTAGTGGAACTTGTTGGGAGGCAAATGAAGTGTTAATCGTTTTTTTCCGCTTATTTTCGGCGGACCTGGAGCTTGATTTGCACAGACACATACTTTTGCAAAAAAGTCTCGCTATCGCATTTTTTTTGGGTTTTGTTAACTTTGAAGGAAAAATCCATAATCTGGAACTATTAAGCTTTCAGAAAATGTATGGTTTGTAGGGGTTTGTATTAAAAACAAAAGCGCTAAAGTGATCGGCGCGCGGACGGTCCTGAAGGGTGGCTGATACCTTAAACGTATTCCAGCCTAAGAAAGACCAAGAGCAGCAGGCATTGACTACTGCAGGGCCAAAGAAGGACCGCTTGATCCCCGGGTTGATTTTTTGTTTATTTCTTTATTACGATTTATGGCTTATGGCTTAAGAAAACAAACGCCAAAGGATGAAATGCAAAAGAGTCAAAGACCCCATATTAAAGCAGATCACCTAAGACCTGTACGAAGATAAAAATACATATGAAAATGAAATTATAATAGTAATAAATAAGTAAACAAGAAAAACATTCAAAGATTATCCTGATCCATAAAAAACTTTTTAACTAACGCGTTAAAAGAGTTCACACTTGTTGCCTCACGAATGAAAAGGGGAAGCGAATTCCATGTTCCCACCACTCTATGAAAATAAGAAAATTTAAGGACATTCGTTCTTGCATACATGTATCTCATCTTTAGAGTTAACTTATCATTATGTCTAAAAGAATAGTGATCAGTTTCCTTATAAAAATCCACATAAGGTTCAACATCGATGTCAATAATCCCATTAAGAGCTTTATATAAAAAAAGTAACATCTGCTAACAATCGCCTCTTTTCCAATGATACGGCAAATTTAATTTATTCAGGCGGCAAGCATAGGTGTCCTCAGTCTTTAAAATAAATTTAGTTGCCCTTCTTTGAACCTTCTCCAACTTTTCAATGCCTTTAGTGGTGTAAGGGGACAAAATTAGGGAACAGTATTCTAAGTTGGATCGTACAAGAGCACAGTATAGAGTTCTTAGAGTCTTGTGATCATCAAGATCTCTGCAAGTTTAACGCGCTAACCACTAGGACCAGTGTAGGCTAGCATGTTTTCCACAACTATCCAGCTTTATTGGACAAGAAGGAACTTTCGCTCAAATGCACCATCTTATATTAATATTTCCCTTTCTGAACAAAAGAGACGTACAGAAAATCACAACTATTCAAAGCCATACAATTAAGTCACATATCAGAAATACAGGGAAACTAAACAAGATTGCGTCAATAAGATTTTTATTACCGATGGCCCAGGAGTTCTTGTGTTCAGTTAACAACGATATTCATCGAATATTCAGACGAAAAATCATCGGTCTTTCTGTCCAGAAATGACTTTGCTCCCGCCGGGGCAGACAAACAACTAGCATAGGACGAGCCTACATTGGTTACCTTTCCTTTGAAATTTGAATTAATTAATCAGCGTCAATCACGGCATGGCGTTTTCACTCCTTTTTACTTTATTGTCGGAAATTCTCTTTTTCATTACTGTATTTTCAAACTCTTAACTTAGGACACTGCTATAAGTAAATCCGAAAGTCACACTTTAACACCTGGTACACAAAACAGGTCAAGCATCACAAGACGCTGTCAGCGTTTACTGATCAGTGAAAAGTAGGGTTGATGCTCATGTAGATGCTTGAGACCATTGTGAAGTAATCGATCGAGACAGGTTAACCTAAATAGCTGTTTGTCAATCCCACATTTTTACGCAATCTGACTTGGCATTTACCAAGCATGGGCCATTTTTGAATGTCGAACATTTCAGATACGATTAAAACCAACTATTGCCTTCGTTACTTGCATAACATAACACCTCATTCACACGCTTAAACTTCCAAACGTCTGTACCGCGCTAGTAGGGAACCCCCTATTAGGAGTTATCGGGATACCGGATATTTAGCTAAAAAATTGTAGGGATAAAACCACAGGAATAAACGGGATACGACAGATCGATACGACATATTACCGGTATACTTACCGGTATACAAAGGTTATGGGATACCTTCCCTTTTTTGCTCTCGCCCCAGTTTCGCGCGGCGAGAATCTTTCGGTCTTCGCTCGCGACAGATCGCACGGGAACGCTTGCTAGAAAACTTTCCTCTTGCTCCCTTCTCAGAGCTCAGCTCGCACGACACAGGCAACATATTAGGCTGCGTATCACTTGGTTTTATAAATGATTTGAGAAAAATGTTGTCAATATCCTTATAAAAAATAGCAAACTTCACCCTGTGCTTGGCCTGCTTGGCCCTTCATCGGTGGAGAATAGGTAATTCACTGTATGATTAAAACCAAATTGATTGCAAGGCTGGTACTACGGCAAAAGGGCAAAATTTATTGGCCAATATTTCAACTAGCAGAGCTAGTCTTCTTCAGGGCCAGTACAATGTGAAACTAACGGCTCTAAAATTTGAATAGGGATATACATACAATGGCAGTTAATGTTTAACTACATGTAAATATTGGCCAATAAAGTTTGCCCTTTTGCCGTAGTACCAGCCTTGCAATCAATTTGGTTTTATCTACACTTAACGTGACGTCTGGTACGAGTGTTTCTTTTACAAGAGATCCGGCAACAGACAAGTCAAGTAGTTTTATTCTCCGTTGCGTGTCCTCTGCATCCAAACGTTTTTTAATTTTTTCACTGTATGATTGTTACACCACGTACGATGAGAACGTTTGTTTCAAACCGCTTGCATGTTACTGCAGGTTCATATGGAGCCCGTTCCGCCCGCTTTGCTGCCGGAGGGAACACAATTATTTCCCGTTCTAAATTTTGCGATTACGACTATGTTCAAGAATTTCAAATCGGGTTACATAGCGCTGGCAAGGTGAGGGGGAATCCCTCCGTCAATTGTTCCGGTTTGGCGCTTGCAGAAACCAACCGACTTGCACAAATCGAAGGTATGTGATAAAATAATACATGTAAGCTTTCTAGACTGAGTGTTCAATGAATGTCTGTGTTCTTGATTTCAAAGGTCTAAAGAAGTCATGTCTGGTTCACCCAAAGGAGGTAAGAAGAACAAACTACTGCAGTTTTTGTGTAGCTTAGGTTTCTTCAAGCCCACATTTCCACCTGTGAAAATATTTTTCGGCCATAAATAATATTTAAAATTGCATATCAATTTTAACCCAGGAATAACTCATTGGTTAAGTTTATGTGTTTGTTTGATTTCTAATGTGTTATTGCTGGATACATCTTTTTCTTAACGATAAGTCTCTTAGTAATCTGCTTGGTTTTGTCTTGAATGACGGTAGGTTTAGGTCGCATTGTGCTGGGTGAATTTCATTTTCACCCTTTGATGAAAATCATTCAAAGTCTAGAGGTATCTTCCTGTGATTTTTCAAACAGGTCGAACTTCTCATAAGCGACATCCTTGGAACCAAAACAGTAGTATCCACTGTCCGCTTATAGTAGGAGGTTAAAAGTGCAATGTTATCGTATGCATATGCTGCAATTAGTATAAATAGTACATATGTTGATTGTAAAAATCAAATCTAAAGCAAGCTTAGAAGCAAAAAAGCTGGGTTTTAAAGTTTTGCTTTAAAGACATGGCTATCAATGAATGTCTTGGGATTTTGAAGTGGCGTGGAGCTTTATGTAGCCATTGGCTAGTAGATGACACTCAAAACTGTTAGTATACAACTTGGCAGGAATAAAACAAGTAACTTTTATTATAGACAATAGTTTAAATTACATCGCATAGATCGCTTTTAATAGTTTTTAATATATTGTAATGTTAATAGCTTTTAATATTTTTTAATCTTGTAATATATAGTTTAAATATTTTTATGAATTGTGACAGTACACGTAATTCAGTCCAAGGACTGCAAAGTGTTATACTTTTAATAAACGATACTTCTCTTCTAACATATAAAACCAAGGGTCATGGGAATTCCTTCAGACTACTTTTATTTGACCAATGTTTAAACACTGTGACAGCTATAATTTTATAGTTTATGTACATCAACTTCCAAAATAATGAAAAAGTGGCAAACATAATATACACTTGGGCAAGATTTCCGCACAGCCCCATACATTTATTATGCATACAGTTCTTTGTTTATTGAAAACAATGAACAGAACAATAGAGCGCCTTTGGGACTAAAGCGCTTTGTTTCAGTCATTTCTTTGTTTTAGTAAACTTTCCATTTTTTTTCTAAGTCCAAAATAGTTTTAGAGTTAGATAAAATTTACGATTTTTTCTTAATTTGGCGTCGAAAATAGGAAAAATAATTAAAGACTTAGAAAAAGTTTGCGATTTCGCGTTCAAAATACGGGAAATCGGAAGCAAATCTGGAATTTTTGGCGCTTTCACCGTGTTATAAAATTAACCACAAGCCTACAAATAGCGATTTAGACCTTGGGGTTAGCTTTAAAATGTTGTTTGGGTCAGCGAGTATTGTAATTCTGCAAAACACAAATAAAGTTTACTAAATTATTGGCTTTATTTTACCTTTCGTGTTGTTTTGTCTCGAAGTTTTCCCTTGATTTCTTCCTTGAAATGCAGTCAACAAGGATCGCTTCCATTTGTTATCGTGTATTTTGACCCTCTAGTCCGAGAGATTGCAGAGGAATTACGAATATTGCCCATCACGGGATGAAGTCCTACTTGTCCTGGACATTATTTACTCCATACATCTTCCGGTGTATATGTGTATTTCATGAACGACGTGAGCAGATTGTTTCCTTTCAACACTGTATGCAACGGGGCGCTCATGAACAGCAATAATCTTGCACTGCCGGCGTGTGTAAGGTTGAGAAAGACATCAAAGTATTACCTCTGGCGCAGGACTAAGAGAAACAGTCGAGGATTTCGTGGAGGACTTGGAAGATTTTGAATACTTTTTGGAGATGAAGGCTTCTAAGCAAACGCGGTTAGAGAAAACACGAAACTTCAACCTTCCCTGTTATACACCAGGGAGCCAATGATTAACATATGTGATGCATGCTTTCGTGGAATCAGAAATATGCTTCAAAAAGGTGAAGAAATAAATTGTAATGTAAATTTTTCTTTGTTTTCATGACTGACGGACAAATAAAGTTAATTTATCAACTGGCAATTTTCAACTGAACCTCGTAGCGTAGTGGTATAGATGTTGGACTTGTAATCCAGAGGTAATCGAAGGGTAAAGGTACGAGGCCTGTCGTGGAAAAAAAAAAGGAAAAAAAAAGGTCGAGGGAAGGCTGGGTACAGAAAAGTGGCGTAGAAGGGAAGGAAGAAGAAGGAAGAACGGAGCAGGGAAAGGGAGGAGAAGAGAAAAAAAATCGCGCGCAACGAAATCCTCTTTTATTTGCACAGTAAGTAATAATTATCAATGTATATATTCAGTACCTCAAGGTATTGGCCTTTGTCTCATAAGACAATGAAGCGCATGCATAATTAATTAATCTGCATGCATAATAAATGTATGGGGCTGTGCGGAAATTTTTCCTACACTTGTCACTAGTAATAGTTCTCAATATAGCTGCCCCTGCCTTTATATGGTAGGGATTTTTAGCACGAACATTTCAGGAGCAACGTAGAGTAGTGGCTGCTGTTGCTGCCATCAAATTGTTTCTCCAAAACCTGCTTCAAAGTCTCTGTGAAAGTCTTTAAGAGAAATACTTCTATTATCATATGAAAAGATATTATCTTGAGATGAAGAGATTCTGGGGCTGTGGGAGAGTTACTAGTAAGGTAAAGGTAAAGTCTGCATACGAGCCTAGTGGCCCATCAGGCTGGAGGCTATCCTGGTTTCCGTAGGAGTATTTTTACTGCCCCCTTAATGGGATGCTAGTCCATCGGAGGGTTACCC
The DNA here is from genome assembly GCA_963693305.1 of Meandrina meandrites. Taxonomy (NCBI): domain Eukaryota; kingdom Metazoa; phylum Cnidaria; class Anthozoa; order Scleractinia; family Meandrinidae; genus Meandrina; species Meandrina meandrites. The sequence goes on along the minus strand of OY855912.1, from coordinate 563,994 downwards.
CCCAACAGCGCACTGCTCCGGCCAGCTGGGCTCAAACCTGGACCACCAGATCTGAAGTCCAGCGCACTAACCATTAGGCCACTGCGCCTCCCACAGGAGAGGTACTGCTTCACCGCAAATACAAATTTCACCACATTTTCTATGCAAGATAAACATTGATGAAGCAAAATGTTGAGGCAAGTTCAGAGTTTAAACAATGTGGATGGTTGACCTTGCTAAAAAACTAAAATTACCCAACACTACCTAGCAGTCCTGATGAAAATTTCCCAATACAACTAACTCCTAACTTGTTCAAATCAAGGTCATCTCATATACTAATAATACCAAAATTTACATTTTCTTTTTTTTTCAATAACATGTTTTTATTTACATGAAGTGACTACAGTATGGTGCCTCCTCTGCACCATATTGCACCACATTTTTTTGCAAGTAGTGTAGTATGTGCTTTTATTAAAACTATTGGTATTGCAACAGTGGATTGTCTGCAAATTTGTGCCTGCTCTTCCCTCAAGGGAAGGAAATTGAGTGCCTGTCGCTTCACTGTATCCTTTGACCAAGTTCAGAATACAAACAGAACAAAGTTTAAGGTTTACCAAGTAAGGGACTCATTACATTCCAGGAAAGAAGCATAAAAAGCCAAAAGGACCTAAATTTGATTTTTCAAAGGCTCAACCGTCACCTACTGCATCACCTTCGTAAGTACTATTTTAAATAGGATGTACAAAATATATTTTTTTATGAATAGTTAATTTTACTGAACAACCATGCATGTTGTGACAAGATACAAAAGTCATTATTTTACACAGAGAAAAAATGTTACACAGAGAAATCAGATAATACTTCAATCAATCTATCTTGTTATGTCTACATTATTGTACATAAAGCTAGGAGGAGGGGAGGGGAACATAGTCATGTCAGGCTATTGCATATACAGGAGAAGATGCAAATCCTTGCATCTGCCAAATCTGTGAGCCATGTCTGCGACCCATTTTAAGTTAAGTTTCACTCCTGTCTACTTGTGGATAGATAGCTCAACATCTGTTTCGCTGATGGTTAGTTTCAGTCCTGTTTGCTCACTATTAACTTTCACTTGTTGGTTAGGGCAACACAAAATGGATACATTTATGCTTACAACATGATAATGCTGCAGCCTTAAATGGTTCGCACCGTGGCTCACACGGCTCTCTGACTCACAGATTGGTAATACTCCAAATCCTTTGTCTGTTTGTTAGAAAGATGGGTTGGGTTAATACTGACATTAGTTTTGAGCCATTGAACGGATTCATTATGTAATTCTAGGAAAAAATTGACATTCCAAGAATGCGTACCTAGAGTCGCTCTCCCTGCACAGAACACATTTCACTCAGAGTCTCAAAGTATAGTGCAGAATGCGAAGGGGCCAATTAATTAAAAGTGTGATGTTGCATTTTTTGTTTGTTTGCCTTATTTCACCTTCAATAAGACATTGAAACACCAGATGTTACAACCGTAACAAGATACTTTTATTTGTTTGTAACACATGATACTTTTGTTTTTCTCGTCAGTGTATGTAACGTGATACTTATAAAAGTGCATTCTGCACTAAACTATTTTCAATTGTCATCAGAAGTTTATATTGGGGTCACCATGATGATCGTGAATGCACTGTTTAATCTTCTTTCAGACCTTACCTCTTGTATTCAAACCTTGCTCTAGACCTCTTGTCTGACCCACCATATTAAGGATTACAATAAGGTGGTGGTTTATAAATTCAGTATGCCATTACCCAGAATTTCAGACTAAAATTCAAACTAGTCATAACCAGTAATTAATAATATTTCTGTGATTATTTTGGGGAGCCTACTGGCCCAGCTTGGTAGTTTGAGTGCTCTGTTTGGTCTGGAGAAACCACATGTTACACATCAATTTTTACTGTTTTTCAAGCATTTTCTCTATTGCTGTCACTGTGTTAGATGTCTGTAGGTGGTTAGTCACTGGGGTGTAAACACAACATTTAGATTGCTTGTATTGTTTCAGGACCACACCTCCTAGAAACCTTACAGATAAAGAGACACTCACTGTTGATGGCAAGGTTTGTAAAATAATAAAATAAATGTTCAATTTTTTTTATTAGTTGTTTGGTTAGCTTTTGATAAGCCAACTGCTTTCTACTTGTAACTACTAAGTATGATTCATGTGTTTCCAGGTAATCACCCATTGGTTGGTTTAGGACAGTCAGTATATAATTATTATAATGTATATTGGTCAACATAATTTGTCCTTTACATCCACTGTGACAGGAATTTGAGTGCAATGCAGAGGATTTAAAAGAGTTAATGGAACTTGGCCATGGAGCCTATGGTTATGTATACAAGATGATACATGAACCTACTGGGCACATAATGGCAGTCAAGGTATATATCAAACAATAGTCATAGACAGTTGTTGCTCGTTTCAATTGGTCTACAGAATCCCAGGGTTTAATCGAACTTTTGTTATTTTTTCTACAGAGAATACGAGCCAATGTAAACTCAACAGAACAGAAGAGGCTTTTGATGGATTTGGACATCTCTATGCGAGTGACTGACTGTCCGTACACAGTGCATTTTTATGGTGCATTGTTTAGAGAGGTCTGCAAATTTTTCCATAGCATTATATAATTATATCAGACAGTCCTAACCACTCAGAAGTTAAACAAATATTAAAGTTTGGACCAAATTTTTTCCCTCAAAAATGTCATTTTTATTTGGGTGTCCTTGAGTTCCCTCAATATTTTGAAAAATGTTAATTTTTTGAAAGGAAACCAGTGGGAACCCAAGGGAATTTGGAATTCTCATATTTTGATGTCTGGAAGAATCAGTATTCTATTACTCTGAATTTATGAATTACATGTGGGATACATAAATGAGAATTGTTCTTGTCATTCAAAGTTTGGAAATAATTTCAATCTGACCATCACTGTGCATTTCTCAGTCATGTCGTCCCAGACGATCTCACTGATATTTCTGGTTTGTGTGCACTTACACACTTCTGGTTTGATATATGTGATCAAGGAACATTCTTGATCACATAGAAGAAGTTCTTAAAATGTATAATGTTAGAACTTTTTTTTAGACCTTGTGGCATATTCTCAAATAAAAATTCACTGCTATACATTTCTGGCTCATGGCTACTGTCAGATTGCAGCCAAACTCCCCAAAACTTCATTTGAAGATAAAAACTAACATTCCCTTTCACTCTGAAGCAAATGGTTAATTTATGTTTTACGCTTGAGTATGTTTTTGGGGTTAAATTTTTTTTACCAATTCATGCTATGTTGTTTTTGTTCTTTTTTTTTCACTTTTAAGTTTCTGGAACACTCATTCAATTGTACTTCTGTTGGCCTCAGAAGTCCCCTTTGTCTCCATTAGAAAGATTTCCACTGAAACGTCAAGGATAGTAGTCATGTTATCTAAGTGTCCATGATAGTGAAGGTAGTTTGTCTTGGATAGTGAGACAAGATGTTCCTAAATTTTTAAATAAATATTATTTCATGATCTGATCAACCAGGGAGATGTCTGGATCTGTATGGAGCTGATGAGAGTGTCATTAGACAAATTGTACAGAAAGGTGTATGCAACACCCGGCAGAAGGATGCCTGAGGAGGTTCTACGAGAAATAGCTATTGCTGTAAGTTATACTGATCTTTGTGCTACCTGATCAGATCATTATCCAGTTCTTTTGGTAATTTGTAAATAAGGACTTTCAGTTTGACCCTTGAAATGCTGAAAATATGGTGCCCTTTGAGTGCTCTTCTCAATATTTAATGGTCACCAAAAGGCAGGGTATAGATGATAAGTATCAGAATCTGATGGTTTAGTTGACTTTTCCAAAATATATAATTTTATTTAAAAATTTAATGTAGATGCAAAAATTTAAAAGCATTTACAACCCTCCAGGTTAAGACCATTTTAGTCGCCATGGCGACTACAATTTTGGAGCTGTCAACTAAATTGGAACAGCAGTCGCCAGCCTGGCAACTAAAATTGAAAAGAAGGATTGAAAGCATGAGCTTAATTTAGCGACTAAAATTTTTCACTGGCGACTAAACTTGACCAGTCAGTGGCCAAATGGCCATTAAAGAAAAAAATAAACTTGGAGGGTTGATTTAAAAGGTGTATTTAGTTGTTGGTTGTTGAATTTTTGACTTGTTAATTTGGTTAATTTAGTTATCCATACATTTAATAATGTAATTGAGTAATCTATGCAGTTTTGTTTTCTCTGGCTTACAGATGGTTCATGCCTTAAATTATCTTCATAGTAAACTGAAAGTCATCCACAGAGGTGAGGACTCAATGCTCAATATTGCTATTGTTATTGTTGTGGTTCAATCTTATCCTTGTTTAAAATTATATTCTACTTTGTTAGGGGGTATGGTAATGTATGGTTAACGATAAACACAAAGGAAAATAAAATTTGAACCAAGGATAAAATTGACGTCACAACATTAATAACTAGCAGTAATCACAGTACAGGCATAAGTAGTAAGTAATAGAGTTATATTCACTGCTGATTTAATTTTGTTTTGCTCATATGCTCCCTTGTGTTTTGCTAAGGGACCTATCTGGTGAATGATGTTTCTTTTCTTAACTTGTACCAGGACTGCAGATTGCTCTTATGCCTGGGTTGACAGCATAAGATCTGGAATCTTTTATCCATGTGAAACAGGTTTCATTGATTCTTGTCAATTTAAGCAGCAGAAGCTGAGTTCTGACATTTTTATGTCCTACGTCATACTCCACTGCATGCACAGCCAGAAATAATTATAATTGAAAACATTGTAAAAAAAATATTATTATGAACGAAAAATCCTCCAAATGTTTTCATGTTCACATGACACCGATGCGATCACAGGGTACCCACCATTTTCGTGTGCTGTATGTAACACCATAATTTAATGTAGTTATGACTACAATGATTGTTGGTATAATTTGACTTATGTTTTGTCATCTATTGTTTATTGAATTTGCAGATGTAAAGCCTTCCAATATTTTAGTGGATGACAAAGGAAATTTTAAGCTCTGTGATTTTGGAATAAGTGGTCAACTGGTAGATTCACTGGCAAAAACAGTTGATGCAGGCTGCAAACCCTACATGGCTGTAAGTACTCAAGCATGTGAGTCATGGAGGCAGCAAGGCCTTATGGTTAGGGTGCTGGACTTGTAATCCGGAGGTCCTGGGGTCCTGGGTTCAAAGCTATTTTACCTTTTATGGAGATGTTGCACTTAATATTTTTTATAAGGCAGGCTAATCTTTTACATCTACCGAAAGTACAGACAGAAGCCGTGAAAAAATATTTTTATTATTCAGGCTGCCAAATTTATAATCTGTTTTCAAAATGATACGTAATTTTCAAATTTTTCGATTTTATGCTTATGTAACTTAGTTAACTTTAGTTTTTGAGTTATTTTTTCAAAAAATAACTCTTAGTCGGCGCGATGGGCCGTGTAGTCAGTGGAGTATGTTTGTATCTCACACCAATCAGGTCTCAGGTACTATCAGAACCAATCAAATTGCAGTTTATAAAGGCGAAGTAATCTGACAAAATTATGTGTCGCAGTTTGTTTTCGTTGAGAGATTAATTGGTGAGTTGTGAATTATCATGGATTTGAAACGTATTTTGCTTAACGTTCGCCTGCTTACAACGCACACGCCGCCTGCAAAAGACCAAACACTAAACTGTTATTCGAGCGTTCGTTTAGGACGGGCTAGTTTCACTCACCGTAGTAGAAATCACATAAAGCATTTGCACAAAGCAGATTTGAAGAATAATGTTCTCATTGTGATGTTAATACTGTGCTTACAAAGAGTCATAAAAATGGCAAGGAATCTTCAGAGTGTGTTGTGGCCTCTTGTTTTAAGAGTTTGTTACAAGGAAACTTCCTAAATTTAATATTGCTTGAGACTCCGTATCGCCAACTGAAAACCGCAATTAATTTAATTAGTCTCTTCAGCGTCTTGCTCGATTCGCTGACTCTCGGGCAAGTAGCGTTTATGTTTATACCTTAAACACACCATGTTTAGACATTTAATTAACCGGTATGGGTATTGACTTTAAAATGGTTTTGCTTTTAAAATTAAATACGATCGATAGCGGCAACAGGCTAGAATAAGAGCATGTCATTCCGTGACAGTTTGGTAACTAAAATTAATTAGTTCTTGTTCCTGTTTGTTGAATGAAAATTTACATTTACGACAGGAAACAAATACTCCAGGTGTACTACGCTTTAAAAGCATTCCTAAAAATATGGTTTTTGATTTGATTCGATTATTACTTCGTTTATTACTTTTCAATTGCTCAATGGAGACATGGTGTTTTCAAGAAAAACAAAAATATCATGTTACAAAAGTGAGATAAACAAAAGTGTCATGTTACATGCGTTTTGAAAAAAGCAAAGGTATCGTTTTACAGTGTTTGACAAAAACACAAAAGTATCCTGTAACAAACAAAAGTATCGCATTACGGTTGTAAAAAAGCTAGCAACAAAATAAGCGCTAACAGAATAAGCCCTTTCGTGACATTTTGCCAATTAAATTAGTTCTTGTTTTTTTTTAAATGATAAAAATTTACTATTGAACGAAACAGTTTTGACGTAACAAATTGCACGTAAAAATTGTTTTGTCTGCAAGCATTTTTTTTTTTTTCAAAAAAAAATGACTCTTAGTCGAAGGGACTATGTAGTTAGTGATGCACCATGCACAAATAGCACAACCCATGAACTAAACCATCCCAACAGAACCACACCCAGTCTTACCCCAAGCCACCCAATCAATTGAAAAAATAACTCCTGCACGCTTAGCGTGCCTATGTTTAATCTTAGTATCTTCATATCTTTTATTTTTAATCTTTTTAGCTTTTATTTAGGTACACTGTAAGGTTTTTTGTAACTATTTATTTGTACTTTTTTACTAGGGCCTCTGTTGATAACAGTTTTAGAACTGATGTAAAACTGATAGAGTTACCCAAACCCTCCTCCCTCCCTGCTGCCACTAGATTGATTTGTTTCTGTTGGCCACAAATTCAACTCCTCCATGCTTTGTAACTTTGTAGCCAACTGGTCTGCCTTCCACTTGTTGGAATTTTTAACAAGTTTCTGTTTATTTACGATTATCTGTCTGTTTATTTTTTTTAAGGGCCACAATATAAACTACTGGAATACCAGTACTTGTGTCTACCCTGTAAACTATTTTTTTAGTTTTTACAGAAAGTTATAAAGGTGTAATTCATGTATTGTGTTAGTTTATAAAGAAGATTGTTTGGCTCAACACTCCAGCACAAGTTTGTATCAACTTTTCAGGCAAATTTTGTTATACTAACATTACATGTTGCTAGGAAATATTTTTTTGTTTTTCCAAAAAGCTAAAGGTAATGTTGAATAATTTTCCCCTTTTTAGCCTGAAAGAATTAACCCTGCAAGAGACATGAAAGGGTATGATATTCGCTCAGACATATGGAGCCTAGGAATTACCATGGTAAGGTTTGGGAAATGCACTAATTTTATTTGTCATCAACATCATAAGGCTGAATATCATTAAGGCTATTTATTTCAGGGGGTTGAGTATGATTGTTTTAAACATTATAAGTGTGAATAAAAGGAATTCAAATGTACAAAGATTTCACGGTGACAAAAGCATAAAAGTACCTGAGTGTGTATGTTCTCAGAACAGATTTTTTATTAAAGAAAGTAGATATAATTAGCTTTACAGGAACAACAAGTTGCTTCCATTGTTGCATCTTCACCGTCCCCAAGTTCACATTTTAGAAGCAACTTGTGAGGAACTTCATTCCTCTTTTGACTTCTGAAGCATTGATTTCTTGTACTGTTAGGTTCCTCATGGGTATAACTAGGAGTAAAAACAGTTTAATTGTTGGTATCTTTTGAAGCAAGTGTCCTTTTTTCCACATCCCATAAGATGTTTTGTATAATGTAAATCTTGGTAATTTTGTCAAAGTTTTTAGTCAAAATGACATAATTTTTCTACCTGAGTGTGTTGGTGATCATCTGTTAAAGACAGTTTCAGGTTGCTTGCACAATACAGTTGTAATTATGTTAGGATGGTGTAAAAAAAGACTTTTGTGAAGACTCCTGTTTCTGAGGTCTGCTCTGGTTACTTACAGAACTTTATAGTATCACTAATTTGATGTCTTCTTTACAGATAGAGCTTGCAACAGGCAAATTTCCATACACACAATGGAAAACACCATTTGAGCAACTAAAACAAGTAGTTCATGAACCTTCACCAACTCTCCCTGATAGTGGGCCATTCTCAGATGAATTCAGAGATTTTGTTGTTCAGTGGTAAGTTCGCTGTTTCTGCACTAGAGTTTCATGCCTCGTTTATGCCCTGTAACAGTACTTGTTATATCTGCAGTACAAACAACATGTAGGAGTTTGCAGGTAGCCAGCAGCCAGCTTAACAGGCAGTCCAAATTACGGAACTGTATTTGGGGGAGCAGGGATGGCACAGTGGCGAGCGCGCTTGCCTCCCACCAATGTGGCCCAGGTTCAATTCCGGCCCGGTACCAAATGTGGGTTGAGTTTGTTGTTGGTTCTCGTCCTTGCTCCGAGGGTTTTTCTCCGGGTTCTCCGGTTTTCCTCCCTCCACAAAAACCAACACTCTAAATACCAATTCAATCTTAATGCACGTACACGTCTAAACGAGCTCCTGAGCTCTTCTGTGTAACGTGGGTAAATAAATTACATTTTACGAGCATGCAAACAGTTAGTCTTTGGTCCTAACTTCACTCCAGTTTAAACCCACAATAAGTACACACTATTTCACTGGCTTTTTATAGTGGACACTTTTTTCCTGTCTCAAGGATTTCCACTTAATGTTACAGGAGGCTTGACTGCATTGAATTCAAAACTGTTGAATGGGCACGTCTTGAGAATGATGAAAAAAAAAAAATTTGATGCTGGACTTGGGGCTCAGAGAGAGTTGATTGAGGATGTAATAAACATTTTTATTGGATTGAATCTGCAGCTTAAAGAAAGACTATCATGAAAGGCCAAACTATGTCATGCTTTTGGTGAGTATAAAATACCTGATCTCTGATGTATTAACCGTATGTATATGACAGTTCCACACAGAGGCCACTTTTAAGTAGTATACACTGGTAAAATAACCTGTGCCATTGTCAAGTTGTTATGGTTGAAGTTTTACAAAACACTTGGATTGTGTTTCTAGGAGGGTAGGCTGGAGGTGCTATTGAAGACTAAAAAGATCAACTCCCTGTGCCAAACAAATAAATGCTATTGCATTATAATTAATTAATTTAGCTCATTTTTTTAATTTACCAGGAGCATGAGTTTATTAAAGGAAATGACACAGAGAACAGTTTTGACACCAAAAGTTGGATAACACCTATTTTGGAAGAGCTGCAAGAGCCCAGTTAATAGTTAACAATTATTCACCGAAGTGGAGGTGAATAGTGGTGGATATTTACCGAGCCGCGAAGCGGCGAGGTAAATATCCACCACTTTCACCGACACTGAGGTGAATAATTGTTTTAGTATATGCCACACAAGTTGAATAACTAACGGACCAAAACATTACTTTCGGTACACAAAGCGACGTGCGAAGCCATTTTGTTTCTATTCCGCTGCTCGGAGGTGAATAGTACTTTGCTAATCACCTCCGAGTTAACCAATCAGCGCGCGCGGAAAGCACTATTCACTTGTGTGGTATATACTAATAACAATTAACTTTAACAGACAATAAATTGAAATCAATAATTTATAATTCTTTGATTTTAAATATTCTGAGAATCATTGTTTGATGGAAAGGTCTCCTTTATTATATTTCCGCTCTGGATCAAAATGACTAAGGGCAGGCCCTACGTAATGCATGATTTAGAATTTATAATCAAATTTGTATTTTTGCCCAGGCACACCACAGGTAGCCCACGCTCGATAGATGAGTTTACTTCAGTTGTTTGCTTTTGTATATCCGGTGAGGTTTCTGGGATGATTTTCAGCCGTTTACACGTTTTTCAGTTCCTCGGCTTTTTCGTCTCAGTGCCCACCCTTGCTCAACTTTTGGAAAGAAAATATAGAGAGCAAAGGTGAGGAACTGAAAACCGTCTTGAAGTAAAAAGCGTGCAAACCGTTTTTGGAGGTCGATGATGATCTAAAATTAGACTATGAGCAGCCCCGTATTTATTCCGCAGTCCGTCGAGCGTGAAGCGAAAGAAAAAAATGCCCGCACGAAAATTAGGGACGAGGCGAGGCGAGGAGGAGCGAAAAAAATAGGGACTACGGGCAAAGCTTTTGACCTTTCACGGCCGAGATAAACATTCCTGGAGTTGGTCCCCACCGCAACGTAAATTGACACGAGAGTGTTGACATCCTGTAAGCGTTAGCCAATCATATTTTTGCGTTGTGAGGGCAACGCAAAAGGTGTGGCTCTGCCGGTAGTTCCTATTTTTTTCTCGCCTCGCCTCGCCTCGTCCCTAATTTTCGCGTAGACAATTGTTTTTCGCTTCACGCTCGACGAACTGCGACTGCTCGTAGTTGACTTGAACGTGCCCACAGGTGAAAGGCCTCCAGATCCGTACCTCGTTATTATAGTCGGCGAGCGAAAAATAAAGCGAGGAACTCCTCGCCGCTCTTCACGTAACCTGTTCCAGGAACAATCTTTCTTTTCACTAAGTTGAACTTGACTAGCTGGTGTGAATGGGGTATACGATGTGGGGCATTAAAGTTTATTCGTACAGTATAAGCTTACCTTTCTAAAATCTTGTAAGGAGCCACTGTAAACATGCAAAATTGTTACAGAAGAAATTTCATGCGAAATGTCTTAAAATCTACTCCTGTAAAATTTTAGTTTTTATAGAGTGTGAAAGATCAGAATGTTCATGCTTGTGAGTTCTGGGCTTTTCTATACCACTGTTGTATATCTAGACTGTATATTACTAATATTAGCCTGTAACAGTAGTGTGAGATACTTTGATTTATAATAAAACCCGGCTTCGTTATGGAGATATACTGTGTGGCAGCACCTAATAATCTGAGAGAACAGACTGAATTCTTTGGGTAAGCTTAGCCTGCGTTGCAGACGAACTAAACCCCGGTATAGTCCGGGGTTTAGTTTGTCTGCAACTCAGGCTAGGTATAGCTCCTTAGCCTGTGTACAGCTGGTCTCCGTTGTTCAAAGTTTGGATAACGCTATCACCGGAATGACCGGATAAATCACTATCCAGCGAATAGCGTTGTTTGTTTTCTTGATTTATCTGGCGGATAGCATTATCCAACCTTTGAACAACCGGGCCCAGGACGGCTGTACACAGGCTAGGTAAGCTAGCTACGCATTGGCTGGAATTTGACCGCGGACATTATTTGTTCCGAGAAGCGAATAGTTTAATAAGAGCGAAGCTCAAGTAAAACTGTGAACTTCGAGGAACAGATAATTGCTGCCGCAGCGAGTGAGCCTGTAGCGAACGAGCGAGGCAGTTCTCTAATCGGCAAAGGATATATGGGGCCTGCAATCGCTTTTCTTACGAAACGCAAGGAATATGTGGTCGGCGGTAAGATCAAAGGTATAAGGAGTTGTGGCTATGCGCTAATGGAAGATTCAGGATGCGCAGTGAAGTTCAATGTGATTGTGCTAATGCAATTTGAATAATGGCGGAAGATCGAGGAAGATGCAGACGAAGCTAGCATTTATGTCCTTCTTTTCATTACTGCGTTTATGCGTTAAGTCCTGGTTGTGCTGATTGTAGAAGCGAGGAATAACGAATGGAGACCAAAGAAAATGATTTCTAACGTTTGCTGAATGCTTTGCATTTCAACGTCGAAAAGAAGGAAACTCGCCTTCCAGGTCCAGAAGAGTCACGAAACGAAAAATTATTCATTGTCGCTTTCGCCGTGACAAGTCTGGCAAGCTTGTTTCCGACTTGACAGCCTTGTTAGATGAATGACCACGAGATGCTTCTCATTGGCGGAAATTAATTGCCTACTCGCTTAACTTTAAGGACTTTAAGGATGAGTCCTTACGAGATTTTTCAAGTTGTAGCAAATTCGTTTTCGCTGGAGAGAAACAACCACAGTAAACGTATGCATTCACTGCACTCGCTTTAACGAATCCGTTTTAACAATGCAAAATAAACACAATGTCTTCATAATCGTCATCTCCCTCGTCAGAACATTGCCTTTTGGAGCATGTGACGATATTCCCACTACTTGTTTCTTCGGAACTTTTAAAAGGCACAATCTACAGAATCTATAGCATTAAACTTAGAAATACAGTTAACTATAAAAATTAGTGAAAAAATGGAACGACGTTTCGGTGTCATCTTGGCGCCATAACTCTCATTATAAGTTTTTTGATAAGTCACTGGGATGACATGAATACTAAACAGTTACAATTTAATTTATTATATTTCGCACCTTTTAGTATAAATTAGTTTCTTTTCGTCACATACTTGATAATGGTGCCACCCACCGAAACGTTGTTCCGTTTTTTCGCTAATCTTTATAGTTAACAATATATAGCGATGAAAAATTTCCAGGATACGCAAAGTATTTCTTGTTATTTTTTAATAAGAGCAAATTTTCATTGTACCCAAACCAGAAACCATTAATCAAGACCAGGCCGTGTTCACACTTAGTGCCCGAGCACTGGTACCTGAGCACTGGGGAAGAATCGTACTCGGGCACCGTGCCCGGCACCAAGTATGAACGCAGCCTAAAAAGCGAGTGACAATTTGTCGGCCTCGTTGATTTGCGTTTTGATATGTCACCAGGCGCGCGCGCGAGGCAGGATTTCAAACAAGTGTCATATTCCTGGATTTTATAGCGCGCGAAAAGTAAGCTGAAACAGTAATATACTCTGTTTTTAAAGGCAAAATTTGTGAAAAAGTTCACTCGAATCGACTCGAAACTGTCTTCAGTCTAGTTTTACTGATGTGACTTGCAACTGGAAACTGATATCGTGAAGGCGCGAAACTTTGTGTCACGCAACATGGGCCAGTAGCCTGGCGTAAAACTTTAAAATACATGACCAAAAGTATACAAGAAATCGGATCCTGCCTGAGCACTTGGGCAGACTAAATCATAAATCGCAAAAAAATTGGCTTCAAAGGGGGGGCAGCCAAGAAGAATGGCCTGTAAGGGGGAGGGGGGCACCCAAAATAATTACCCTTGAGTGTTGTAATGACTGTATCCATAATAGTGCAAAAATTCAACCAGAATGCCTAAAATGGGGTTTCTGAGGTTCCGAAAAATGTAAATTTTCCCGGGGGAGCATCTCCCCAGACCCCCTACTATGTCTGGAATCTCATCAACTCAACCCCACCAACTATTAATTTGGTAGCCTGCGTTGCAGACGGAACTAAGGGAGCATGCCCCCGGACCCCCCATACCGTGTCCAGAAACTCATCAACTCAACCCCACCAACTATCAATACACGCTCCATCAAATAAAACAAGTAATTGCTGCACAAACAAACAGGCGAAGCGGGCCCTGCGTTGATATGTTATCACTATGGTTATCGCTTAAAGCTGCAATTGTATCTGCTATTACGTGCAGCTTGATATATAAATAGTTAAATTTTTATTTCCTTTTTCTTTGGCGGAGGGGGTCATCTAAAAGATTTAGGATTATGAGGTGGGCCAGGGTAAAAATTCTGATGGAGAGCGGGGGTCATCAGATGTTGCAGAAACTACCTATCAAATTCCACCAGCCCCCCTACCCCATAAAAAATGAACGGTCCCTTATTAATCCTACGACGCCTTGCATCGATCTCGCCCGCACTTCCTAACCTCTCGTTATTATTAGTGTAGTTTTATTAAAGAGTATCAGTTTCCATAAGTCTCCTTTACCGTATGCTTATACTCCCTTGATATAAGCTGGTCATCCCAAAAGTCAACACCACGACAAATGTACTAAAGCCTGGTTTAGACGTCACATTTTACATGCGCCGAATGCAATACTAATTCGAGCCGACTCGAATTAAAAAATTCGGCACTTGGTTTTAAAAATCGCATTTAATTGTGTCGCATATAATTGCTGAGCGTTAAATTCCAAATATAAAAACCCAAAATTAAGGGTCGTAGTTCAGGTTGTCCACAATACGCAAAATCTGGTCATTTCACGTTGCTGTCCCGCAAAGAACAGCTATGAACGGCAATGAAACTGGAACAGTCGAATATTCGACTGAACTCGCATTTAATTCGAATCTGCCGAATTTAATTGTTTTAAACGTCGCATTTTACATGCACTTATTCGGCAATTTGATTCGGCGCATTTAAAATGCGACGTTTAAACCAGGCCTAAAACGTGTAAGGTATACTGCTGCCAGTTCAATTCAGTTCAACATAAAAAGTAGAGTAGGGTAGGCGCGGTAGAGTGCTTCTTTGGTCTTACAAGGTAAAATATTTTTTAGCCTATTCAGGGCATTCACTTGTCCTCCGCGAAGTATAAGTATAAGTTCTATAATATCATTATCCGAAGTTAGGACATTTCATCGTACATAGAAGCTCTGAAATGCTATTTTCAGAATATCCTTAGCCTATTGGGCAAAATACCAAAAAATTCCGAAAAAATCCTACCCTCCCCCCTCCCCATCCGAAAAGATGTCCCTCCGTTGGAGTTTTTACGTTGTTAGAGAATGCTCAGAATGCTCCCCGTTTATAAGCCCTTTTTCGGAAGCTCCATGAAGAGAGACAAAGTTTTCAGTTGACAAGTAAAGCGATCACAGCAGGGAAAGGAGGTATTGCAACTGTGAAAAGACTAGCACGCACTGATCGTGTCTCGGGCGAAGAAAAAAAAGAAATTAAGGCGGGGGTACACCTGAAGCCCGCTTTTCCACCGCTTAACTTGCGTTTAATGCGAATATCTCGCTCCCGTTTCAAGCATTCCCAAAACTCTTAGCTCATCTCACAAAGCTATGTTTAGCGGTGTTTTGTAAATTTTTGGGTGATTTTTGGGGATGTTTGGGAACAGATAGTTTTTCTCAAATAGATTAGTAAAATTTGGAGTAATTTGAAGTAATTTGAAGTTAAAAATTATCATCTTTTATTCAACCGCAAACGTTTCATTGCGCTTAATTCCTAGTGATTGACAGTTCTTTTCTGAGGAGCTGCTCTGATTGGTCTAGGTAGCCTGCGCAGCTGGCGGGATTAGCGGACACAAGTGATTTTTTCTCGCGCGGGGAAAGCCGGCTTCAGCTCCGCCGCGAGTGAAATTCCCGGCGGGATCTCAACTCGACTCCTCACCAAACTCCTCGCTGCTTGGCGGCCAAGACCAAAGCATGAGGCCGCTATAGCTAAAAAAGCACTCGCTCGCGAAATCCTGCCAGCTACGCAGGCTAGGTCTAGGCGGAGCGACCCGTTTTTGGGTCGCTAAAAGTGGCGCGAATCAAGTATGAAAAGTCCTTCGTCCCGACGCGCCATAATTAAGACGAAGGACTTAATTGAAAGTCTAGTCTCCGCCGAAAAATAACGTCTAGTCTATGTCTGCAAACTCGAGCCAATAATAATAATCATAACAATAATAATAATAATAATAATAATAATAATAATAATAATAATAATAATATTAATAATAATAATAATAATGATAATAATAATAATAATAATAACAAAGGTGACTGCTCCGCTAGTAGAACAAATTGTATCACAAGCACATGCGTCGCCCGACGACAACACAGTAAGGTCACTGCAACAAGAAGCTCGTAAGGAAAAGGAACAACGCTTGAGTGGCAATCTCGAGGAAGTTAAGAGTGATCTTCCTTATAGATCTAAGAGAGCTGTTGAGCTTGCAACAGAAAAAGGGGCCTCAAGTTGGCTGACGGTCCTCCCTCTAAAGGATATGGATTTTACCTTGAATAAGAGGGAATTTAAGGATGCTATCCACCTGAGGTACGACTGGGATATAAATGACACTCCATCGGTTTGCGTCTGCGGCGAAGTCTTTAACACCGACCATGCTATGATCTGCAGGCGTGGTGGCTTCATCATACAACGGCATAATGAAGTCCGCGATCTGGAAGCTGAAATGCTTAACATGGTCTGCTATGACGTTGAAGTGGAACCAGTCCTACAAGAAATCACTGGAGAGATGCTGCCCAGAGGTGTCAATAAAGCCCCTGACGCTCGCCTGGATATTCATGCACGCGGTTTTTGGGATCGACAAAGTTCTGCCTTTTTCGACGTGAGGGTTTGTCACCCCAACGCAGAATCATATAAAGATCTCAGCCCAGAGCAAATATATCGCCAGCATGAAAATGGTAAAAAGCGCTCATATGCAAAGAGAGTTATGGAAATCGAGCAAGGGACATTCACTCCGCTTGTATTCTCAACTACAGGAGGAATGGCAGAAGAATGCAGGCGATACCACTGCAGACTAGCACAACTTTTGGCAATGAAGAAAGGGGAACACTACTCCACGACTGTCGCTTGGGTCAGGACAAAAGTCTCCTTTGCAATTTTAAGATCAGCGATTCTGTGCCTCAGAGGCTCACGAACTATCAGAAGAAAGAACAATCTTAACATTAATGATATTGACATGGAAATAGATAAAGGTCAAGCACGGATGCAATAGTTATAGCGAGAATAATACGCATAGAATTTTTACAGCTTTTCTTTTCTTTTATATTCACTATTTGTAAAATTTTGGTTTTGAAATATTTATTAAAGACATAAATGAAAATCAGATTTTTTATGAACAGAAATATGTAAATAAGTTTATATTTTGTAAATAGTTCACCTCAGTTTGTAATATTTTAACTTGTGTACATAGAAGCTTAGAGCGTGTAAAAGCTTTCAGAGTGTTATTATGTAGGTAGGCTATTGAAATTTTTACTGACATTATTTCATGGGAAGAACTTAAGGAAAACAAAATTTGTATCTATATATTTTTAACCACATACACCTAAGATTCAAGTTTGTATGAAAAGTGCTCAATAAAGTTTTGTATAAATTTAAATTAAAAAAAAAATAATAATAATAATAATAATAATTCCAAAAAAAGAATCATGAATAGGGTTCCTGTTATGGGTTGTATTGCATTTTGTGAAAAAGGCTCGTTGTGAATAAGTGCCACACATGGCCATTTATAGATTTTATTATTTCTTCCTTTTTATCTTATTTTATTTCTTATTATATTTATTGACATTTTCAAATTTTCAGTTTTCGTGCCATTACATTGCTGCAAAGGCTAGAATGTTTGTCTTTATTTGGTAATTTCCATTACAAATTTCTTATTTATTTTTCTAATTCTGTAATTAAGTTCCTTCAATTCTAATTCTATGATGCCTTGCGGATATTTGACGCCTTCATTCTATAGGTTTCCTTCTTCGAGTCTAGACGTTGTAATGTGTGCTGCCTCAATCGTTTCGCTTATTCGAACTTTTGCATTCTGTCATTCTCTATTTCGAATTCCGTTATTGTGTTGCCTCGATTCCGTGTCCGATTTTTGCCTCGATCTTCTGTTATAATTTCACCTCGCTTCCATGTTTGACTAAAGGCGGGAAAATGTCACGTGAGCAAAAAAGGCGGGAATTTGGCTCAAGTAAAAATGGCTGATTTAGTTTCGCTCGAGTTCGACGGGAAAACTCTTGGTTTAACGCCTTCCAACCTGAGCAAAACCACGATTGCACGCTTTTTCAATGTACATGAAGAAGGTTTACATCTAAAGGTGGTCCATAATGGTAAAACCCATAACATCTGGCCATTATCAAACGGCAAATTCTTAGTGCCTTTGGGTACAACTAATGCAGATGTCATTGCATTCAACGCCAATGAAGACAGCGAAGATTTTGTACAGGGAGCCTTCGATTTCCGGTTAGTATAAAGATTATTATTAGTGTAATCTTCTTGTTAATTTTACTCCGTTGGGTGAGATGAGAATATTGTCCGCAAACCCCCAAAATTGATGCATATGGCCGTTTCTGTATTACTAGGGCTCCCTCGCTTCCTCGCGTAACCACAAACTATGGTATGGCACACTGTATGGCAAGCAGACAAAGCAAGTTGCAAGGCTCTGGCTTTGGCAAGAGACCGGCGCCAGGTCTTTCTTTTATTAAGACCAAAAAGAAGAAAGCCTCTGGATTGGTGAAAGACTTCATTTTCTCAGCTGTTGACGAAGAAGGGCAAATGGTCCAACTTTTTCCCATTTCAATTAACCTGACAGAATTGTCGGAGAAGTTTGGTTGTCTCTCGGTCCCTATCATATGCAGTTCAATCGAGCAGGAACTTCGCGAGCAAGGAGAGGTGGTTAGACTAGTCATCACTGATGCCAGAGGCCAGCCTATTATGGATTCATCTCAGACAAGAAGTAAGTTTATGTGCAGTTATGTTTGGTACGAGTTCCCATTCCTTTTATTAGTTAAAAAAATAAATTTGTTTGTAAGCCCACAGATCTCCACTAAGCCCATGGAGAGGTACCACCCCCTGGGGCAGGGCAAGAGCAAAATAGCCTGGGAGACATGGTAACAGATAGAATTGAACAATTTTTCTTTTTAATTTCACAGAAGAATCTTTTTGGGCATCTCAAAGGACATTCCGAGCAATGTCCCAGCAAACTTTTAAGAGATGGAAACCTGGAGTCTGGGCAGCCCTCAACACTGGTCTCTGCACACTGGAGGAAGAGGAAGAAGATGAAAGAGGTCAGGCAATTCAGATTCAGAAGGGAACCCCATCATCAAGTCTGGAGGAACAGCATCTTGTGTCACATGCCAGTGTAAGTTTTGATAATATATGGATAATAACATGGTAAGGTAAGTCTGTCAAGGAACTCTAGTAACCCACAAGGTTTTCAGAGCTTATCCCAGTTGCCTTAGCATGGAGTGACTAGGAGTATTTCTGCTCCCCCATCACAGGCTTTACCCCCAGCATTAAATTTGCTGGTACCCATTTTTATGTCTAGGTGAAGAGAGGCACTGTGAGTCAAAGTAAAATGTCTTGCATAAGAACACAATGCAGTGCCTCAGCCAGAGCTCAAATCCAGACTGTTCGATCCACAGTCCAGGGAAATAACCATACAATAAAATAACTTTATTTAAACATGGAATCATCAGGCAATACAAATGGTCAGACACATTAGTTGCAATCAAAGCAAAAATTCTAAGAGCACACTTAATACTAAGCCTGACTTCCATGAATGCCAAGGAGTTTATAAATTACAACTCATTCTGAAAGAAGTCCCTCCAGCTACATCTGCAACTGGAAAGAGCATGTGCTAACTGCAGGTCACCATGCCTCCTTCTTACAGTTTTTTATTTCAACAGGCTCAAAATGACAGCTGTTTGCAAAAAATGATGAAGACGATGGAAGAAATAAAAGACAGCATGGAAGCAAGAAAGGAGTTTAAAAAGCTAAAAGAATTATTCCAATGTGTTATTTGTAAGTCAACATGTGCTGCATCAATGTATTTCTGCATTACTGGGTGTGGCCAATTAATTGGCTGCTTTTTATGTGTTTCCAAAATAGAGGATTGTCCTTTATGTCGACTTAGCTTACCAGATGTTCAGATTAGAAAGCCCATGTTTGTTAGTGGCCTAGCAACTCTTCTAGACATACCAGAAATTTCTATGAGATCTGCTCTCAGGGAAGCTAACCTACTCAGTTCACCTCCAAATGAGGCTGATGATGATATTGATGATAATGAAGTATAGTCTGGTCCAATTTGCATTACCCTACATCTTGTTTATATTTATCAAATTTATGTAAAAGTAAAAATGTTTGTAGTGAGCACTTTATAGTGCTGGCTAAGACCAATACAGTGTAACAGCAAGAGAGTGGTACTGTTTTCTAGCTCTTATAATTTGATGGGTTACTAGTACCACTCTTTACCAGTTGAAGCCCCAGTAATGGTTTAAAACAAATGCCCAGTCATAGGCCAAAAAGTTGAGGCGATTTTCATGACATTTCTGGTTACCATAGCAACGATATAACTGGTTAAATCAACCCCTTAATTTTAGCTGTAAGTGCTAATAACTCAAAAAAAACAAGCTCAGTGACCCCCATTTTTATTCGAGTTATAATCAGCGTGTCAAGATACAAATGTTTGTAAAGTTAGAAAAGTTTCTATGAAGTGGATTCAGAGTCACCTTAAATGTTTGAGAATTTAAGGTTGCTCTGGATCTGCTTTGTAGAAATATTTCTAACTTTGCAAACATTTGTACCTTGACATGCTGATCATATCTAATAATAAAAAATGGGAGGTCACCAAGCTTGTTTTTTGAGTTATTAGCACTTAAAACTAAAATAAAGGGTGTTTTTGACCAGTAATACGATTGGTATGGTAACCAGAAATGCCACGGAAATCAATACAACTTGTTAGCCAATGATTGGGCATTTGTTTTATATATTTACTGGGGCAGCAACTGGTTAAGAGTGGCAGCAGTAACCCATCAAGTTGTAAGAGCTGGAAAATGCTGAAAACCGTTACCATCCGCCTTAATAGTTGAAATTTGCTGTATGATAAACAAATGTTGAAACAAAAAAAGTGAACTGTTTTGATCTGCCATAAGAAAAGACTGAAACACAACTGAAGATACAAGTGACTTATTTCCATGAATGATGGTTTCATCTAGGGTAACATTAATTAGTTAAGTCTACTGTTGAGTTTATTATATTGTTATTGCTGTTGTTCATACAGATACATTGAATGTTGGTGTGGTACGTGTACTGCTTACTTCTAATGCCTCACTACTGATGATGTAATGAGTCACTTACAGACTGGCAAGCATACTTGATATTTGAATAAAACTTTGGATTGCATTTACAAAAGTGTCTATTTCTCCATGTACAACATGAGAAAATATTACTTCAAATGAAGGATTCCTAGAGTGAAACAAATACTCTCTTGATTCCTGTAGATGTTCATGCCCAGCAATTGGGTCAGAACCAACATTAGGATCATTATTAAGCCTTCCACCTCTTTCCTCATACATTCTCACAACCTCTGCAGTTGATGGGATCAAATGTGCTGGCACTTGAACAGCCTGGTTTGTTTCTGTCATTCTCTCAACAGGAATGCATCCCCTGGGGCCTATAAGTTAAAAAGACTCCAGTGATTAAAAATAATTATTATTCTTTTCTTGCTTGTCAATGTTCATGAAAGGAATGGGTTGATAATTTTTGAGGTCAGGAATGTTCTATCCAATTTAATTTTTGTATAAATCTGTAAAAATGTTCTAGGTTGTTACTAACCAGGAATTCGGTGATAATTCCAAGAGTTGATTAAATTGTCAGATCCAACCTTGCTGACATGTATAGTTACCCATGACACAGCAAAAATAACCAGAGGGTCCTCCATGTTGAAGATCTCCTGCTCCTTAACAAAACAAAGTACCCGTTTAAGAGGATAATTTACCCTGGCATTTTCCTCTGGCCAAAGCCTTTCTGCTCTGTAATTCTCTGTAGATTTAGTTTGCCTCCAGGGAGCTCTGCTGATATTGCCACGTTTATTTTTAAGAAGCTCTTGTACAAAAATACAGAGGCAAAATTCTGTTCCGTGGTCAACACGTAGTTGTTCAAATAGCCCATACTGAAGGAGAAGGGGCCTGTATTAAAAAAAAAATTGTATAAGTAGAGTGATACTTAACAAAAGAACAACATGGACAAGAAATGATTAAAAGATCACTGTTAAAAATGTTAGCACCAGTCCTCCCCTGGGCCAGTGACCAATCATTATGCAGACTCAGTATTACACGATTTACTCAACATGGATACCCTAGTCCCAGGGTTTTTTCTCTTCTCTCTTCTAAGAAATAACAAAGAGAAAACCTCTGGAACCAAACAGAATGAAGTGTGGAATCCACACTTCATTCTGTTTGGTTCCAGAGGTTTTCTCTTTGTTATTTCTTAGAAGAGAGACGAGAAAAACCCCATGGATATACAATGCTATAACTCCTCTCCAATGGCTTACATAAAGTTGTGTAAACCGAGGTGAATCCTATCATAATCTGCACGATGTTGTCATTCTTCACTGAACTTCACAATAAGAAACTGTGTTATCTACCGAGACCAAAGGGGGTAGGGTGAGTAAAATTGGGAGAGTCATGATTTTGTGACTGTGGACTTTTCATTTCTACTATCCAGTATATGAAATACTCAAAGGATTGCCACTGATGTTTACACAGGTTTATTCTTTGGAGACGTTTTGGCCTACAATTTGGTGTGTGAGCTTGTTGTACACCCCAATGCTGACTGCATACTTACCGAAACAAAAATTGGTAAATAAGCACTGGGTTCTTTTTGGGTATGGTAATAAATCCAAGAACCATTCTACTACAGCCATCCAGAGCATGGATGTGTGTGACTCCAAACTCTTGTGCTAACTTCTCATTTTGGTCCATATGCAGCTTGTAACCAAAATATGGTGCAAAGTATGGTATAGGATTTGTTCTGTCCAGTACATCATGGGCCCTTTCTCTGTGAGCACATGGGGCAACCCTCTTCAACATCTTGGAAATTCGTCGTTGACTGATTTCACGAATCTGTGAATGCTCTTGCATTTGATATCGAAGCGTGCCCTGTATCATCCGGCGTCCATATGTATGTCCATACTGTAAAGAACAGCAATTAGTGATAGCTACTAAGTAGCACTCATTGAAAGATGATGTGTTGCATAATGAGATGGTAAACTACCAACAAACACAATACATGTACAGGTATATCGTGGTTTCATTTCATCATTGGTTTAAAATCTTTCAAACCAGTTTGATTTTTATTTCCCTTTGTTTTAGGTTATGATAATGAACATAAGACAAAGAAAAATAAAAATCAAACTGGTTGAAAAATTTTTAAACCAAATATAACGTGTACAGGTGCATATATCACAGAGCTAAGTTAGCTATAATCATCTGATATCCAACAGGCATAAGTGGGTTAACTGTTTTATTAAAAACAACCACGAAAAATTGGTCATACATCCTCGCTTAACTTCATAATTTAACCAGTCTCTTTTGTTCACTGAACAGTTTTGCAGCATAAATTTCTATTTCAACCTCACCTGCACAATATTGGACGTGATCATTTCTTCCAGATATTCGTCTGATATCCATCGTAATGTTGTTACATTAATACTTCTTTCTTTACAGAATCTTCTTATGCTTCTTGAGCTCAGCCCGCCTGTTTCTACGAACGAAATTTGTTTTGAGAGTTGGCGATCACAAAACAACGATAGAAAGTCAATTCAAACACTCTCGATGCGTATAAATAAAAGATTACATACCAGGAAACAGTGCTTTGAGTCTTTCACTGATGGCTTTGTACGAAAACCTTTGTTCAACAAGCCCTCGTATTAATTCCTCCAAGTCGTGCAAACTCATCTTGACCCATCTTTAGCCATTTTCAAGATTTCCGCCCAGTGACGACCAATGACCAATATTTTCGGTCACAGTCTGTCGCGACTATTTACAAACCAGTTCCCAACGTTCCCAACCTTTCAAAGAGTCAGAGAGCCCTGGGTTCCAGGTGGCCTCGTTCTCATGGTGTGACTTGGAAACGAGGCAACAAAAATACAAAATTACTGAAAATACGGCTAAAAAATACGGGCTTGGGAATGCAGATATATTCTACAGAAAAAAAGAATACACAGAAATGCAGACATGAATCTCAGAATCCAAACAACAGTAAACAAACATGGAATCGAGGCAAGATAATTACAGAATGCAAAAGTCAGAAACCAACATGGAATTGAGGTAGGATAATTACAGAATGCAAATAACAGGAGGTCAACATGGAATCGAGGCAAGATAATTACAGAATGCAAATAACAGAAAGCCAACATGGAATCGAGGCAAGATAATTACAGACTGCAAAAGAGAGAAAACCAGCATGAATCCTGGCGAAATTCAGAATAAAATTAATTTCGAATAACAACATTAAAATTTGAAATGGCCACGTGGTACACTCATCGTTGTGCCCCTGTTCAGTGCCTGTTTTGGGGATTTGTAATTGTGTCTTTTTACATTCCAACACGCGCGCTCAGTGCCTCACCCCACTCCGGTAAGAAATTATGTTTGCGCAATTCAACTACGTAACAAGATTTCCACCAATCAGGGATGACTTAGCTTGAAGACCTCATGGGCCTGCGTCACAGCTCTTTCTTTCACGTCTGTTTCACCGGCGAGGACTTCGGTTTCGTGGTCTGGACGTTTTCCCTTCTGAATTTTGTCGATATCTTTCATTACCAGAGCTAAAGTTAAGCAAACTACATTACCGAATAATGTCTCGTTATGACAGAGGTCGTTCCTTCGATCCAGGCAGCCGTTCAGAGCGAAAAAGGTAAGAAGAAATGGAGGCGGACATTGTCATTTGAATGACCTTTGCATTTCTTTGCTTTCTCCGTTTCGTTTCAAGTGGCAATGCTAAAAGGCAAATCTAAAAGAGTTCTATTTGACCTTCAAGGGATATTTTAGTGTAATTGCGTATTTCGTGTCGAAAGTGTGAAATTTCTTGTGTCGATCAGACGATGGTTGGCGCATACATAGCACATGCGATTTCCTCGAGGGGAAGGCTTTTTTGCCAGATTGTTTCCAACGCAAGCTCAGGAAACAAAGATTTCTCTCACTTCATGAACGTTGATAATTATGCTGTTCACGGTGTACATGTAAGCTCTTTTATATCATTAACAGCAGTGTTTTGACAAAGTTTATACTGGGCAAGATATGTAGCGGCGGTGCGACTAATTTATACAACTATAGCTTTAATTTATGCATAGGGAGCCCAAGCTAAAGTAATTATTCGAGTGAAGTTCTAAAACATGAATGAACTGCAATTGGCACCTTTCTTCTTTATTGTTGTCCTGGTCTTTCTGTAGCATCATAAGCGTATTAGCAGCGTAGTCCAGTGATGGTGTCATACATCATATGACCAATCAGTGACGAATGATCCGTAATAAAAAATGACAAGGGCACCCTTGAGCAGTGATAGCTAATTCAACAATGATGCAAAATTTTGCTTCAAGAAAACTCCCTTCGCTCCAATATTGCACCCAAACTTGCTGAAAACAATGCCCCTTTTGGTCCTTGCCCTTTACTTTGAACAGCAAGCGGACTACTCTTAGAAAAAGATCCAGAAATGTTTCGTCAGTTCACGAATTATCTTTCGTCCGCAGCTAATAATAATAATAATAATAATAATAATATTTAAACAGGGGGCGATCACACATAAAGTGGTTTTCAGAACGGCCCTATCACCAAGGGTGATAGAGCCCGCACTCCAAGCCAATAATCAGCGGTTTAGCGTGGACAACAGGGTCCGAAATTAACTTTTTCCTAAGGGCGCCAACTGGCGACTAACCTAAAAATTTTGGTCGCCAAATAGAAGGGTTTGGTCGCCAAAGACAAGTGTTTTATTTTGGTTTCTTGCGTGCCACACCACGATCGCGGCTTCGCCGTTCAATTTGCCGCAAACCAATGAAAACAATCCCTCTGGAACCCAGGGTATAATTTACCTTAATTTACAGTAAAGCAAAAAAAATAACCTTTCAACAAAATGTTTTCATTTAACGCAATATACATACAGCTATTAAAGGAGAAACTCACAAAAACCGTGCAACGGTAACAAAGTCACATCTAAATGAGCGTGTTTGTCAACGTTCTTGCGGTGGCTTCAGATTTCTTTCTCTTATTATTTCCATGTAGCTGAAAATATGCTGGTATCCTGTTAAGTTCTGTGTATAAGACATATGTGGGCCCTCTTATAGATTCAACTAAGTGTGCAACTAAAGGATCTGTTCTTCGCCGAAACAGAACGAAAACGATTTCGCCGCGCGACGTTTTCGCCCGCGGTATCCGTAATGGGAGAAGCCGCTGAATCAATATGGCGCCGGGTAAATATGGCGATCGTAGAATCATCGCTTCGTTTTACTACAATTGTCCACGAGAGCTTTATGTTTTCTTTTAAAAAAAGCCTTTTTACCTTGGAATTTCAAATGCCGAAGGGAAAAAATGTTAGTCGCCTACTGGCGACCAGTTTTAAAATTCTGGTCGCCAACACTCAATCTTTGGTCGCATTGGCGACCAGTGAGTCGCAATTTCGGACCCTGGACAAAGATACTTTCCCCAGGGGCCCAAAGTAAGATTTGACTTTCTAGGAGGAGGGTGAATAGGGGTACACAAATCCGCCACTATTTTCAAATAATTCTGTAATGTAATGTAGAATGATGGATATATTTTGACCTATAAAGCCTATCATTAAAATGCATGTATTTTAGGACAAACATAACACTGTGAAGTGTTGCATCTCTTGTTGTACTGTGTTTGTTGAAAGATCACTTGCAAATGGGTGCTCTCTCCACAATTTATGTATCTTTTCAGCAATCCGCAAGGCTGTGCTCTAAGAAAAAATTCAAGGAGCCCAAAGGTTCCAAGCTATGAGATCCATGGTGCCGAGCATAAAGCTTATACAAAAGAAATAAGATTATCTGGTCACCCAAAGGCAAAAGTTAGTCACCTGAGGCAGCCGGGTGCCCTTGGAATACAGCCCTGAATCCATATAGACAATGAACAGAAGATGCTATCTAGCCAAATCAACAGATGGCTCCTTTCCCAAACCTTGAGTTTTGTGGCATTGTTTTTTTTTGTTTTTTGTTTTTTTTGTTTTATTGGAACACTTTACTACACTTAATAAGTACAGAGAATTGTTCATATTACAAAAGAAAAAAAAATAACTGGTATACTTTTCAATTGACTACAAACAACTATAAGATTATGGACTATAAGAGGCTAAAAGATTATAGGATTCTGGCAATTAATTTGCTATTTCACAAGCACTCCAATAACATTAACAAAAAAAAACACATGCACATACACACGCACACACAATGCAGATACCTCGAACTGCAATTATATGTGTAACAATGATAGTTAATAATAATTTAGAGGCTTAAGCTGAATTCTCTTTTAAGGCCAACCACGTTTTTCCTTCGTACAATCTCTAAAAATTTATAGCAGGGGCTCCCATCTGTTATTAAAATCCAGAAGCTTCTTTTTTCTTAAGGCAATTAATTTTTCAGTCTCTTTCTTAGCTTCTACCTTGTGTAGAAACAAGTAAAATTTGGGAAGTGAGTTGTTTCTTCGGCACTCCCATATAGTTAATTTACCAAGAATTATCAAGTAGTTGAGAAGACTATTGTTATCAAAAAGGCCTACTATTACATCTGTTAGCGTTAATCTTGAGTTTTCCCCACGGAGGTCAGACCACCAAATATTAAAGGTGTCCCAAAAGAATCGAGCATAGGAGCAGTCATAAAAGAGGTGATAAAGGTCTTCTTTATAAATTTTGCAGAAAGAGCACTTATCAGACTCGATAAATCCAATTTTGAACAATTTGGTGTTTGTAAACATAATTTTATTTAAAATTTGATATTGGAAAGACCAAACATACGACTCCCTTGCAGCTGTATACGGAATCGAGAATACCTCCTGCAATGAGTTTGAAAGCTCCAGATCAGCCGACAGCGTCTTAAAACCATTAGGATGTTTAGCTCTAGTGGAAATCAGCAACGAGTAAAACTGCCTGCAACTTGCGGAGTATGTGTTGAATTCTGTATTGGAGTACTTAAATTTTATAGGATCAAATTCAACTGAAGGAAAGGAAGACAACTTATCCTTAGGAACAGACAATCGTAACGCTGACCAGGTCAAAAAATTAGTATCGAGACCCCTGGACTTAAAAATTTCTAAAGAGCGCACATTGTCCAAAGATAACAATAAATCGTTTAAATAAATTATTCCACAATCATAATATGTTTTATAAAAAACAGGTTTGTTACCAATTTTTATGTCTTTGTTGTTCCAAATAACATAACTGGAGTAGTTACTTTCCGAGAAGGTATTTCTAAAATCAACCCACCAAGTCAGTAACTGCATATAAAAATTATTTAAGCGTAGGTTAAGATCCTTCACATCGTAGTTACACTTAAGTAGTAAATTACCACCATATTTTTGTAGGTGGAATAGGAAGTATGATTTCCATGGTCCAGCGCGCTCGTCGAGAATGCGTGGAATCCATGACAGTCTCAAGGCTTTAATATGCGTTTCAATGTCCGTAAGATTTAGGCCACCATTCTTTAGCGAATTGATTACGGAGAGTCTGGTCACTTTGTCAGGACCGTTCCATAAGAATTTATAAATCATCTTCTCCATGTCTTTAATAATTTGTTGTGGAGTTTCTAATATTGAAGAAACATATAAAAGCTTAGGTATAAGAAAAGACTTGATAATGGTCACTTTACCAAACAAAGATAAACTTCGAAAACTCCATAGATTGATAATTTTTTGAACGTCCTTCAGTCTTTCGTGGAAATTTTGTTTAATGACTTGTTCTTGATCACACGAGAAATGAATTCCCAGAGTTTTTACTCCAGAGCACCACTCAAGGCCGAGAGGTTTCTGTGGTTTTGTGGCATTGTTGCCGTAAAACATTTTAAGGCCACTGCCGCTGCTGTGCACGTAGTTGGGCACAAAAATTGCTCTAAAAGTGAAAACCTCAATATGACTTGGAAAAAAGGTTCTGCGAACAATGAGGAGAGTTCAATATTAAATATCTAAACAAACTTTACAAGGATGGCTGAAATATAACTTGATGAAAACAGAAGACGATTCTCCCAACGATAATTGAAATAGTTTTCCTTACGTTTTTAAATGATCTCACCGCATCACACACACATATTTGTCTTTGTTGATTACTCGGGAAATATACCTCCTAGTTGCAAACAACTTCCAAGGGTATTTTTGTAATTTAGTTTCTGATTTTGGATGGAGTTTGAAGCACATACCAGATTCATCATTGCTCTCTTTTTTTTGTAGTTTTGGAGGAGGTGGTCGTGGTGGTGGTCGTGGTGGGGGAGGTGGTCGCGGTGGTTTTGGAGGAGGAGCTTTTGGTTCTTCATTTAGAGGCGGCGGCGGTGGTGGTGGGGGAGGATTTGGTGGTAAGAAGGACAAGTTAAATAATCAACCTGGGCAATACCTTAGAAAGCCAAAGTGGGACCTTGATGCAATGCCAAAGTTCAAGAAGGATTTGTACAGGGAACATCCAAATGTTCAAAACAGATCCATGGTAGGTATTTATTGAAGTTGTCTGACTAAATGCAATATTGAGTGGTTAGTGTTAGAAAATGAGGTCGTAGAATTAAAAAATAACATTAAAACTAAGCTCAAAGTTAGAAAAAGTTCCAGTTGAAGATTGTATCTCATATACTCCTAAAATAAGCTAAAAATGTTAACTTTGTATTTTAGCAAGAAGTTGATGAATACAGAAGACGTTCTGAACTTACTGTTGAAGGAAGGAATGTGCCAAAGCCAGTGATAGCTTTTGAGGAAGCAAATTTCCCAAGTAAGTGTTGTCATTGAGATACGTTTGAGAAGACAGCTATTACCAGAAGTTGTGGGGATGTTGATGCCTTGGATGATTACCATATAAGGTGACCAAGTTAAGAACTTTCCCTTTGCAGATTATGTTATGGATACAATAAGAAAAGAAGGTTTCCAAGAACCAACAGTTATTCAAGCACAGGTAATTAGACGTACATGCCTAGAGTGTATTGTGTTAGTATTTGTTGGAATTTTAGTTTCTGATTTTGCATCCAATTTTGAAGCTCAAAACAAATAAATCATTGCTCTGTTATTGTAGTTCTGAAGTTATAGATCTCGGTGTCCTGGTGATAATTATCAATTTTAGTTTATCCCTTCCATTTTTGCTTCTACAACCTGCAGTCTTGGCCAAAACAGAGTCAATTAACAAAGACACTGAAAGGATAGGTGGTAATGATAAAGTTTAACCCTTTTAAGTCCCAAGTTTCTGTGAGTTTGTAAAGCAGTTTTTCTGGGCTAAGGCAATGTTAAGAATTTTGTTATTGTGATTGCATACATGTATAAGAAGCTCAAGTAAAAATATGTGCTGTTTCAAAACACTGAGGACTTACCTTGGAATTCCTTTTGGTCACCAATAAGAAATTACAGGTTTGCAAGCATAGCTCCAATCGAATGGTAATTTCTCAGTCAGCTGAAAGATTGACTGCAAATTTTCTGGCTGAACAGGAAGGAATAGGCTGAAGTTTGCTGCAAATGTCATTGTGCTTTGAAGTAGAAACAGAAACTTTTGGGTTTGCTGCAGATCAAACAACCATATGCAACATAAATCCAGAGCTGTGGTCAGTTAGAGCTATGAAAATTATCACTTTGCCATAACAAAGCATCATTACTATCACTTGTGCAGATATGTGAAAGCTGCTGTTTTTTTAATCACTGCTGGTGCTTTTTGTACAAATCTGTATGAATGGGCATTAAAGGGTTAAGGAAATTTTAAGCTTTTTGGGATCAGTGCAAGTTAAAATGTCTGTAATATGGTAGATAGAAGAAAGTGATCTTCTATTTGTGGGCTTCTTTTAGGGTTGGCCAGTAGCACTCAGTGGAAGAGACCTTGTGGGCATTGCACAAACAGGATCAGGAAAAACTATTTCTGTAAGTTGCCGTTTCTGTTTATGTGGTCTCAGTTCATGCAATAAAGAGGGAAATAGACAAGATTAAGGAGGGTGCCTACTTTTGTTACTGCACACATCTTCTGCGCATCACGCAAGGCATCAATCGCACTAGACGTGCGCGCTATGGGAATTTGCTCGCTCAAAATGACGAATTCAACTTCGCGACCAAGCGTGCGACTAAAATGCAAGAAAATTTCGGTTGCAACGAAATCCAGTTAATGGAGGTACTAAACCAGGAACAGTGAAAGAGTAACATATCAGTAAGCCCTAAACGAATATCGATAAAAATGGCTCACATTTAACAGCCTGAAACACCTCGCTAATCGCTCAAACGTAATCAGCAAACTGCTAACTACATATGGCGTGGTGCACGCGTGAAAAATTGCGCGAGAAGCAAATATTTAACTCGCTAGGGAGGGGATAGGAAAAGTGTAACTGACCTCAAAAGCGATTCCATACAACTCGTATAACTTTTAAAAACACATGGTGACCCATACTTTTTATTTTATAAAATGGAAGTGGTAAGTCTATAGAACACATGATTAATTTTTGTTCAGTGCAAAAATTGTTTAGGCTGTTTTTCTGGCCTTGCAAGAGAGAGCTGTTAGAGTCAAAAATGGCTCAGGTGCAATCGTTTTGTCAATGAAAACGTGGTTCACGCAGTTTCAAAGATAGTATTTGTCAGTTATTTTTAAGATCGTTATATTTAGTGTTGATTTTGTTCATGAAAAACCAAATTCAACGGTAATTTGTAAGGAAATTTTTACTTTTTTTGAAAATGCCACGTCAGCACTTTTTTCAAGATTTCAAACCTAATTATCTCGAAAATTTGCGTGGCTACCCCTAATTTTCTTTTTGGATTTTAATAGCCCTTGGTAAAATCTACTTCCCTTGCATAGTCATCGGCCGGGCAAAAATACCTCGCTATTAGTAGGCACCGTCCTTAAAACAACACTGCCAATCATAAAACATAATTGAGCAAGAGAAGATATGATGGTGGCCCTACACAAACTTTGAAGGGATAATCTTTATCTTGTGCTGCGTAGTGCATCAGTATGGTTAACCAAGCATGTAGATAAATCACTAGCCACTGATTTGCACTAAGAGATGATCTCTTGCTGCTGACATTTAACTGCTTCCTTTTACATGTGCACATAATTTAACCCTGTGATGCAATTCTTGAATACAACATGCAGGCCACTCAACCTTGCAGACTTGCTTTCATGTGACATCGTAATAACGTTGATTGACATAGTGATACAAACAACAAATCGCTGTAATATTTCTTTGTCTTCTTGTAGTTCATTCTACCTGCAATTGTACATATAAACAACCAACCTCTTCTTCAACCTGGAGATGGCCCAGTGGTAAGTTGGCATATTGAATTGTTATTTTATTTTTTTAGTCACTAAAAGCACTTGTGCGTGACACTGCATTTATTACTTTCAGGCTCTTGTCCTTTGTCCAACAAGAGAATTGGCACAGCAAGTACAGAGTGTAGCCTTTCAATATGGAAGGAACTCTAAAGTCAGAAGTGTGTGTATTTATGGAGGTGCACCAAAGGGACCCCAGATTCGCGAACTTGAAAGAGGTGACTCAATTATTATTTACTTGTAGTATAGTCCAGCCCAGTTGTATTCAAGCAACCGCATACATTCATGTGCATACAATGCAGGTACAGAACTCATTCCACATTTACATGTAATTTATGCATGCAGACACTTTTGCTTGATAACTTGCTTTTGATGTCTTACTAGTGAAGTGAGCTCAGATATCAGTAGGACAGATTTGAAAGTTTTTCTCTGTGACAATGAGCTTGGACATGCTTGGTTGCAGGTGTGGAGATATGTATAGCTACACCAGGACGACTGATTGACATGTTAGAGGCTCGCAAAACAAACCTGCGGCGGTGCACTTTCTTGGTGCTTGATGAAGCAGACAGGATGCTTGACATGGGATTTGAACCACAGATCAGGACGATTATTGAACAGATTCGACCAGACCGACAGACACTTATGTGGAGTGCAACATGGCCTAAGGAGGTACAAGGACTGGCGAGTGACTTCTTACGGGATTATGTTCACATCACTGTTGGCACACTTGGGCTGACTGCAAACCACAAAATTTTGCAGATTGTGGATGTGTGTGATGAAACTGAAAAAGACTACAAGTAAGTTTAAGTTTTGTGATGTTGGCTAAGAACTATGTGATTGCCCCTTGATCAACTAAGGTGTAACTTGAGATATATGAACCAAACAGGTCTAGACTGGTTTCTTCGTGGTTTGTCACTGACTGTTTTTTGATGTTACTTTTACAAGGTCTAGACTGACGACATCTGTTTTAATTTGTCTGATCGATGTAACTTGTATGCAGAACCAAGTACCTGCTTATCAGTGCCTCTCAACAGATTTTGTTAAGGCTAGTACTGAAAACTAGAATGCCAGAATAGCCAAGAATAGCCTGGGAACCTAACTTTAAACACGCACCCACTGTAATCTTGATTCAAGGGATTCCCGTGTGCTCCAGTGCTTTCAACACATGCCTCTCTTAAGTGTCACTTGAAATTCAGGCATGTTGCACTAGAAATGGAAGAGATGCGAGTTTTCTTTTGTATGCAAGGTTTGCATACCCTCTAATATTACATTGTCACAGGCATGGCTTGGTTTGCAGTCTCCATACCCTGCTATAACATAGATTGCTTTTAAGCAGGTGGATGCATGTACGTGAAGTCCACATAAATACCAGGGTCATTATTTACATGAAAGTAAAATGACACTAGTAAAGACTCTATTTCCCAGTTAGGGAAAAGGAAAAGATGGTGTGTCTAACTGACTGTTTTTGTTCACAAGGCTGATCAAGCTTCTGGAAGAGATTATGGGAGAGTCAGAAAACAAGGTAGATTGTGGTTTCTGTTAACTTATGTTACTGATGAATTTGTAGTGTTTTTTGTTTCCTTGTTCATTCTTTATTCATTCTGCACCATTGTAGTCCCTCATTTTCACTGAGACAAAGAGGCGTGCAGATGAACTAACAAGAAGGATGCGTAGAGATGGGTATGTCTTCATGTTTTTCGCAAGTTTAATGTTCTTATGTCTGTAGAGCACCTGATGAATATTCATTTTGTTTCTGAATTTTTTTGTGTTGACCATTTTGAATTCCTCGTTACTGATGCTCTTGGTCAATTTTGTTCTGTTGTGGTCCATCTGTTGGCTTGTTTTCTAGTTTGTTGTCTATTTCTCTTAATAGATGGCCAGCTATGTGTATCCATGGCGACAAATCACAGCCTGAAAGGGATTGGGTATTGAATGGTATGTTGAAATCTGAAGGCAGGATTCTAGCAATGGCAACCTCTGGTTTGATGTTTGTCATGTTTGATTGATTAAGATTACATATATCTTATTAGACATAAAAGTGTCACTGTATATTTTTATGAGTCTTGCAGTATTTTGGTGAATTTATAGAGGATATTACAGGGTGGTGAAAAGATATGAATTTTATGTTTTGGTGGCAAAAACAAAATCATAATTTCAGTGCAGTGAACAAGTGAGATAATGTTGAGATATTGTACATGTATACATGTGGCCTATAGAAAGTACAAATCACCCAATGCCCAGGATATAGAAACACTAACACTCATTAGCATTGACAACCTCATTGAGTTTGACTTGAATCCGAAGCAACAATGTCTTGACCAAGTTGGCAGCTGATGGATTTCAACTGTTTTTGCTTCTTCATTACAGTTTCTTGCACTATGTGAAATCCCTATTCAATACATAGAGGATAATACATGGTTGCGCGGAGATATGAAATTTATCTTCGAGTGTTCAACTCCATATCTCACGCGTGAGCGCAGCGAACGAGTGAGATATCGATTTGAACACGAAGATAAATTTCATATCTCCAAGCAACCATGTATTGTTCTGTTTATTTTATAAACCTACTAATAACGAGGTTTTTGACGATTTTCCGAAGATTTCCGATCATTTTACGAAGATTTCCGAAGATTTTGAAAATGTTGTCCGGTAGTCATACGAATGTTTCCGAACATTTTCCGAAGATGTCCGAAGATTGCCAAGGAAGATCCGAAGATGTTTTGACTTAATATCGATAAACCTTGGCCCATTGAGCATTGTAACATGGCAAACTCTGTGAGCTGATTGGTAAAAAATGATATCACACGTGTGGATACCATTTCTATCCGCACATGTGTGATACCATTTTTCTCGATTTGCTACCACTTGCTATACCACTGCAGTTTATATAATAGAAAGAATTCCCTCCAAAAACCTTGAAATCTTGCAAGGTTTCCTCTATCATATTTTTGGAAAGCTTTTTCTTTTTAGTCACTTAAACAAACCTTCTTGGTTACAACAAACAATGCAAGACATCAATGAATGATATGACACTTGCAAGCACGATAGTGGAAAATACACCACCTGGGTCCCTGATGGAGTGGTGTATGGAATCTTTTAAGGTGGCCGAACACAGTTTTTGCGCGCGCTCTGCAGTCTTCATTGCTGATGCGAGGTAGCGCGCGCACAATGATTACGAAGATGAAACATGGCGCCGATAAAGCGAAGATTTATTTGTTCTATGCCGTTCCTGCATGTGATATTATTATTCTTAAAATGACGCAATGTGTTATATGTTTTAGTCTTTTGTTTGTATGGAATGTCAGAAAAAGTTAAGAAACAAAGAATCCAGTGATTTTCCCGGTTTTTGTCGTTATCGTAAGAACCCACTTAAATGCAGCGCATGCGTAGTAGGTCAAAAAAATGTGATTGAATCAGTTTAGCAGCTTTCTTGGAAGTGCGCATATTTCTCGAGAACCACTCATTAGAATTTCATAAAATTTGGCAGGGAAATACTAAAGGAAACAAGAAAGTGAATTATTTTAAAAAAATTTAAATTTAACAGAGAAAATTGTAAATAATTCAGTGAACCTTAAACAGAGGATAGCTGAAAATCTCTCTGTTAAAATATTATTAGAATAGTGTTAACATGCGAGCAATGTTACAAGTTTGTTACATGCAAGGGATGGAGAAAATCTAATGACTAAATTTTCTGCAAATATATAAAACCCAATTTTTATGGCGTGTTTATATTCAGTCATGTTACCATGGCAACGCAACACACGTCAACTAAAATATCAAAATACAGAAGTCTATCTTTTTATCTTATGTTATGCTAATTTTGGAGACCCAGGAATCAATGGTTTTGGAAAAATTGAAAATGCAACACAGGTATCGAAAACTGTGTTCAGCCACCTTAAGTGGTTCAGTTCCTATTAAATACTCTCTCTCTTCCACATCATAAATAGCGATACTGCACACTAAAATATCTAATAAGAGATTTATTATCCAATATTTTTTTCCCAAAATGCTGAGTTTGCATCATTTTTTTAATCATTCAAGCCGTCAAGAGGAATAGAAAAGCTGTTTAACAAATATCGTTGGATGTTTGTACACGTTTCATGCATTATTTGTATTCCACGCAGTGGAGTTTGGGTAATGTATCCATGTAAATGTTGTACACTTTTCACTTTTTAGAATTCAGGAAAGGTAATGCTCCCATCCTGGTTGCTACAGATGTTGCCTCAAGAGGATTAGGTTTGTCACTGTTTTTCTTTTAACTTAACCAGTGTTTTTTAAGGACTTGAGTCACGGCACTAAAATTGGGAAGTGGTAAATCTCCTATTTACTGTAATGAAGCCTTCCAGATGTACAGAACCTTGTATATTAAGAGTACTTATTACATACAGCAAACCATTCTAGTTAAGATATAACCATTCTGTTATATTTACTAACTCTACCTTCTATTTTTAACCCCATAGTAGGTTTATTATTTTTTTAATCGGAGGGTGCATCATCTATGACGTG
Organism: Meandrina meandrites; assembly: GCA_963693305.1. Lineage (NCBI taxonomy): Eukaryota > Metazoa > Cnidaria > Anthozoa > Scleractinia > Meandrinidae > Meandrina > Meandrina meandrites. The sequence continues at coordinate 527,657 of OY855912.1, read as the reverse complement.
GTTACTGGTTGTCCTTGAGTGGAAGGAACTGTGCATGACCTTGGTTTGTCAGCTGAGCTGGAGGGAAAGGAGCAGTTGTTATAAGTCTTGTTCATTTTTTAGGTTGTTTAATTAAATTGCAAGTAGTTGCTGATTCCAAACTTTTTTCGGAATTGTGAAAAACAGCATGCAACCTTTTGCAATCTTGTGGGCCACTGTCAGATGCACACATGCATACAATTGACAAATGTTTTCCATTTCAGGAAGTCCTTCAAGCCCTCCAAGTGACACAATTAAAAAAAAACTGGAGGAGTTGGAATTTTTTAGCACCTTGTAACTTGCTGTTAAACAAGATACAAGTACCTTTTAGTCTGCAATTTCATTTATTAACATACAGTTATGTATGTGTCCTAGATGCCAGCATGTCTGAGAGATCGGTGAAGGCAAAGTCATTTAGGACAAAAGTTACTGCCTGGTACACAGGCTTTCTGGTTTGATTGATTCCTTACTTTAGCTCCCATACAACATGGGACTTGTACCAAATCCTGAATTTCAATAAAATCATTCTATCATTTCCTTGTGGAGTTGTGTTTGATGGTTGTACAGATGGAGTTTGGTTCCACAGTAGTGTAAGCATTTGTGGGGCCTTGCAGATTCAGCTTGTTGCTGCATAATAGTACTATCTGTACAACCTCAAACTTTAAGTCAAAGTCCATTGCTCTGACTTGCTTCTTATTTTTGAAAACAACTCCATTAAATTCAAATTGGAAACAGAAATTATGTTTGGTGCACGAGTAGTTTGGTCTGAAGAAAGAGATGATTGGCTGAAAGTCACAGCACTGGGCTTTGACTCTAAAGTTCAGTGCAGAGGTAACATTCTGAAACACTGGTTCATGTCCAAAACCTTGCATGAATGAAGGCTCTTTGATAAGTTAAAAAGAAACGACATTGAATCTTGACTTTTGTTTGTTATATTACTTTCTTCTACAATTAACAGTTAAGGCCTGCAAAAGCAAGGTTTGACTGGATTGTCTTTGTGAAAGTGGCAGCACTGTGACAAAGATTCACTGTTAGCTGAGATTCTATTGCATTTCTCTGTAACTTTACACAAGGGCCTTTTGTATTTGTGTATATCGTGGTTTAAATTTATCTTTGATTTAAAATTTTTCAAACCAGTTCATTTTGATTTTTCATTGTCTCATATTCAGTATCATAAACTGAAACAAAGGGAAATAAGAATCAAACTGGTTTGAAAAGTTTTGAACCGAAGATAAATTTAAACCACAACATATGCGTTGTGTTGCAATGCAGTGTTGAATCTAAAGGGCCCACAAAGTTTGCATTACTGTTTACACTAAGTGGCAGTCAGACAAGTCTGTTGTGCCTCCTAAGTAATAAGAGGATCCTTCATCTCTGTTCCTTCCCTCCCAATCATCTGGACGCGCTGAGTCATGGTGTGGTTCCTGCTTCAAGTGTAACCTGGTGAACATTTTTCATGCCGGCTCCCAGAGCAGAAACAAGCTCAATAAAATTACCACTCTGGGACAGATACCTCTTGTGGCCAGGCAAGTTTGTTTGGACAGGTAGTCGGGTTACCTTCAGTTGGTGGCCAATTAGTTTTTTGTTACATTAAAAGATGTTGGAAACCATGACTCTTTCATTTGGAATACATGTACTGTGCCCACGTGAGTATAAAGGGACTGTTTCTGACATTTTCTGAAATGTACAATTAGGGAGCTGGCATTCAGTTGTGACGCCCTCTTTTTATTGATAGCTTAGAGTATTGTTTATGTTGTGACCCCTTGCTAATTTGTTTCATCATTTAGATATCTCCGACATCAAATTTGTCATCAACTTTGACTTTCCGAGTTGTTCAGAAGATTATGTGCATCGTATTGGGAGAACAGCACGTTCAGATCGCACAGGAACGTCCTACACTTTTTTCACAACTGGAAATGCCAAGCAAGCTAAGGACTTGATTTCCGTGTTGAAAGAAGCCAACCAACATGTAAACCCGAAGCTCATGCAACTGGCGGAACAAGCCAGAGGGATGTTTGGAAAAAGTTAGTAAAGTTCTATCCTTGCTTCTCTCGAGCACGTTGCTTTGTCTCCAAGAGTAGGCTACGTTCTAGAACTAAAGTAATGATGAATGCTTTGGGGCAGTTGTTGATTGCCCAGAGAAACATAGAGCCCTTCAGTAAACTCAAATTTTCCACGCAGCAAACGAATCACTATACTCCCAAAAATTGGCATCGCGCAAAAAACGTTAGTCAACAATCTAAACAAGGTTATGCAAACAAACAAATTTTGTGAACTACAGCTGTTGTGTAGTGATTCCCAGACCGTTTATTTTGTTTGAAGCCTTTTGCAGTATTCTAAGTAGGTTCTATCTTTCATTTTAGGTCGAAGCCGTTATCGCGACAAATCTGCCCAGGGAAACAGTGGTGGTCATTATAACAGGAACAGCTATGGCGACTCGCGCAGTGATTCCAGGAGTGGTGTTGGAAACCGTTCGGGACAGTCCAGTTTCTCAGGTGGAGGACGGGGTGGTTCTGGGAGAGGTGGTGGTCATATGTCAAGCACTAACAAGTCGTTTAACTCCAACAGAACTCAAGATTCCCGTGGCGGAGGAAGAAATCAGTCACAACAAAATGGCTCTTGGAACCAAATGGGCTCGCAACAAAACAACATGATGGGAGGAGGGTACAACAGCTACAGCAACTCGTACTCACAACAGGCACCTCCTCCACCACCTCCTGGTCCGCCCCCTTCACAACCGAACCCACCCCAGCCTCTTATGCAGCAACAGCAGCAGTACACCCAGGCTGCTGCATACCCACAGGCAACCTACCAAGCTTACCAGCCGCATGCTACGAACGCTGTGCAAGGCCAAGTACAACAAACTGCAGCATGGTCTTATGCTCAGTAGAGACAATGTGTTGGACATTCTTGTATATTTATTAAATGATGACTATTGCATGGGCAAAGATATCATAATATACTTACATTTGTATTTTCAATTCACTTGCGACGACTGCATTGACTGTTGATCTGCAAGATTTTATCTTAAAATAGGCGCTTTGAAGGGGAAGGTTCTACCTTAATTGCCTGCGTTGTAAATGTTTTCGTTCTGTCGTTTTTTTCGTTTGTTTGTTTTTACTTTTTACTTCAGTTGCTGTTAAGATATGGTTTTGAAGGACACTCAAGCGTCAAAGAGCTTCATAAGCATTTTAGAACTAACACTTCTGCAAATCAGGTCTGTCCGCAGACTCTGAAAAATAGGCTAGGACGACACGTCAATAAATTTTCATTTATTGAAATCTCGTTTTCTTTCAGATATGGTTCATTTGTGTTCACAGAACTAGCGAATACTTTTCAACGGTTCGCACGATCGACAATCAACTTGGCACTCTGATTCAGCAAGTATTGGAAAGACTTCGCACAGAAATTTGAGTTCGTGGCTTGTTTCGTCTTCGAGCGTCAAGTATAGAAACTTTCAGTAGAATGTTAGTTACATTTAGAAGACCTTACAGTCGTGCCAAGCGAAGCGTACCCCCCCCCCCCCCCCCCCCCCTGGAGTACATCAATGAAATGATTATTCGAAATTTGAATCCGCTAGTCAATTTCAAGAATGCATTCATCTTATTAAAAATAGAAGCGCAGATCAATGTTCGACTCAGAATTTGGTTTCTGAACACAGCCGCCCGATTTGTATGAAAGAGAAATGGAAATGGTGTCGCTTAGAAATGGTGACTTATTTAGAAACACTGGAAACTCGAGCAAAAAATGTCCCTTCGTTTGGACGGTTCTGTAAACGTATTGGGCCATTTTCGTATTCTCGGTATTAAGGTGACTCGATCGAAATAAATTACGGGCTGTATGCCTGTCTAAAAACTCTAATAACTTCGCCATTTTAGACTCGATTTCCTTGAAACTTTCGCATTTTACACAACATTTATCGAGGAATAATATGCATGTCAATATGTGGATGTAATATTCGATAGTTTTGCGTGATGTTACTTTTATTGAGCACTAGTTTTTGGATAAAATTGTCATTTACAGATAACTGAGCGCTAAGATTTCGTTAAAATTTCTGCAATTAGCTCGTAGTAACTTGCCATGACTGTTCAAGTTTCCGCAAAATCGTCGGAACAGAAACCCCGGTACAATCTGGACATCAAAATATTAACTTCGAGCGAACTTCGAGGCCTGGAACGCTCCGGCGCTTCCAGATTTCACCTAAAAGCACAATCAAAGCAAAAGTAGGTTCAATGTATCAGTTTTGTTAGCTCCAAATCGCATTCGGCTATTTGCAACGATGAAAAAGTTTGAGCTAATATAATAAACTCACCTTTTGCGTCAAAATGTAGCGAAGTCGCCAAATATACGTTTTTCTGAATTATATGAAAACTAACCGGACGAATCGAATAAAACTACCGGAACAGTAAAATGAACATCTTACATGCACTTTGCGCTATTTTATGTTTCCGGAGCTGCCTTGATTTGGATGAAATATATTTTAAAGTGAAGCACTGCTTCAAGTCTCTTGTGAACACGGCCTTGTTGTTATTTAGATTCTACAGCTGACGCAATGCAAATTTTTTGGACTTCATGAGAATTTAAAGAATTTACACGTGGGCTAGGGGGGTGCATTGACAGTGCTCAGTCGGTACATGTTCTAATCTCTGAGGTGTCTATAATAGAGAGGTTAAGCATGACGTTTACGGCAAACGGCAAAAATCGAACTTTTGGTGTCTGATTTTAGCCGTTTGTACAATTTAGGGAAATTGTTTGCATTTACTGTGATTAAGGGATTTTTTCCTATTTTTCGACTGGCTTTATTTAAGTGCTAAAGAAAAGTGAGCAAAATCAGAATTATTTTTGCCGTTTGCCGTTTGCCGTAAACGTCCTGCTTAACCTCTCTAATATTATGCCACGTGAAACTTGAAAAGAGGTGATACCAAAGTCGGGAAAACATAAAAGCTGCACATTTTCTTCTCAGCCCCGTCCCGCACTAATGCGGACAAATCGGATAAAATATTTTCTGTTCACGCTATCGTTTTCGTATCGTTATCAATATTTTCACCGTCCACACTAATCTGGAGAAAATGGAAAACGGAACGCGGCGTCGGCCATAGACGAATGGCAGAGCATACGTGGATATTTTTACCAGAGTCTGCACTAAATTTAAATTCGGGAGTTTAATGTTTTTGTTGACGTCGATAAAAAACTGAAGACCTCGCGATAATCCATAGAGGAGCTCGCTGAGGCCCGTTTGACAAGAGCAACAAACATAAAGCGCTTTGACATCCACGTAGGACTATTGCATAAGGTTGTAGTGCGCAACGTTCAACTCTAAACAAGCAATCAAGTGCAATAACAGACAAAATAGTGTAAACATCATAATTTCTTATTAAATTTTTTCCAATGTCCTGTCAGTGACACAGAGCATCAGTATCATGATCATGATTTGATGTTGCTAAACCAGGAAAGCCTTAGTTATGCTAGCAAATCCGAATATGCTTATTAGGCTCAGAGATCAAAACATGTACCGACTGAGCACTGTCAATGCACCCCCCTAGCCCACGTGTAAATTCTTTAAATTCTCATGAAATCCAAACATAAAACAGAAAGCTTCACTCGACAGAAACAGCTCTGTTGTACGTTACGGATCGGTTACTCCAGGCTATGGATGACAAGAAAGTCTCGATCATGGTTTTACTAGATATGTCTAAAGCATTTGACAGTATTCGACACGATATCTTATTATCCAAGCTACAAAGTCTCGACTTTTCCCAGTGTGCGTTAGATTGGTTCCAGAGTTACCTTTCTGATTTCTTAAAATGCCTGAAGACTGATAGAGTCTTTCATCTTTTATTTCTACCACTTGAGTTTTTTTAATGTTATGATGTTCTAGCTAAGAGCTGAAAGCACTGGATCGACAGCTCGCTAGTTATACATGTGTGTCTGAAGTGAAAACTTTCTCACTTCTCTGAAGGTTTCAATGCTCGCGGTATCTTTTAAAAACTTTCCTTCTTTAACTCTTTGAACTTATTGCAGCTTGGTTGTGGCCTGAGTCTTTCAAACCCCTCGGCTAAAGTTTGATTTGTGTCTGACAAATCTCGATTTCGGATTGAGTCTGTCAATCCTGCGAGCGAACGAGAGCTGCTCGCAACGCTCTAACAAGAGAAATTTCTAGACCAATACGTACTTTTCTTGTTTTTGATCATATGAATTGCGTAAGTTTCGGCTTCTAGACCTTGTGATCATGAAATCAAGACAGCTCGAAGGAAACTGTAGCAACCCAACTGCAATCAACGTTTGCAAGCGTCGTTTGTTGACTTGTTGTCATTTGTGCATGTGCTCACGCTTTGGTTTGTCATCATCACCCAATCATCGTTTATCTTTCGCCATCATTGACCAATCACATTACAGGAAATTTTATCACACCTATCGATACTACTTGCGGACATTTTATCACACCTACCGATACTACCTGCGGGCCCACTTTGGGCAAATCGAGCTTTTGTATGGTATACTATACGCGCGGACTACAATGGTTTTGGTCTCTGGGCCAAAACCCTTCGGCGGCAAAAACCCTATTTGGAGAAGCCCCACCATGGCAGAAGGCAGTTAAGGAGTGGGGCGCCTGCTGATGGCTTCTGTGAAATTGGTTCCATCGTGAGCACGGTGGAATGAATTGGCCCAAGCGCATTGCTTGTGGCAAGGGAGGAAAAGGAGAGAGGGCCTGGGAACAAGTTTGTACTTGTAGACCTAACCTGAGATCATGCCCTTGCCTTCTTTATCCTTGTCCTTTTCCCTTTGAAAAAAGAACGCGTTACAGTCAAACGCCTCCAACCGTAGCCACCCAACAAAGTTTTTGACATCTTTTTGACAAGTTTTTGATTACTTTGATGAGTTTTACGGCTTCCGGTTGCTTTAAACTACCAATCAGATGCCTTGAAAAATGGGAGGCGGGGTATCAACCGTTGCATGATTCGTCTTCAAACGTCAGAGTTTGAAAGGGTTTCACACAACGTTTCGCACGAGCGATTATGCCAAGTTCAACTGGCGACAAATAAATTTTATGCCGACAAAAATTTGGTCAAACTTAACTTTTCGTACAGGAAATGTCTTCTGGGTTTGGAAAACCGGTTGAAACTGAACGTTTCACAGATCGTTCGTATGAACCGTTGTGCAACCGGAAGCCATCAAACTAATCAAAAACTTGTCAAAAACATGTCAAAAACTGGGTCGTCCACTACCTCTCGGAACGAGTTACTTCATTGGTTCTTAAAACAATAGATAACAGATCATAACAATGCCCCTAACCCTGGATAACAATAGAGGTAGTGTTTACAGCGGACGAATGAAAATAGAGGTTCCAGAGAGGTAGTGTCTTACTGCAAAAACTTAGTCGGGTGGCTACGGTTCAGCGCGTTTGACTGTAAATCTAGCAAGGAATTGTACTGCCCGCGGCGGGGCGCGGGCGGGGGGCGTGCTCGCTGAAATTCGACTGAAGTGGTATACCTTTTTTGTAGCTAGCTCCGATGAATATATTATTGTTTGAACTCAACTTGTGTTTGCTCTTCAAAGTGAAAGGGAGTGATGGAATTCTTTCTTCCAAGGGAGAACAGACGCGAGCGAGTCGGACATAGAACAAGTCAAGTCAAAGTCGCCAAAGTACCAGGGTAAGAAATTGTCTCAGGCCGGGGGTGGGCTGATTAGAGCTAAATTTTACAGAAATAATGAAATTGTTACTGACCAGACAAAAGCACCAAATTTGGCATACACAGACCTTGGAACTTTAGATAGGTGTCTCCAATTAGTGTTTACCGCTGCTATTTTTACTGACACTTGAATAAAGTTATTATGTCTTCTCCAAAAATCCAATGCTCCAGAGGTCTTAGAGGCGTAGGTGACGTCATTTGTTACGTTACACTTGTGACTTTCGTTGTTTTTGACTTCTCTGGGACGGTCGGCGTCGGGAAACAGTAAAATGCCCGATCGCCTGGGATTTTCCCGACATATGAAAACCAGGCTTTAATCATGTGCCCTCAAAGCGACCTGTCTCCTAGCCTGCGAGACTAGACGGCTTTTTCGGCTCGAGTTTCACCTGCCGAGTTTCTCGGCGGGTGAAACTCGAGCCGAAAAAGCCGTCTGCTCGCGCGGGTTTCTCGTACTATAGCCTGCGAACGCAGACGTATTTCCGGCTGTCACTTGTCTCCGCCGAAAACTATCAGTTTTCGGCGGAGACAAGCGACAGCCGGAAATACGTCTGCGTTCGCAGGCTACTAGTACTAAGGCCCCGCCGGCAAAGGCGAGCCAGCAAGGGTCGCAAGGAGACAAGAAGAGATCTGGGGGATCTGGGGTAGAAGTGCTGAAACGTTAGCCTGCTCGCAGGCGCGGGGAAGACGCGGCACCGGTCGTGCATCGCGTGGACATGGCTGTGCTTTTACATCCGATCAGGTAAACGGCCCAAGGATTCGAGGCTTTTTTTCGGTTTGTATTTATATAATAATTATCGAGGCATTTGAATTTGTGGAGACGGGGTCGAGAAAATCTCAGCACATGCAGAAAGGTACTGGTATGGTGGAAGCACCAACAGCTTAGGTAGAAGTACAGTATGAATAAGATAAGAGTTGTTTAGTATATGCCACACAAGTAAATTGTACTTCCCGCGCGCGCTGGTTGGCTAACTCGGAGGTGATTAGCAAAGTACGTCCTATGCACCTCCGAACAGCGGAAGAGAAACAAAATGGCTTCGCGCGTCACGTTGGCAGATACTGAAAGTAATGTTTTGGTGGGCTAGTTATTCAACTTGTGTGGTATATACTAAAACAATTATTCACCTCGGTGTCGTTCGCTTCGCGGTTCGGTAAATTCACCTGCACTTTGGTGAAAGTTTTTTTGTTAAATAGTTTTTTTTGCATTTTAGGAGAGAGGGAGTTGGAGCGAAGTCAAATTTTCCCAGACTGCATTTCAAGGCCATCATAAACATTGCGTTGCGTCATTATGCAAAGAAAAGAGTTTCCTTTGAAGAACACTGGACAAAGGATCGTGGGGTTCTTACTGACGATTTCGAGAGACGAGCTCCAACCAACGTGTACAATTTATTCGAACAGCCTTGAATGAATGTTACAAGCATATATTAAGTCTATTACATAATGACACTCACATTCCACACACATTCCACACGCACGCATTCACACGCTCATTCTACATCCCCCTTTGCAAATAAGCACATTATAGCAAAGCTTATGAAAACAAAATAACAGGCGGAATAAATCAGAAGGCAAAACAGTCAAAACAGTGTCATTAACAATCCTAGTGACTGAGCAAGCTCATAGAAGTTCAATGTTTCCAGTCAAGTAACATAGTCCTGAAACTTCGGATTCGGTCTTGAAATCCTCCCGGATCTGGTAGCATAACCTTCTGGGCCACGAGCTGGGACCTGGGGTCTGACGGGTGTATTTGCCGAAGACTGCTGTGTGACTGCAGATTTGGCAGGCGTCTCGGGTGTTGGAAACGCAACAGTCGGGGAAGGAGGTACATTATGGTCGGATGCTACAACAGGTGAGGAAGGAGGAGGTACATCGTGGTCTGTCACTGGTTCCGGAACAGACAGTAGATGTCTTCGGTTTCGGCGGTACTCCTTTCCTTCAGCTTGTACAATGTACGACCGTGGCTGTGCGGCGGGTTGCTTAACGACGCCCAATTTCTGGTATCCTTTATTGGTCTGAAGTCGCACAACCTGCTGTGGACTGAGAGGTGGGAGAGGTTTGGCATGCTGATCGTAATAATACTTCTGCTGTTGACGTTTCAACTTCAAACGCGAGGACACGTCCCTGCTGTTGAGTGTTTTGGGAGTGAGAAGTTTTTTAGCAACTGGAAGAACGCACCTTGTGCGCCTGGACATCAATCGCTGAGCAGGAGAACCTAGGATTTGATCTCTTGGAACGTTCCTGAGGTTGAGAAGGCCAAGCAACGGGTCAGAGCCATCCTTCTTGCATTTGTCAAGCAGGTTCTTGGCTTGCTTAACTGAATTTTCAACCAGACCATTGGACTGAGGAAAATAAGGGCTGCTGGTAACATGTTCGAAGCTCCATTCACTGGCGAACTTCTCAAATTCTCTGCTTGAAAATTGAGGACCATTATCCGTTAGCAGCCTGGTTGGAATGCCGTGGACAGCGAAGTGTCGCTTCATCTTCTGGATCACGGTTCTGGACGACAAATCACTGAGGGTGTTCATTTCGAACCAACCAGAGTAGGAGTCAACGAGTATCAGGTACTGCAAACCATTCCAATCAAATATGTCCGCGCTTACAAGGGACCAAGGGAGGTCTGGGACCGGGTGCATAAGAAGCGGTTCTTTCTGCTGATGAGGTTTGGTACTGTTGCAAGGCTGGCAGGACGCTACGGCAGAATCAATGTCGAGCATCATAGAAGGCCAATACACGATTTCCCTTGCTCTTCTCTTCGTAGCATCTATCCCAGGATGCCCCTTGTGGAGTTGCTGAACGTATTCTTTGCGCAACGTTTCTGGAACCACCACTCTCAGGCCTTTCAAGATGATTCCATCATCCACGATCATCTCATCTCGTATTGGAAAGAATGGTTGTACCTCTGGGGCTATACTCTTGGACTTTGCTGGCCAGCCATTACAGATAAAATGAGCAACTTTCTGCATAACAGGATCTGCAAGAGTATGTCTCTGAAGTTCGGCCATACGTGCAGGGGAAATTGACGTGAGAGACAGGATGTCCATCTGCTCATCAGCCTCAAAAACTGGCTCCTCATCAGTGTAGGCGCGTGACAATGTGTCCGCTACATAAAGCTCAGTTCCCTTTTTGAAGACGAACTTCAAGTTGTACTTCTGGAGCAACAAGAGCATACGTTGAAGACGGGCAGGAGCTGAGTGAAGAGGCTTGTTCACGATTGCTGTAAGAGGCTTGTGATCCGTCTCGATGGTAGCTTGTCGACCATAGATGAAATCGTGAAATTTCTTGCATGCAAATGTAGCTGCGAGAAGCTCCTTCTCGATTTGGGCATATCGTGTTTCGGCTTCCGTTAAGGCACGTGAAGCATAGGCCACAGGGCAACCATCTTGCAAGCATGCAGCACCAAGACCACTCTTTGAGGCATCAACAGACAGTGTGACAGACTTTGAGGGGTCGAAGTACCTCAGAACAGGTGGCTGAGAGATATCTGCCTTGAGGGCTTCGAAGGCTCGTTGCTGTACTTGCTCCCAGCTCCAATGTGTGTCATTCCGCAGCAATTCGCGTAGTGGCGCTGTTTTCTCACTGAAGTTGTTAATGAACTTGTGAAGATAATTGGCCATGCCAAGAAATCGCCGGAGTGCCTCTGGGTCATTAGGAGTTGGCATCTCTCTGATAGCTTTAACTTTGGCTTCATCAGGCTTGAGACCACCCTTTGTGAACTGATGGCCAACGTAAGACACTTGATCAAGCCGGAACTTGCATTTCCTTGGGGAAAGTTTCATGTCGATCTCTCGTGCCCTTTGTAAAATTTTCTTAAGGTTGGCATCATGATCCGCTGTTCCCTCGCCCCATACTAACAGGTCATCAACGATAATGGCACAGGGATATCCAGTAAACAGCTCTTCCATGGCACGCTGGAAGACCTCTGAGGCAGACGTGAGGCCAAACGGCATGCGAAGAAATCGGTACCTTCCAAAGGGGGTACTGAAAGTCGTGAGCAATGAAGATTCGTAGTCAAGTTTGATTTGCCAGAAACCACTTCTCGCGTCAAGTGTGGAGAATACTGTGGCATTGGGCATGCGCGATACAACATCTTCAACCGTTCTCATAGGATGGTGGGGTCTTTTAAGGGCTTTGTTGAGATCCCTCGGATCGATGCAGATGCGGACACTGCCGTCTTTCTTCTTTGCCGCTACCATTTGTGAGACCCATTCAGTCGGCTCGGACACAGGTACGATTGCTCCAATCTTGACCATCCTATCAAGCTCTTCTTTCACACTCTCTTCCATTGCAAGGGGTATTTTGCGAGATGGTCTGACAACAGGAGTTGCATCGGGATCAAGCCTCATCTTGTAAACGACAGGTAGATTGCCAAGATCGCCTTCAAATAAATCTTTGTAGTCTTCAAGTATTGCTGCACGGAAGGCATCAGCAGCTTCAACTTCGTGAACCTCACTGTGCAACTGAATGAGATTCAAGCTCAGTGAATCTGCAAGGCCAAGCAATGACGTTACTGGTTTATCAACCACGTGAAATTCCAGCCTACGGGATATCGACTTTGTGTGAACCTCGAACTTCACAGTTCCCAGTGTAGTCAATGTGTCTCCGCCATAGGCAACTAATTGCACCGCTTTCGTCTGATCAATCTCCTCATTACGGCTGATCCGTTTGAACAAGTCGAGCGTGATGACATTGCATTTAGCGCCAGTGTCAATTTTGATTTCAACTTGTTTGCCATTAATTTCCATTGTGCAATAGATTTCACGCTTGTGCCCTAGAGTTGAAGTAATCGCATCAATGACAAATAAATCCTCATCTTGTGAGGTAGGAAACTCGGGAGAAACTTCGTCAACAGGACGCCTGCGATTGGACCGTTGAACATTTGAATCCCGATTCCACCGTTGACCATTGAAACCTCGACGCGTACTTGGAAGCCCGCCAGCGCGTTTTAAAAGGCAAACTTTTTCAAAATGATTGAGCTTTCCACAATAAAGGCACTTCTTGCCAAACGCTGGACAGGATTTCTGCTTAGGTGCATGGTTACCACCACAATTCTTGCAATTTTGGATGTCAGGTTTCGAATCTTTCTTCGGAAATTTTCTCCCTTTGCCAACGCCATAAACTTCTTCCTTTGAATCGCTGACATTGCTCGAGAGTTCGCTGTTGTTTCTGTCGGATAATTCGTTGGCAATACCAATGTCGATGGCGCGGTCGAGTGTGAGCCCTCTTTCTTTCAAAAGCTGCTTTCTGATAAGCGGAGAGGCGACACCGCATACTATTTTATCACGAATAAGCTCGTCCTTCAAAGTGCCATACTCGCATGTGTTTGCTAGGATTCTTAGATCGGCCACAAAAGACTGAAACGGTTCACCCACTTTCTGTACTCGTGTGTTGAATTTGTGCCTTTCCATAATGACGTTTCCACGAGGGTCGCAGATTTCAGCAAATTTCCTTTTAAGCACTTCGATACTCTCGCGAGATTCTGCTGCGACTCGAACGCCTCCATCTTCGTTCAGCACAGCGGGAGCGTAAACAAAAGATTTCTCCTTTTCAATTGCTTCTCTTCCTGCCAAATTCAAGAAGATGTACGCTTTAGTCTTGGCATCCTTTTGTCCATGTGCGGCGGCGATAAATATTTCCACCTCCTGTTTGAAATTTTTCCAATTTAACGAGACATTTCCCTCGAAGCTCAGCGGCTCAGGTTTTCGGAGTCCCTCTGCCATAACGATGAGCGAAACTTCAAACTGTTAATGTATCAGAGGAACCGGGCGATACGGATTTTTACTCCTGACACCATGACGATTTCGAGAGACGAGCTCCAACCAACGTGTACAATTTATTCGAACAGCCTTGAATGAATGTTACAAGCATATATTAAGTCTATTACATAATGACACTCACATTCCACACACATTCCACACGCACGCATTCACACGCTCATTCTACACTTACACGCAGAAAGAAAACTACAAGCTTCCGCTCATATGGAGACATGTTTGAGATTTCTAAGCGTTTAGAACAAGCCAATCAAGCTGCAAATCCACAAGAACATTTAGAAGAGGAGCACGTGAAAGCTGGCCGCAACGCTGAACTGTCATTTGCGTCTTCGTTGCGTTTGAAGAGTGGACTTGACAGTTCATCTGTGTTTTGCTGTCTGAGGATTCCTGACAGATATCAAGCAAGGAAACGAGAAATTGATGTAGTGGTACTCACTGCTGATGGAGTTTTTTGTATCGAGGTCAAATGCTGGTCAGGAACTGTAACAAGAAGTGATGACGGATCTAAATGGATCCAAACAAGAACCAAACAGATCTCCACCAGCTCTTTCGCCACCAACCACATTGAACACGAAAACAGCGTAACAGAAACTGAGCACAAGGCTCGTCTGCTTAGAGATTATCTTGGTAGGAAAGAAGTTTACGTTGCTGAGAATTTGTTTCACAGTCGAGTTGTATTCTGCAACTCAAACGTCGAGCTGGATGAAAAGATATCAAGTAACAGCGTGGTTATTAAACCGAGTGACCATGACAAATTCATTCAAAGCTTTAGTCGTGGCTTTTTGCAAAGTTTGCCAGAGGTAGCTGTGCCATCGTGGATTTCAGGAAAACTGTCCTATTCGCAGTTGAACCAGATCAAAACCATACTTTCTTCGACTGGGACTTGGGATGTGATTCACTTGAATGGAGGAAGACAACTCCACGGGGATTTCAGGGAATGCATAGGGGTTTCTCTCGACCGGCAGAAGTGTGAAGCAATGGTGTTTTCGCATCAGAGAAGTCGTGCAGTGGGTATGGCATGGGCATTGCTTGGCTACACTCCGCAGGTCTCCGTATCCTTGCTAGAGCGAGGTGGAACCGGATGGTTATGGAACTCTTATTGCGCTTCCATGAAAATACCATACAACACTGATGTTGTTTTCCGTATTTGCGGCGAAGAAGTAGACTCGAAGATTCCAGCTAATGATATTGAACGAATATCTATCAGCATCTGATAATCTACGGCAGTGTTGTTAAATGTTTGAGAGAGGAATCTGCCACAACTTCCTGAAAAATCAAAATTTCTTGCGTGACAAACTACATGAACTTGTTTGGTGGCGTCTGAACCTACAGTAAATGTGTGTTTAAGTTTTTGTATTTATCATAAATACAAAATACATAAAATATTTCTTATTGAACTCGTTTTTAATGATATTAATTTTGGTTAAATAGTTCAGTGAAAATCACCCAGCCACAGCACATCAATGTTGCATGTAAATTTTGTTTTCTTCTCCGTCCATGATACAGCAGGTCTTGCACACCTGTTTATTTTAGTTTTTGTTTTGAGTCCTAACCACTTTTCATGTTATTGATACATCTTTGGCAAAGCATAAACTTACAGGTATGTCTGTGTATAAATCAACTCAACCACATTATTTCTGTATAGTCAAAGAGGATTTGTATATAGAATTTTGTACCATACACCTGTGATAATAAACAGGCCATAAAAAAGGATTTATAATTACTGTAACAGTGTGTGCCTTGCTCACCATGAGTTCTCACAGCTCAGTGGATAGAGCACCCACTTAGTACTTGGGAGGTCACGGGTTTGATTCCTGTTGGGGGACTCAGATTTTTTCTTTGTGCCATCGACGGATTTGGCCTTAAAATGCGCATGGATTGTGGATTTATTGCGCTACAATGAGGGGATTCACGGATTTTGAAGGTACAGTGGATCACAGATTAGCTTAGAATTTTGGCCCTGATTCTGGGCTTTGTATGTCGGGAAGTTTGGATTGTAGAAACCAAAACGAAGTTCGGATCACTTTAATCGGTCTTCAATGGTATGTTGGCAGAATTGTCACACCCAGAACAAGCAATGAAACGAAACTTGTTAAAAAATTGGCATAAAAACAACATCTAGCATTCGTTGCAGGATCTTGCAGTAAAACTATACCACACAAACTATTCAAGTAATGCGGATTCGGTTTTGAACGAAAATAGTGGCAGATTGACGGATTTGGCCAAAAAATAGCACGGATCGGCGGATTTGCGTACCCGTATTCACCCCCCCTG
The DNA here is from genome assembly GCA_963693305.1 of Meandrina meandrites. Lineage (NCBI taxonomy): Eukaryota > Metazoa > Cnidaria > Anthozoa > Scleractinia > Meandrinidae > Meandrina > Meandrina meandrites. The sequence goes on along the minus strand of OY855912.1, from coordinate 511,906 downwards.
CCATGCTTGTGACATGATGAAAACAGTTGAACCCCTATTAAAAGCAGCCACTCCCCATTTAGCGGCCAGTTACTAAAGTCCCCAAACTGTTGTCAATATCATACTGTAAATAAAACCTTTCAGGCACCAACCTCTATTAAGCGGTAGTGGCCACCTTTTTGGTTGTCCTGATGAGTGTTCTTGTATTGTTTTTGCCCCTATGCATTTAGCACCGAGAAGGATGAAATATACAGTTGAACTGTGGTATTTTGAACCGTCAGGGGAAATGAAAAATATAGCGAGAGTTTGAGATAGCCGATAGTAAATGACTGAAGGGCAAGTACAAGGGAAATGCGTTTTAGTTCGAAATAATGGGGAATTATTTCGAAATAAATGAGTTCGAATCAGTGGGGTCTAACTGTATGATGTTTGGCTTTGTTTTTAACAAGTCCAAGACCAGAGTCTAAAAGAGAAGGGCTAATAAAGTCATTCAATTACAGGTTTATTGTCATCTTCACGAGATTCTGTAATTACCATTCACAATATTTTGTATCGAAATAACGTGACTCTTTTATAGGCCTTATGCTAATTTCTAATGAACTCCTATTAAGCAGCCACTCTCTATTAAGGTGGCTCTGAATTCCATGTGCACATTTCTTAAAGAGCCACCGTCAACTATAGTCCTTTGCATAATTTCTGTAATACAGGAATTATGGATCTTTTGTGGAAGGGATAACTTTCATCAAACTCCATGTTGTGTTTTTAATACCCAGTGTCTCCAACATTTAAAAAATTGTTTCATTAGCTGATTTAAATGTCTCATTTTTGATGTGATTTGGCTGTTTGTGCAACATGAAAAATAACAACAGAGGCTCACAAAGGGCACTGGTTAATGGTTTCCCTTTAAAACTTTGCCAAAAGTTGCATCTTGTACCGCTCATCAAAATTTAATAATAAAAAATAGGGTTCACCAGGCTCTTTTTTGAGTTATTAGCAGTTAAAGCTATAATTAAGGGTGTATTTAGAAGGTAATATTGTTGCTATGGTAACCTTTTGTGCCATAAAAATGATAACATGTTCACCAATCACTGGGCATTTGTTTGACACCATGTTTGAGTTCTAACCACTTTTCATGTTATTGACAGATCTTTGTACCATCACCATCAACTGATATATAATGACCCATCAAAATTTAAATCTTGGAAACAGTAGCCAGCCACCAAGGCCTCGGTCTGAGATTTCCCTGTAATGACCGAACGGACGAGGTTAATAAGTTATTTATTATATGGCTGTTTTAGCGCTGACAAAAGGGAAACATTTGTCAATATCCGCTTGCGCACCCAAGAGGTCATTCAGGGTCATGCGATCCAAACCAGGAGAAACGGTTTCTTTGACAATGAGGCAATTTTTGTCTTCATTACGCCAAGATCTAGGGCAAATTTAACCACTTTAATTTTCACAAAACAAACTGACATGTGTTTACAAGTGTTTGACCCTTAAAAAGTTATAAAAAGCTAAGGCAAGAAAAATTTTCATAATGCCCGGTCATTACAAGAAAATCTTGCCCGCTCATCAGCCAATCAGAGCGCGCGTACTATTGTAGCCATATAATAAAATTATATATTCCAGCACAAGCTGATCAGCTGCAATCAAGATAGTTTACTCTGGACATCTCTTGTGGTCTATGTGGTGCTGACTACCAGTTAGTGGCAACTGAAGTAAAATTACCTGTAAGGGGATACCTTGGGAGAAAATTTGTTAAAACACCTAATAATTTTCGTTGATTTGAAGGCTTGACTTACAGTAGGCCTAATTCCCTTGTGCATTATGGAGTGCATCACTTTGTAATTGTCATGTTCACAACAGAATTTTGTTGACAATAAATAACAATTATTTACTGAAGTGGAGGTGAACAATGGTGAATATTCACTGAGTGGCCCGGTAAATATCCACCACTTTCACCAACACTAAGGTGCAAATATACCACGTAGCCTGCTTCGTCCCCAGGCACCAATCGTGGGAAAACAGGGAGCGCGGGGGTAGATGAATAGGGAGAGAGCTGCGGTGTATAAATGGGTACCAGCAAAATAATGGAATCAAATTATGGAAATTTTCCCAACAACCACCACAAGAAACATGGAAAGCTTTGAAGAGAATCTGTTTTTATATCAACTGAGCTTGGAATGCTGACGAGCTGACAAACCGCACGCTATATATTACAATGCGGATGACTGCTGACAGGGTTACCATAGTAATTACTGTATTTGATCCAAGTACCAAAACCCTCGTGTTACTTGTGTCAAATGTGTTTTTATGAACTGAACTCTAATAAAATGATTACAGTTTAGTATATTTTGAATTGAACTGCATGTACCATGAATGGTAAAGAGAAAACTGTGGAGTTCTGTACTTAAGGTCATTTCCCCGAAATCGAACTGAACATAGATTATCAACCAAACTTTGCCCATTGGTTGATTACCTAAAGGGAACTTAAATTTTGAAATAAAAAAGGGGGTCACCACATGCGTTTAGGAGCCGGAAGAACTTGTATTCACCACATAATTCCTTATAATTCCATTGCGAATACTGGCAAAGTACACGTTTTCGGTGATAATCTTTTTTTCAAACACAGAAATTGATCTGTATTCATTTTATAGAAAGAGTTTGACCGTTACACCCAAAATACGTGAAAAATTGATAGGTCCCCATACTCGTTTACGAGAAATTGACGATTTACTTCTCTCGCGGACTAAGTTGTATAGAAAAAAGCCGCCATTTTGTTTATGTGCGCATGCTAATGGAGCAAGAAATCGTGTGCAGTAAGGATGTGCAATGCAAAACAGAGGAATGACCTTAAGTGAAATCCAATTTGCCATAGCTGACAAATTTGCAATTTGAGTGTCATAAAACTAATAATACAGTAAAAACCTGTGTGTAAGAACCTAATTTTTAAGAACTTGGTAGGCTAAAATTTGTCAGTTAGACCCACTCGTTTAAATATGAACCTCTTTAGCCTACGCTACATAAGCACTTGTTTGGTAATTTCATATAAGGAAAACGCTGAATAATACCACTAAAAATTGTATCAGCAAAAATGTAAATGTTTCTTCAGAAAATAAGAACCTATAGAGCGTTTTCATATGATGTCACTGCAGCTGCATTGGTGTTCCAAAACAGAGAAACACCGGCCATATATTGGTGTGCCAAATCATTCCTCTGGGGATTAAACACTGTTTTTATGCAAAAATCATCTTTTGTTTAAGTAAACCAATAGGGCTGCTGGTCACGTGAGTGAAAATGCTCTATTAAGAACCTAAATAGCTTACATTTATGCTAATTACCATTTCTGTAAGAACTTGGGAAAATTCAAGTTCTAATACTAACCGGCTTTTAATGTAATTTTAAAAATTACTCTGGCCATGTAATAACAAAATCAAATCTTGAGGCATATATGCATATAAATTTATATCAATACCATTCATCCAGTTATCATTTAGAAGAATGAAAAATGTTCTAATGATATTAGACCAAGAGGATGAACTTAATTAAAACTACGGGTGATTGGGTGATAAAAATAGTGATGTCACTGCAAATATTACTGGCATAATGATTGTACTGAGTCTTCTAGAGTCTGTTTTCTAAAAATATTTTCACTGGAAGAATGACCTTGTTCAAAGAACCAAGTGTGTACAATATGCTAGCCAGTGAGCCATGCGAGCCATGGGAGTCATGTGTGCCAGAAATCTCTAATCCCCGTAAAAAGCTAACCACAAGTTACCTAAATGATCTGTATGCTAATTGGAGTACTTTTAGGCTAACCAATGAGTTTTTTAGGTTATAAACTGGAATGGATCGCATGACTCGCAAGCCACGTGAACCATGCAAGCAAGAAATCCCTTATCCCAACAAAAAAGCTAACCACAAGCTAACCGGAGTGCCATTTACATGATTTAGTCTAACCAATGTGTTTTCCACTGCCTCGCAGGTCTGGCTTGCACATTGTGCATCCCCAAAGAACTGCACCCTATTGGAAGCTTGAATTATAATAATATTAGGTAAAAGCTTAAAACAGCTAATAAAATGAACACTATTTAAAAGCTAAAACAAAATGAACAAGAATGAGAATTAAAAGTGTCTTTGTGTGCGCAAGTGTTGGAACTTCATCTTGGCCTTTCTCCAAAGCCACAGAAGGAAGTCTCTTGCTGGATTATTATCACGTTCACTGTCAGCCAGACAAGCTTTAAAGCAATGCCAGGCAGAGTATGGTGCCAAAAACAACATCCAGTAAAATGCCATGTCGCAAATAAAGAAGGGCAGACATTGCCAAAGGACAAGCTGTAATAAACCATTCAACAGAGCTGTTGTCGTAATCTTGGTACACAATGCTGGTATCTCCCTGTGTAAATAACAATAAACATACTTCAGTGGCAGATTCAGACCTTCAGCTAATTAAGGAGGGGGCCCGCTTGACTATGAATATTGAATTCTGCAAAGAAAATTCCGGCACTTCAAAGAAAATGTGCTATTTCCGAAAAAATAAGGGGGTGGTGGGGGCAGGCCCCGCGGCACTTCAAAGTGGTTCCGTCCACCACTGTTCTTGCATAATATTGATTGTTACAAGTACTAACCATGATTGAAATGTAAACTGATAGTTGGATTTCAGTGTGGATTGTTCAATAATATAATAACATGCAATGTTTGGAAAGAGCATACAGTCTCCTTGTTCACCTGCAATTTGAAGGATATAGATTGCTTCTCAAGCATCATTATCTGTATTGTTTGAATTTTTGGCCCATAGAAACAAAATACTGATTGCAAAATGATTGATGTGTTCAGCATTATCTGTTTGAGCATTTGTGTCCTAACAGTGTTTATCTGTGTTGGACAACAACTTCGATTTTCTGCAGGATCAATGCATAAATTCCTGTTTATTTTTTAAACCTTTTTTGTAAAGAAGTATTGATGGTATTATATTGTATTTGAGGTTGTTTAATTCCACTCATGAACAGGGATCACATTTAAATGCAAAGTTTATGCAGCTTTTCTGTTTCAAGACTATTACTCTGACAACATTTTAAAACTGAAGCCAACAAAATGTTAGCGGGGGGGGGGGGGGGGGGGGGTTATAGGCTCACAGTACATCACTGATGTATAAATTGTAGTTAAAATAAGGAGAAAGCTCTCCTTGCAACCACTCTTGCGACTTTATTCATGAAACCCTTAGTGTTTTAAATTTTGTTGTCAATTGAACTCAAATGTCCTTTGAGCTAAGACCTGGAAATCTAAGACCTGGATGAGTCATCATTATATTCAGAGTTCTGACCACACCATGTGGTCAACACAAAGATCTACTGTCCTGTCTGGTCACGTAATATTATTTTTTTTGTCTTTATTACATAAGGGCAGATGCCGAAAATAACAAAAACATAATAAAAATCATATTTCAAAACGAATTAAACATTTAATTCTCATTTTCGCAAAAAATAATTTTGGAAAATCACAGTTCACAGCTGCTATGGAAATCATGATTCGCAATAAAAAATAGCCATTTAACAATTCATGGGGAATAAAAAGGGCCAATCACAGGTCAAGAAAATACCTTTTACCACCCTCAAACTTCAGGTTCCCACACCTGGATTACTGTTGTTGACAATAATTTTTCTTCCAAAGAATGCAAGTGCTTTTCCCTGTCCTTGCTTCAGCCCACCCATGGGCTTACCCAGGAGTCCTGTCTACCGTAATAACTTGTTGGCGGCTCCAGAAGAAAAAGAAAAGCAGAGACTCATGTTTCTGATTGCGGAGCTACTTTTATCACATATAGAGTTCAGGAAAGCAGTCATTTCAGCCCAGTCAAAATGTGCTGGCAGCCGGCGATTTTGCTACCTACCTTATTATAGGAAATTAACACTCATCTTAATTAAGGCATTGGAAATTAATGCGACTTAAATTTATGTGAAGTGAAGGAAAAATTACTTTCCAATAAAGAAAATTAACGTGAAAGAGGTGCTAAAATCTCAAAATGAAGGAAATTAATGCGACCACACAAAGAAACAGAACTCATAGAGACAATAGGAACAAATTTATTGTAACACACTGTTATAAAGTTAACAAAATCCAAAACCCAAGCGAATCTTGCTACCTTGAGCGTTCTTTTCAGTGCCGACGATACCGGTGGATCTCCACCCTGGTAAAACAATACTAAAACAAATCCAAATTAATGCTCCACTTAATTAATGACGCAGAAATTAACACTCCACTAAATTAAGGGTGCGGAAATTAACGCTTGTAATTTTCCAAATTCGCGTTAATTTCATGAAGCATTAAGTACTACACACTTAAGTTCACTAAATACATCAGGTTGAAGTTTAAACTTTGCCATAAAATCAGTTACACAATAAATCGATGATAAACAACAATTACTTTGATCTTGTTTTGCTTTTCTCACGAGAAGTATAAACCAAAACACAGCAAAAATGTTTTATTTCGGCTCACAAGACAGCCAAAAACAGCCATATTCGAAAATTGCCCTATAATACATTGCGAACCATTGAATGAATGTACGGCATGTATGCTGAGAGATTGTGACTCTGGTGATGTCTTGCTGAAGAAAAGGCAATATTCTAGTTGAAAATAATTATTTTAGCAACAAATATTGCTGTAAATGGATGTGATCATGCTGTTGACATTAAATTTCAAGTTTTATGTACAGGTTAAAATGATCTTCTAGTTACAAACAAGATGGGGTCTAAATGTGCTTGTTGCCTCTGCTGCCGATGACTCCAGCCATTTTGCCTACTACTCAAAAACATGTTGACTGGGCTGCAGTAATCCAGGTGTGCAGATGCTGATATTTCATTACATTCACTCGTGAGTAATGATTTTAAATGAGGCACAAATTAAACCACTTTTTTTACAAATGGTCTTAGTTTTCCAGGTCTAATTGCTTTCCAGCCAGGTCTTAGCTTTCTGGGTCTTAGCTTCCTGGAAGGATCTTAGCTTTCCAGGGCTCCGCTTTCCTGGTCTTAGGTCTTAAGTCTTAGCTTTCTGGACATCCATTAAAACTGTGATAAAAAGCTCCTGTGAGTAACCACAACCACTTTTGGGATTACTATCTGGTCTTTTCCATTGATTTTAAGGGGGGTGGCTCTTAACTACCAATTTGGTTTCTAAGGCAGGTTTCTAATTGCCATATTTTGGAAATCAGAACTCATACGGATAAGCTTTTTGCACGAGTTTGTTCTATTGAAGATTCCTCCAAGAGTTTCAAGTGATGACCTTATTTAACGTGACACGTGACCAGAACAGAAAAAACCCTAAAACTCAAACAGCGGATAGATTTCAAAATTTAAATGAGCATCAATAGACAAAGAATGACCACATGCGTAATGTGTCATATCGTTTTTGTGAAATTCGCATTATTGAAAGGGTTATGGTGTAATAAACACTCGTATTTACGGACTTTCAACAATAGCGTTTCCTTTTTTCGAGTAAATGGTAAAAGCAGGTCACGTCAGATTCTAAAGACGGCAACGTTATCTCTGATTCGTAAAAGAAATTGGAACTTTACCTTGTTTCCTTGGAGTTTTAGGCATTTTAAATGTTAGCGCGCGGTTTGGGACTGGCACTAGTTTCGCACGCGCAAACGATTTATTTTTCAAAGCAAGTGTACCCCGAAATAAAATTCACCATTTAGCGTTACAAAAAGCTTCAAAATTGCTTGCTTCAAAATACAGTTGTCAGCAATCCCTTAGCAACTGCTCTGGATCTGGATCCTTAAGGTCTTGTAAGTGACCAGTCAAAAATTATGATTAAGTAAGTAAGTAAGTAAGTAACTTTATTTAATGAGGGTTAAAACACTTTACAGTCGCTGACTGACAAACCTGTGGCCCTCGCTTAAACAATTAAAATATAAATTACAATAATTTTAAAAAATATCTAACTAGTAAGTCAACACTTTACAAAGCTTTAGGTAATCACAACTTAATCTATGCACAATGATCTTGGTTAATAAAGATATCTAAAATAAAAGTTCAAGTTGATTTATGGCTGGAGAAATGGTGTTAACCCAAGCCTAGCTCATCAAAGGGTGCAAAATGCTATCCACAAGATATTAAATCTCTGGGATAAGTGCTGACAAAACAAACTACACTAACCACTGTCTTGCTTTTGACCATTATCTCAATCACTATCTCTGGGATAAGTGCTGACAAAACAAACTACACTAACCACTGTCTTGCTTTTGACCATTATCTCAATCACTATCTCTGGGATAAGTGCTGACAAAACAAACTACACTAACCACTGTCTTGCTTTTGACCACAATGTCACAATTGCCACAGCCAGGGGTAACTTTCAGTTACATTGTTAAAGACAATCAAACTCACCTCCAACCTCCCATCATTAAAAGCCACTTAAGCTTGAAGCACTCAACCAGTGTCATAAGAATGCAGTAGATAAGGACAACACATCCAACCCAGTAATTAAGGAAAAGCCACTTTATTGTGAACTTTCCAATCAGGTAATATGGCACCAAAAGGAGACGTAAAACAAATCGTATATACTCCTCTGAAGGAAGAATGGCCTAAATCAACATAATCAAAGATGTTATATTATCCAGCCAATCAAATAACCTCTTTTAAAGCTTAATCACTAGGGAGGGTAGCAAAGGGGGGGGGGGGGGGGGGTCGTGATCCCGTTTCACGCACAAATTCACGAATCACATGTCTTTTCTAGCTATTTTCATGCCTCATGGTCAAATTTTTGCCCTTTTCATGCATCACGCATAAACCTTTGCTACCCTCACCAGGAGAAAGATATCTTTCACAACTTACATTGTACAATTTACAAAAAATCCCACGTCATTGTCTGTTTTACTTAACAGACAATATAAATAATGAATCACCTATTACATAGCTGATTTTAGGGAGCATTCACAAAATCAGGGATTTCAAAATGTTTTGAAGTAGGCGTCAGCAACTGGAAGAGTAGGTGTCTGTGACAAGTTAGCTTGTTTGTTGTGAGGTGATTGCTATAATCAGAGTAACCGGAGACATATAATCAAGTAGCCGGTGGAACTCCAGCAGTCGCCGCCTTGTTTTGAAAACCCTACAAAATATTGTTGGGGGTACTGATAAGAAATTACCCTTTATGACAAAAAAAACAATCAGGGCCCAGTTGTTCAAAGGGTGTGGATAAATCGCTATCCAGTGGATAAATGTTGGCAAAACAAACTATGCTATCCACTGCTGGATAATGACTTATCCAGTGGATAGCATTATCTGTACCCTTTAAACAACTGGGGCCAGGGCTCTGAATGTCTAGAAGCCAACATCCAAGGAGGGAGGGCAGGTTTGGGTGGGGTTGTGTTGCCAAAGCCTGCAAATGTACCCTGATCCCATTTAAGACAAAATTGTTTTTGCTGTTTTTAGTGGAGCTCCCGCGGGCGCCAAAGGCGCCCGCGGGCGGAGCTCCATACCCATAGAAATTGGTGAACTCATCAAGCCAAGGAAATTTGGATGTCACGTCCGTCCGTCCGTCCGTCCGTACGTACGTACGTCCGTACGCACGGATTAGGGCTGGGGATGAGTTTGCTGGTGCTGGTAACCCGCGTTTTTTTGGCGGGAAATCGCGTCCAAGGTCCGTTTGTCGGTCCGTTTTGATAAATTTTCTGACAAAGAAAATTCAAAACGACTGTATTTCAGTTTGCCTGAAGATAAATCGAGAGGGAAAAACTTTTTATTCTAACCTCGTTATGTCGATGTCGACAAACGAGCGTGTAGTAAATTCATCTTCAAGGAGCCAGGGTTCAAGTGAACTGCGGCGAGAAAAGGCAAGAGAAAACAGGCGGAATTATAAAGAGCAGCGAGTAAACGAGCAAGAAAGGGCCCGACAAAGAAGACAGCGAACTAGCGAAGAGAAACGAGAAAAAGAGCAAGAACGAGCTCGGAAAAACAGGCAGAAAAGCAGCGAAGAACAACGAGAGAAAGAGCAAGAAAGAGCTTGGCAAAACAGGCAGAAAAGCAGCGAAGAACAACGATCGATAATTCAAAACACTGTAAGAACTTATATGTCGGTAGTGTTGGAGTAAGCTTACAACGAGTGGCGTGTTCGCTTCCGATATTATTGTGCTGGTTTGAAATTTTAGCCCTGCAGAATGTACAAGCCTTCTCCAAACATGAGGTAACAAACGTAAATGTATGCACTAAGCATAAGTCCTTTTTTGTTGTGCATGAAAATCTGTTTATACTTCATTTATGAGCGAATTTGAAGTTGTGTCGGTTTCGCATCTTTTCGAAAACATTTACAAATAAATTAATGCTGATTTCAAACTTGTTCATGTTTGTACATTTTATACAGACATTGTTTATTAAATATTTCATTTGGACTAATTGTTTTGTGTTTTCAGGTGTTTTAGTCGAGTTAACTGTGATGTTCATTCTTGGATTTTGAAAACAATATTAAATTATTAAGCTTCACGGATCAAAATCACGATTTCAATTTGTAAATTACAAACTACACGTACGGAAAAATCCTGCAAACAATAAAACGAGTAAAACTACTCAGCGATACTGCACACCAAAATATTTTTAAGTGATTTATTATCCAACCACTCTTTTTGATACTCGATTGCATTTTTTTGGTTTCTCTTATCAGCGAGTGCATTGAAATGATCTCGAAATCTTGTACGGGTAAATTGAACCAATATATATTTCGCCGATTTCGTTGTGAGTTACCTGTGTTTGGCTCAGTGAGTTCAGACTTTACCTCCTGGGCTTTACCTACCGCATATTTGCTTACCAGAAGTGAAGAAAATTGAATCAGTTCTCTGCATAAAATTCCCTTAGGTATTTAGCAACGCATACGATAAAACAGAATTAGATTATCATGCAACCAAACCGCAGCGAAAAGAAAGAAGACGCATTGTTGCCGTGATTTTCTCAGTTTGCCCTGGCGTGAGTTCATTTGGTTTGTGTTTAGCAGCGATTTAAGTACTTTGTTTTTGCCTTGAGTTGATTTTTTGCCCTTACTGTTTTGTATTAAATCAAAACAAGATCAAGGTCCTTTTTACATTGAATAACTCATAAAGGTGTGTACAGTAAACGCTGTAAAACGTTTTACAAAGATATCTGTTGTGTGCTCCTACGTGCGTACGTGAGGAACCCAATAAAGTGCACTCGTCAATTTCGGTTTAGGGCCTGTTTACAAGCAGGTAGGGTAACCCTAGTGCTAGGGTTACCCTAGCAAGAGGGCTAGAAGATAACCCGGGTTTATAAGCAAAATTCGCAGGTAGGGTAACCCTATTACCCGGGTCAACTTACACCGGTTACGCTTCAGTTAACCTTGTAAATATAGCATGTAACGGGCAGTGAACGGGTAATAATCTGAGGGCCAAAACCGATTTTCGTTTTAGTTATGCAGTTTATCAGTTCCAGTAAAATTATATTTCAATTTCCAAGTTCATTAACGTTCCAAGCACTATTTTTTTTATAGTTTGAACGCGTTTGAAGGAGAAACTATAAATAATTATGTTATGGAATGAATTAACATATGCAGCGCCAAACATTTTGCCAAAAATGTTGTCGTAAGAAGCTGTTATTCGAGAATATTTCCGTTCCAGTGCAAAAATACGACAAATTATGAATGAACACGATGTTTCTTGGTCACAATTCGCTGTTTTGGGCGGTATTTTTAAACATATTTAGCGTCTTGGAGCCGAAATAAAGTTGTCCCGGGTAGGCGAGTTATCCCTAGCAGAGCGTTTACAAGGCGCTAGGGTTACCCTGGCGGTAGGCTAACCCTAGCGCTCAGCTAGGGTTACCCTAGTGCTAGGGTAACCCTAGCTGCCTTGTAAACACGTCGATGAAAAAAGGAAGAAATGTGGGAGCGCTAGGGTAACCCTCCTGCTAGGGTAACCCTAGCACTAGGGTTACCCTACCTGCTTGTAAACAGGCCCTTAGCCTTGAAATATGTTGACATCGCTTTCGTAAACAAAACCATGAGAGGTTTTTACATGTAAGATATATTTTTATACTAGCTTATACTTAAAAGTTTAACCATGAGCGATTAAAAACTAATTTATTTATTTTGCCACTCTATAAGCTTGGAAATAGTGTGGCTACTTATTGCTAATGATAAATGGGAGCTCCGCTTTTAGGCCTGCCTAAATCTATATATTATACATTTTGCAACTCTGTTTAAGACAAGACTTTTTTGGGGACCTTGGTTAAGACCCTGATTTCACATACAGTAGCATTACATTTAGAAAGGTTAGCACTACACACCTCCAATGTTCACACCCTGTACAAGGCTTCCGGTTCAGAATGACATCCTGTTAAAGATGCTAAATAGTGAAATTATATTCCCTGTTAAAGACACAAGTCCTCAAACACCACACCCTGTTCTCCGTCCCCAAACCCCACCAGAAGCTGTAGTGGGACACTGTTTGACCATTACATAATGGTAGCATTTAGTCACATAACCAGTCAAAACTGGTCGTCTGAGAGCACAAATTATGTCATTTACTCTTTGTTTGCTTTGAATTAAGGTGGTTGTCTTTAATTCCTCTCTCATGTCTTGAGCAATGACCTTGACAGTCTTTAGCGCCCGGGGCGCTTATTTACTTTTGGCACCTCAACGGAGGGCGCTTATTCGAGACAGGGTGCTTATTCGGGACAGGGCGCTTATTTAATTTTTTGAGAATCAACCAAATGTTCGAAACAAAACTTAAAATAATATTAAAATAACTATCAATAACAGAAACTGCAACAGTAAAAAATTGTTGAAAGTTCAGTTACTTTTACTGTGAAACTCAGAAAACCGTGAACACCAGAAATATTAATGGAATGTTATTGTGTTGCAAGGAAAAAGCCAATCAGGCGTGAGAAAACTAAACCGCAAACAGCAACGGTTATTTATTTAAGTTTGTGGTTTTGAGGTTTGCTTGCGTGTCCTGAACTTTATTTTGATTGGGCACTAGACAATCAACATTCCTGAAATATTTCAGGTGTTCACGGTTTTCTGAGTTTGATAGTAAAAGAATTCTTCATTTTAGCAGTAAATATATACGTGTACGGTACGGTGAATGTTCATGAGTTTAGCTACGGTACCTAACAATAACAAAACCTGTAAGAATAGAGGCGCTTATTGGAACAGGGGCGCTTATTTACAAAAACACATTCGAATGGGGGCGCTTATTCGGAAGGGGGCGCTTATCGGAAGGAGGGCGCTAAATCGAATCATTACGGTAACCAACCTTCTCTTCTTAAGAACCCCCCTTACTTACTAATTCAGAGCCGTTTTACACCAGAAATCTTTCAGACACCCCCATTAATCATCAGTCCCTCAACAATTATTGGTTGTGAATGCTCCTATAGGTATTATAAATTACTTAAATTATATAACACAACTTCAATTACTACACTCACTGCTGAATATTTGCTATAGTTGATATACTACTGACCGTAGCTATAGAAAAAGTGCATATCAAAATCTACTATGACTTTTAATTAGTTGACTTATCTGGTTTAAATCTATAGTTCTCACCTCATAAAAAGTTTCTTCAATTTCAGTTTCACTTGTGTAGTATAAAAGAGGCTGAAAAACCTCTTGGTGATACACAAAGAATGCAAAGACAACAGTTAACCTTGGAAACTCTCGTAAGCCCCACAAAAGAAGCATTGCACGGACAGGATAAGCTGCCTATAATTTAAAAACAACAACAGACAAAAATCTATGACCCAAGGATTGACTGACTGACCACATAAGTGAATGTGCACCCCTACTGCACTCCTGTTTTGCATTATAAGCAAAATAGTTGTAAAATTGGTTGAGTTGATAGATCAAATGAAAAATCAATAACGTTTTATAAAAAAAATTGTAGCTCAGTGTTCAGTCCTAGACAGTGTCCAAAAAGGCTCCATGTTTAATTTTTAGACCTATGTATTATCAAAATATTATTGATAACAATGAGTTGTTGTTGCTATTTTATCGTTCTGAACTTGGGATTACCAGTGTTTAAAATATATTACATCTTACCTTGTACTCCCAGAGATCTGCAGGAGGTTTAATGCCCAGACTTTTTAATGTTTCAAGCTCTTTAATTAGTGCCCGTCTGTGATAGGAAACAGCAATGCTAAGAGGAGGAGTCTCTAGGTCATACTCTGAGAGTGACAACAAGAGGTTACCGTCAATTCCCGCAGCTTGGAATTTGCCATCATACTCTTGGGCCCAATCACCCAGACTTGCCAGCCACTTGGCCACGTCCTGTGTACTCCATCTAAGCACTGATTTTCTGACGAGTGGATCTTTTTGGCCCATTAACAGACTCAGAACTTGATAAGTGAACTATGAATCATGATGGAAAAGATTAAAATAACAATATTCGCATGTGGCTAAATGTAATTTAGGCTAGGTTAGAATCAATGCTGACAATCATGTGGCTATGCGCTGTGAATGATATGTGTCAAATTTCACAAACCATTTTTATCCATGTTGTTTGTATTGCCTTTACAAATGGAGCACAGCATTTTCATTCTCATTAAGGTTTGCCATTTTGTGGGTAAATGGAAGCATAAACTAACTTTTTCCTTGTGTCAAATGCTGTAGGCTCCCTCGCAGCCGTTTTTAGTATTGTCAAGCAATGTTGGTCCCCACAAACAGCTGGTCACATTCCAACAACATTCCTTTCCCTTTTTTTCTTATGTGACCAATCAGAGCACAGGAGATTGTAATCAACATATTTTTTTTCCGAGTACTCAAATTTTGCAAAGGATCAGAGTTTCTTCAATGGAGGAAATGCCAGAGAAAGTTCTGAAAAGCGATTATTGATTTATTTATTCTACTGTAGCTCATTAAAAGGGGAAAAATATTTAATTTGTATAATTTATTTTAGTTCTTCCAATTTTCCAGTGATTATTAGTTTATGTTTCAGGGTTAGAAATTAGTAATCACCTGCTCACCCAGGCGCGTGTTAATTAAAGCTGTCGGGCAAGTACAAATCACGGAACACTCGCCCGGTCTGGCAAGTACGATTTTCATATCCAAAATATGTTATTCAAAATGGGGGTAACTTTCTGCTTTCCACTTTACAAGCCAATAGCTTACTGTACTGACAGTGTTTACCCTTTTGAAGTCTCCGACAAACATGGTACTGAGTCGAGAATTCCTAGTTTGTAAACATACAAAAATAGCTTCCACTTGATAATGGTTGAATGATGCACTTGTATTCGCCAATGCAAAAAGAGAAACACAGAAATTTTCATTGGAATGGCAAGTTGGCAGCCCATCATATGATTGTGAAATGAAGAAAAAGGTGGACACAGATGGTGAGGAGATGCTATCAGATTATGGGTTAGAGCCTGAGATGTCTGAAGAATATGTGTCGAAATACCTTGAAATTTCTCAGGTGTTTCACAGGATAGCATATCAAGAGCTCCACGTTTCACATGGCTTTGCAAATTTCACACACTTTTTCACAGGCCAGAATAAATGCTGGTTTTCTTATGGCCAAGAAGCATTTTGTTTCACAGGATATTTCACAGGGTGATGTGTGTTGTGTAATTATATAACAACCAAGGTGTGTTTCACAGGTTGTTTCACATGGCTCTCTAGAGGTTCCAAAAGTACTACTATCCCTCAAATATATAAACAGAACACAATAGGACGGCTTTGGTGAATGATATGTAGCAGGGGAGGCACGGGAAGATGCATTTAATACTAATTTAATGCATAAATTAATAGTTTAACAGGAATGGAATCAAAAGTTTAACAGGAATGGATTAACACGAATGCAAAAAGCCCCATCAACACTCATATTTTGCATAATGCAAAATAGTCGTAAAAATAGCATTTACTTATTCTAAAACGCTCTGCAGGAGAATAAGATTTTTACAGTGACACCCAAATCAGAGCAACTGGTTCATTGAGCTTGAAATACTAACAAAATAAACTTTGTTAGAAATTTGAGTGAAAGACAAAACAAAATTTCCCTCTTCTACCCTTGGCTATTTCATGGTATGAAATTATGCACACCTTGTAGAAAGCTGAAAGCAAACCTGGTTGAAGGCCAACAACTGTAGCATAAAAACATGAGGAAGGGCAACCAAAATAATACAATATGGAAAGTGGAAAAAATTGATTTCATCCCAAATTAAAAAAAAAAGCAATGTTAGTAGCATGTGCGAAATGAATATTTTTATGTTGCAAATGATGTTTGAGTAAATTCGATCTAGGTCAGTTCATGACTTACCACAACGTTTCTAAAATGTTAATGAACATGTTATTAATTCTTTTTTTGTTTTATTTTTTTATTTTTTTTTCTAAAAGACTGCAGGAGTCAATGAGCTAACATCTTAGTTTATAACTATATTACTTAAATTCAATAAAAGTATAGTTTAGTCTACTTTATCACATTATCTGTAACATGTAACTTCTTTTCAAATTCTCCAGATGTTTTTTAAGCAGCTTACAAGAGCTTTGACCATAATTTTAAATATCTAGCATTATGAATTTGATAGCACTCACCATGGCAATCCCTAGAATTGACAGCACAATAAAAATGACCTTTGAAAAGCTAAAGCGCACATGTTGATGTTGGCCAAACTGAACTTCCTGACTGCTGGGTAATCTCTGGGTAGGGTTAATATCCAGCGCATTAAATGTAGACATAATTAATCCGTAATCAGTTGATATCTCTTGGTAGCGTTGTCGTTCTGCTACTTCCTTTGGAAACAATATTTTGATGGTCTTTCTGTATTATAAGAAAACAATATAAGGTGTATATTTTATAGGTTGAATGTACCTTTGGTTTGAGGTAGTCATGCTGGTATAAGAACATTCAATCTTTTCAAGAAGAAGTTAACATGAATGCATGAGATGGGGGCTTCGTTTGAGCTAGGAGCACAGAAAATAAAGGCCAAAGTTGGTTATTTTGAAATGTTAGACTAGTGATTAGTGAATACTATGTATTACATATTAAATTCTCGTTATTGGGTCCATTTTGAGCTTGTTAGTATAAAATATAACAAAATAATGTGTTGACCATTGTCTGACCTTAATACAATGTTAACTTTTGGGAAACCTGACCAAGGCTGCCGGCACTCTGGGCATGTGCAATGTCTTGATGCATGCCACCACTGAGCCAGACAAAAACGACAAAAGCTATGTCCACAGTTGAGTGTGGTGGGTTCTACCATTAACTCAAAACAGCAGCTACACTGTAAGTCTTGCTCTGAGAGACTGTCATCTTCTTTGTATGCCATAATTGCTATTAAAAACTGGGAAGGTAATGAGAGAAATAATCAAAACCTGCTGGAGTATCAGTAGTTAGTATAGGGTGGCCGTCATGGTGAGAGTAGTTCACTGAAAAGAACTGTTGTTGGTGACTGATGTGGTGTTTGGAAACCTGACTAGCAAATATTAAGTCGCTTATAGCAAACAGTGCACAAATAGTGACGAATAGTGGCAAATAGTCATTGAACAGTTGCAAATACAGTAGAACCCAGCTGGTAACTCGAACTCCCCCACTAACTCTGAGTCTCAATTCCCTTTGGATTTGACCCAACTTGTCAGTCATTCTTACTCGGTTAACTCACACTCGGGTAACTTGAAACCCTGCTAACTCAAACTAAATTTTGTTTCCCTTAAGGTCTTTCCCCCAAAATAAAGTTAAACATAGGATTTTTGTCAAACTTTCACAAGTTGTTATCAATCATGCAATTTTTTAAAATATAAAATAAAAAGAATAGGTCCTGGGGTCCATTTACGAGATATTATCATCTCAAGTTACCCCATTATTGCTTGTAATTTCACCTAACAAACACACGCTTGTTTGATCAGTTTAGGCATCTTTCTGAAGGAACAGGAATCACATAACTAAAGCAGATCTTAAAACAATATAATAAACATATTTTATCGTTAACAAGGAACAAATAAAAAATGTTATATGGCAAATACTCCTAGCATCAGACAAAATTGGCTCAAAAACGTCCTCGAATGCGCGTTCTCGAGGTCATTATTTTATCTCCATGAATAACGTATTTTTAACAAAAAGTTAGTTTTCAAACATGTGATTTTTTTCTAAATCTTTGAACAACAAGACCTGATGAATTATTGGTAAAAATTCCTTGGAAAAAAGGTAGGTCCCCATGCTTGTTTAAGAGAAAATAACCATTATTTATCATAGTGAGCTTAGCCTTGTTGCAAATTTATAAGGCCTTGGACATGCGTGCGTTGTGAGAGCGCGCTACTGACGCCGCCGCAATATATTTTCAAGAGTTACAATGCAGTCCCAACTACAGTTCAGCACTGATGGTGACTGGCTGAAATTAATCACGTGGAGTAAAAATGTTCATCGGTGGGCACTGATGGGTTCGGCTAAACTTAAGAAATTGTAGCACAAAGATATATTGAAGGGCTCGGTCGAAAAAGGGCCCTAGCTTTTTTGGCAAAAATGAAAATCATCAAAACAACTCCAAATTTCGCATGCGAGTTTCTTTACGTGTGTTAAACAGTGTCCTGTATTTTTTCCCGCTGTTGTCTGCCTTGTTTCCCACAAATTACGCATGCAAAAACTGGACTTTGACGAAAGAAACCTTTTGTTCCATGAAACAATGAAATCAGCGAAGTTGAACCGATTACTGTTTTAACTCTACAAACATTAACCCTAGCCCTAACCGCTAAGCCTAACCCCTAGGGTGGTTAGGGTTAGGGTAAAGTTAGGGTTAGGGTTAGGTTAGGGTTAACATAGGGTTATCCTAGCCAAAATAAAGAAATCTCTTCTTTTGAATTGCATGGCATGAGTCGGTATCTAAATAAAGTCAAGGATAAGTGTCTAGTGAGTGAACGTTTTGCAATCCATGAAAAAAGAAAACACTATAATTATATTAAAAAACTTTCTCATGCACTTTTTTATGGAAAAAGTTTTTTTGGAAATTAAAGTAAATTCCAATTGAATTACAAAAACAGGAAGAGAAACAAAAAACCTTTTGTTATTCCGAACAATGAAACCAGCATAAACATTTAGATTCGTTCTGGAACAATGATTTGCTAATAGTATATTCTCTTCTTTATTTCTCCAAAAACAAGTGAACACTAGTGAAAATAAATGGAGGACAATGTTTAACACACATAAACAAACTCGCATGCGAAATTTGGAGTTGTTTTGACGATTTTCATTTTTGCCAAAAAAAGCTAGGGCCCTTTTTCGACCGAGCCTTTCATATTGTTCCCAAGGCAAGTGCCCTTTTGAATTAAATTGTTTCTGCAGTTGTTGCAGTACAGTTTGAAGTTGTTATTAATTTAGTTTGTAGGAAATTGTTAATTACACCCCGCTTTCATCAGTGTTCAAGGCTGTCTTCTCTCAGTTTCTATCTGGATTAGTTTTCCATTGGCTGGTTTTTGACCACGTAGGTTTGTTTCCTCTTCAAGTCAACTAGACAGTTGCAATTTGCTCAGGGTACAGAGGATTATAAAGAGGCATTCTGAGTTACCAAAACCAACTGAAACCCATTTTTTGTCCATTGTATATAGAGACATTGACTATGATCAGTAATAGAGAGCATTCTGGTCTAAAAATGTCACTATTCACAACTATTGGGCAATTCCAGAAAATATCCGTACAGTACGACGGACGGCTTTTTGGAATTCCGAAGGCAAGGGGGGTTTCTTTGAACTGGAATTCCGAAGGCAAGGGGGGGTACTTACGATTGGAATTCCGAAGGCATCGGGGGGTTTCAGATCTGGGATTTCCAGAGGGTACAGACAAGTGATTTTGTGGGCTTTCCTTTTCCTATTCAGGGAACAAGCTTGAATGAATGTTGTTAATACTCCTATGCACATTTCTGGAATAAAGAGTTGACATTTCCCGATAAAGCCATAAATCTGCTTGGAGAAAAATATTGCTTCGAACTTCGTAGCTTAGTAACCTGGCAAACATGTAGTTATCAATGACCAGGGGCCTGTTTCTCGAAGGTCCCGAAAAGTTTTCGCACCCGGAAAGCCATAGCAAAATCTCAAACCTTATGATTACAGAGCTGTTTTATTCCAGTGATATTTTTAACATGAAAAAGGTTCCCTTCATACAAAGTTTCAGGCCTATACACTACCCTGCTTTTAAGATACAGACAACTTAAAATGGCTTTGCGGACCCGAAAAGTTTCAAGGGCTTTCGAGAAACGGGCGCCTGTCCTCCACCGATTTCGTAGCTTGGTTACCAAGTTCGCAAAAGCTTTGTTTGTCGAGTTGTTTTCAAGGGTTTCGAGAAGGTTCTTGTGTTTTTTGGTGTTTCCTTGTCTTCTAAAGCCGCTTTCCGGTTCCCCACAATTCAAAAGGTTCATTTGCAATAAAGTATCTTTATTTTTTTCAGCCTATTGCTTAAGTTATGGACAAAATGCCCTCGTATACATGTCTTGCTAAACCGCTCGCGTACGCGCGGCAATAAACATCACGTTAAAACTTGCCGTGTCTTTTCAATGTTAAAAATGTTAAAAAGTCAATGATTAGTTTAAAGTCAGTCTTTAGTTTCTTGTTTATATTGTAAGTTCCAGTACAAACTGCGATCATTAGAAGATTTTGTTGCGTGAAACTTGCCACGGAAAGAAAATTTCGTCGAAAAATCTGTGCGCTTTTTTACTGAAAAACTACGGTAGGTCTTGTCGAATTCAAAAGGTAAATCCTTAGGGCTTGACAAAAAACGGAAATTCCGAACGGGAGGGGGGGGGTTGACGATTTTGGAATTCAGAGGGCATGGGGGGGTAATGCATTTTGGAATTTCTGAAGGCAAGGGGGGGTTAAAATATGGAAACCGTCCGTCGTTGTGTACGGATATTTTCTGGAATTGCCCATTCGTGAATAGTGACAATGATTATGAAAATAGAACATGATTATAAAAATAAAACATGTGAAATATAAGTAATAACTACTTTTATTATTATTATTACTATTCGCAACTATCCATCACTATTTGTGACTATATGTCACTATCCAACCACAATTCACCACTATATGTGACTATTTGTCACGTTTTGCAAGTATTCCCCACTGTTCGTGACTATTTGCGACTCTTCAATGACTATTCAACAACAATTTGCCACTATTCGCGACTATTCAACAGCTATTCACCATTTGTCATGTCTGTTCATCACTTTTTGTGATGATTCGCCACTATTTGCAACTATTCATCACTACTGGCAACTATTCATCACTATTCAGGACGTAACGTGTCGATCAAAGTTGATCATCGAAAACGTAGTCGATTAGTCAATAGTACTTGATATTTGTTGCTAATTGTCAATCAACAAGTTTAATTTGTCGATAAAAGTTGATAATCACAAGATTTTCAACTGATTATCGATTTCATCGACAAAAAAGCAGACAAATTTTTCACTCGGCCACGAAATTCGTGCGTGGCAACTGATCTATGTCGTTTTTTGTATTTCCGATTAAAATTGATGAAAATCGAACAAGTCAATAATCACAAGGAATTGCGTGATCCACTTTTATTGATTTCCGATATTTGTCGATTGATTAGTATCGAATTTGATCGACAATGATCAAATTCTATCGACTATCGAAATTATCGACATGTTACGTCCTGCACTATTCATACTATTCGCTATTCGTAACTATTCGCTATTCACTATAATTTGGGGTTTTCCAGAGACCCTAACTGATGTTTGGACATCCTAAGAAGAACGTCGTAGCAGTTTTTATGTAACGTTGGTCATGCAGTATTACATAAAACGCCGTAGCTACGTTAGGGCTCAGAGTTCATATGACCCCTCGAGAGATGTTCCCTCAGTGGCCCTCAATTTTACTGAAGCGCTGAAAACTACCCAACTAAAAGGTAGGAAACCCTTGAACAAAACAGAATTCGAAAAAAAAAATCAATTTCACAGTTCACCCCATGTACATGCATCAAATACCAAATCAGAGTACATAAAACGTGCTATTTCCTCAGCTTACCTTAGCCGAGTCGATTGGGTAATTAAATCGCTTGTTCAACTTCTTATACAGAATCTAAATGCTGTCCAGCCAAGGAACATTTACCACACAAATTGCCACCATTTTTTAAAACTGCAGCAAAACAATTTTTACACATTTTCACTTCATAGTTATATTACAACTCGATCGACTTTCGATCCTTTCGATTTCGTCGAGATTTCGATGGATTCGATGTTATGGCTCAGTACGAACTGAGCCTGCGATTTTATGGTCGGTACATCATGTTAATTTACCTATAATGTCCTGACTCCATGTTTTGACTGTTTTCTCAAAATGCCCGTGGATTTATGCCCAAGCGCCCTCCGCTTTTTCGACTATTTTGCAAAAAAAGAAGAATTGGGGGCATCGTTTGGCACTCTCTGATCCACATTTTTGTATACTCTCAAGGGACTGTTTTAATATTTCTAAAACAACATATCAACCTCGTTCCCAGGACATTTTCCCTGGAAAAGGTCCTGGGAACGAGGTTGACAACATATATGTTATTTTCAAACAGGAAAAACATTATGAATGACACTATAAATTTAATCATAGACGAGAACGTCATTGACAGAGTCAGGGAATGTAAGTTTCTTGGCACGGTTATAGATGAAAACCAAACATGGAAACCTCATATCAGCTTGATAACAAGTAAAATATCAAAAAATATTGGAATTATGTTTAAAGTAGGTCAATTTTTAACCAAAGAAACAACCAAAACCTTGTATTACACTCTTGTGTACCCTTACATAAATTACCGTAATGTCATATGGGCCAACAATCCTACAAGACTATCTAGAATAGTAAATTTGTGTAACTGTTTCCGCCTGTACTTGAAACTTTTTGCTGACTTCCTGTTCCTGTCGTTTAATGATTTTTTGTCCATTAGATCTCCATTGGACTCACAGAAATGCCCAAGCTCGATATTGAGTGCCTTTAATAATATTTTTACAGCGTTGAACAACTTTATCTCGAAAACGGTTATACACAGAAAGGAAAAATACAACACATATATAAATGCTAATTTGAATGGAAAAAACAATTGTTGGATAACAAAAGGAAAAACGCCTTAACCAATGATAAACTGAATTAACAATTCCTGTGAAATACATTACAATTCAAATAACAACCATCAAATACTTTCGGAATAACAACATCTAAAGCTCGGGTGACATAGTTGTAGCCAACATTTCGTTGGGCTATTCCACATGCAATTCTGAAGTCGGGGGGGGACTACTTTCACTACTACCATAGTACCGAGTTTTGGGATTTTTGATGCAATGGAGCTATTTATGCTTTCATTTCGTTGAGAGTTAGCACAGGGAGACAACTTATTAACAACAATATCAGTAGCATAGTCAGAAAAGATGCTTGTTAGCTTATTTTTTAAGGGCTCGCCATGCAAATCCTTGCCATTTGGAAGGTCACTGTGTTTGTACGTTGATCGACTTTTTTTATAACCACACCAGGACATGTCACATAAATTATGCTCACCAAATGCATGAGGAACAATACAGTTTAGACTTGCTTTTAGAGATTCTGGATTTCCTTTGTTTTGAGATATAGCATAGCTAAAGCATTTTGCAAAATAGCTGATCACTTTTTGGCTCAATATAGAACAGATTGGATAAAGTTTGGATGCTTGGATGCGATCTTTGAGATTATATAAACGACTTGTCAGAGATCTTTTAGTGTGAACAGTGTCGGACCACTTTTGGACATTATATGGCACTTTAGCATGTATATCTGCCAGAGTTGTACTATCATCATACCCAACATAATGCATCAGTCAATTCCAGCAGTGCCCATCCCCCCCGGGCTAACCCCTGGGCATTAGCATTTTTTTAAAAAAAATTGGCAAATTCCCCGGGGTGGGGATGAAGGAACTGGGCAAATGCCCCGCTCCCGGGTTGATTGTTTTCAATCTCTCGATAGATATAAGAATACAATACAAGTTGTTGCTTCTTAGCAATGAAAAAATATCTAAAATTGAGAAAATATACCTTTAAAAACATCCACGAACATCCATGAGCTTCTCTAGTCCTTCATGGACTAGCTAATATGGGTCGGTTTCATACCGCCATTTTGGGTGGGCTTTTCCAAGCAGCGCAAAAAGCCGAATTGACGAATATCGTCAAATTGCATTCAAAACGCGTTTTTCGACTTTCCCCATCGGGGGGAACGAAAAAACACGCTTTGGATCGAATTCCACGAGGTCGGTTTCATACCACCATTTTGGGTGGGCTTTTCCAAGCAGCGCAAAAAGCCAAATAGACAAATATCGTCAAATTGCATTCAAAACGCGTTTTCCGACTTTCCCCATCGGGGCGAAAGGAAAAAACACGCTTTGGATCGAATTCCACCAGGTCGGTTTCATACCGCCATTTTGGGTGGGCTTTTCCAAGCAGCGCAAAAAGCCGAATTGACGAATATCGTCAAATTGCATTCAAAACGCGTTTTTCGACTTTCCCCAACGGGGCGAAACGAAAAAACACCCTTGGGATCGAAATCCACGAGGTCAGTTTCATACCACCATTTTGGGTGGGCTTTTCCAAGCAGCCCAAAAAGCCGAATTGACGAATATCGTGAAATTGAGTTCAAAACGCGTTTTTCGACTTTCCCCATTGGGGCGAAACGAAAAAACACCCTTGGGACCGAAATCCACGAGGTCGGTTTCATACCAACATTTTGGGTTGGCTTTTCCAAGCAGCGCAAAAAGCCGAATTGACGAATATCGTCAAATTGAGTTCAAAACGCGTTTTTCGACTTTCCCCATTGGGGCGAAACGAAAAAACACCCTTGGGATCGAAATCCACGAAGGCGGTTTCATACCACCATTTTGGTTGGGCTTTTCAAGGCAGCACAAAAAGTCGAATTGACGAATATCGTCAAATTAAGTTCAAAACGCGTTTTTCGACTTTCCCCATCGGGGCGAAACGAAAAAACACCCTTAGGACCGAAATTCACGAGGTCGGTTTCATACCACCATTTTGGGTGGCCTTTTCCAAGCAGCGCAAAAAGCCGAATTGACGAATATCGTCAAATCGAGTTCAAAACGCGTTTTTCGACTTTCCCCATCGGGGCGAAACGAAAAAACACCCTTGGGATCGAGATCCACGAGGTCGGTTTCATACCACCATTTTGGGTGGGCTTTTCCAAGCAGCGCAAAAAGGCGAATTGCCGAATATCGTCAAATTGAGATGAAAAGGCGTTTTTCGACTTTCCGCATCGGGGCGAAACGAAAAAACACCCTTGGGATCGAAATCAACGAGCTCGGTTTCATACCACCATTTTGGGTGGGCTTTTCCAAGCAGCGCAAAAAGCCGAATTGACGAATATCGTCAAATTGAGTTCAAAACGCGTTTTTCGACTTTCCCCATCGGCGCGAAACGAAAAAACACCCTTGGGATCGTAATCCACGAGGTCGTTTTCATACCACCATTTTGGGTGGGCTTTTCCAAGCAGCGCAAAAAGCCGAATTGACGAATATCGTCAAATTGAGTTCAAAACGCGTTTTTCGACTTTCCCCATCGGGGCGAAACAAAAAAACACCCTTGGGATCGAAATCCACGAGGTCGGTTTCATACCACCATTTTAAGGCTCCTTTTCCAAGCAGCCCAAAAAGCCGAATTGCTGAATATCGTCAAATTGAGTTGAAAACGCGTTTTTCGACTTTCCCCATTGGGGCGAAACGAAAAAACACCCTTGGGATCAAAATCCACGAAGTCGGTTTCATACCACCATTTTGGGTGGGCTTTTCCAAGCAGCGCAAAAAGCCGAATTGCCGAATATCGTCAAATTGAGTTGAAAACGCGTTTTTCGACTTTCCCCATCCGGGCGAAACGAAAAAACACCCTTGGGATCAAAATCCACGAAGTCGGTTTCATACCACCATTTTGGGTGGGCTTTTCCAAGCAGCGCAAAAAGCCGAATTGCCGAATATCGTCAAATTGAGTTCAAAACGCGTTTTTCGACTTTCCCCATCGGGGCGAAACAAAAAAACACCCTTGGGATCGAAATCCACGAGGTCGGTTTCATACCACCATTTTAAAGCTGCTTTTCCAAGCAGCGCAAAAAGCCGAATTGCTGAATATCGTCAAATTGAGTTGAAAACGCGTTTTTCGACTTTCCCCATCGGGGCGAAACGAAAAAACACCCTTGGGATCAAAATCCACGAAGTCAGTTTCATACCACCATTTTGGGTGGGCTTTTCCAAGCAGCGCAAAAAGCCGAATTGCCGAATATCGTCAAATTGAGTTCAAAACGCGTTTTTCGACTTTCCCCATCCGGGCGAAACGAAAAAAAACCCTTGGGATCAAAATCCACGAAGTCGGTTTCATACCACCATTTTGGGTGGGCTTTTCCAAGCAGCGCAAAAAGCCGAATTGCCGAATATCGTCAAATTGAGTTCAAAACGCGTTTTTCGACTTTCCCCATCGGGGCGAAACAAAAAAACACCCTTGGGATCGAAATCCACGAGGTCGGTTTCATACCACCATTTTAAGGGATCTTTTCCAAGCAGCGCAAAAAGCCGAATTGCTGAATATCGTCAAATTGAGTTGAAAACGCGTTTTTCGACTTTCCCGATCGGGGCGAAACGAAAAAACACCCTTGGGATCAAAATCCACGAAGTCGGTTTCATACCACCATTTTGGGTGGGCTTTTCCAAGCAGCGCAAAAAGCCGAATTGACGAATATCGTCAAATTGAGTTGAAAACGAGTTTTTCGACTTTCCCCATCGGGGCGAAACAAAAAAACACCCTTGGGATCGAAATCCACGAGGTCGGTTTCATACCACCATTTTAAGGGATCTTTTCCAAGCAGCGCAAAAAGCCGAATTGCTGAATATCGTCAAATTGAGTTGAAAACGCGTTTTTCGACTTTCCCCATCGGGGCGAAACGAAAAAACACCCTTGGGATCAAATTCCACGAAGTCGGTTTCATACCACCATTTTGGGTGGGCTTTTCCAAGCAGCGCAAAAAGCCGAATTGCCGAATATCGTCAAATTGAGTTCAAAACGCGTTGTTCGACTTTCCCCATCCGGGCGAAACGAAAAAACACCCTTGGGATCAAAATCCACGAAGTCGGTTTCATACCACCATTTTGGGTGGGCTTTACCAAGCAGCGCAAAAAGCCGAATTGCCGAATATCGTCAAATTGAGTTCAAAACGCGTTTTTCGACTTTCCCCATCGGGGCGAAACGAAAAAACACCCTTGGGATCAAAATCCACGAAGTCGGTTTCATACCACCATTTTGGGTGGGCTTTTCCAAGCAGCGCAAAAAGCCGAATTGACGAATATCGTCAAATTGAGTTCAAAACGCGTTTTTCGACTTTCCCCATCGGGGCGAAACAAAAAAACACCCTTGGGATCGAAATCCACGAGGTCGGTTTCATACCACCATTTTAAGGGATCTTTTCCAAGCAGCGCAAAAAGCCGAATTGCTGAATATCGTCAAATTGAGTTGAAAACGCGTTTTTCGACTTTCCCCATCGGGGCGAAACGAAAAAACACCCTTGGGATCAAAATCCACGAAGTCGGTTTCATACCACCATTTTGGGTGGGCTTTTCCAAGCAGCGCGAAAAGCCGAATTGCCGAATATCGTGAAATTGAGTGTAAAACGCGTTTTTCGACTTTCCCCATCGGGGCGAAACGAAAAAACACCCTTGGGATCGAAATCCACGAGGTCGGTTTCATACCACTATTTTCGGTGGGCTTTTAAAAGCAGCGCAATGGGCCGAATTGCCGAATGTAGTCAAATTGAGTTGAAAACGCGTTTTTCGACCTTCCCCATGGGGGCGAAACGAAAAAACACCCTTGGAACGAATTCCACGAGGTCGGTTTCATACCACTATTTTGGGTGGGCTATTCCAAGCAGCGCAAAGGGCCGAATTGCCGAATATAGTCAAATTGAGTTCAAAACGCGTTTTTCGACTTTCCCCATCGGGGCGAAACAAAAAAGCACCCTTGGGATCGAAATCCACGAGGTCGGTTTCATACCACCATTTTGGGTGGGCTTTCCAAGCAGTGCAAAAAGCCCAATTGACGAATCTCGTCAAATTGAGTTCAATACGCGTTTTTTGACTTTCCCCATCGGCGCGGAACAAAAAAACACCCTTGGGATCGAAATCCACGAGGTCGGTTTCATACCACCATTTTAAGGCTGCTTTTCCAAGCAGCGCAAAAAGCCGAATTGCCGAATATCGTGAAATTGAGTTGAAAACGCGTTTTTCGACTTTCCCCATCGGGGCGAAACGAAAAAACACCCTTGAGATCGAAATCAACGAGGTGGGTTTCATACCACCATTTTGGGTGGGCTTTTCCAAGCAGCGCAAAGGGCCGAATTGCCGAATATAGTCAAATTGAGTTGAAAACGCGTTTTTCGACTTTCCCCATCGGGGCGAAACGAAAAAACACCCTTGGGATCAAAATCCACGAAGTCGGTTTCATACCACCATTTTGGGTGGGCTTTTCCAAGCAGCGCAAAAAGCCGAATTGCCGAATATCGTCAAATTGAGTTGAAAACGCGTTTTTCGACTTTCCCCATCGGGGCGAAACGAAAAAACACCCTTGGGATCGAAATCCACGAGGTCAGTTTCATACCACTATTTTGGGTGGGCTTTTAAAAGCAGCGCAAACGGCCGAATTGCCGAATGTAGTCAAATTGAGTTGAAAACGCGTTTTTCGACTTTCCCGATCGGGGCGAAACGAAAAAACACCCTTGGGATCAAAATCCACGAAGTCGGTTTCATACCACCATTTTGGGTGGGCTTTTCCAAGCAGCGCGAAAAGCCGAATTGCCGAATATCGTCAAATTGAGTTGAAAACGCGTTTTTCGACTTTCCCCATCGGGGCGAAACGAAAAAACACCCTTGGGATCAAAATCCACGAAGTCGGTTTCATACCACCATTTTGGGTGGGCTTTTCCAAGCAGCGCAAAAAGCCGAATTGCCGAATATCGTCAAATTGAGTTGAAAACGCGTTTTTCGACTTTCCCCATCGGGGCGAAACGAAAAAACACCCTTGGGATCGAAATCCACGAGGTCAGTTTCATACCACTATTTTGGGTGGGCTTTTAAAAGCAGCGCAAACGGCCGAATTGCCGAATGTAGTCAAATTGAGTTGAAAACGCGTTTTTCGACTTTCCCGATCGGGGCGAAACGAAAAAACACCCTTGGGATCAAAATCCACGAAGTCGGTTTCATACCACCATTTTAAGGCTGCTTTTCCAAGCAGCGCAAAAAGCCGAATTGCTGAATATCGTCAAATTGAGTTGAAAACGCGTTTTTCGACTTTCCCCATCGGGGCGAAACGAAAAAACACCCTTGGGATCAAAATCCACGAAGTCGGTTTCATACCACCATTTTGGGTTAGCTTTTCCAAGCAGCGCAAAAAGCCGAATTGCCGAATATCCTAAAATTTAGTTCAAAACGCGTTTTTCGACTTTCCCCATCGGGGCGAAACGAAAAAACACCCTTGGGATCAAAATCCACGAAGTCGGTTTCATACCACCATTTTGGGTGGGCTTTTCCAAGCAGCGCAAAAAGCCGAATTGACGAATATCGTCAAATTGAGTTCAAAACGCGTTTTTCGACTTTCCCGATCGGGGCGAAACGAAAAAACACCCTTGGGATCAAAATCCACGAAGTCGGTTTCATACCACCATTTTGGGTGGGCTTTTCCAAGCAGCGCAAAAAGCCGAATTGCCGAATATCGTCAAATTGAGTTCAAAACGGGTTTTTCGACTTTCCCCATCGGGTCGAAACGAAAAAACACCCTTGGGATCAAAATCCACGAAGTCGGTTTCATACCACCATTTTGGGTGGGCTTTTCCAAGCAGCGCAAAAAGCCGAATTGACGAATATCGTCAAATTGAGTTCAAAACGCGTTTTTCGACTTTCCCCATCGGGGCGAAACAAAAAAACACCCTTGGGATCAAAATCCACGAAGTCGGTTTCATACCACCATTTTGGGTGGGCTTTTCCAAGCAGCGCAAAAAGCCGAATTGCCGAATATCGTCGAATTGAGTTCAAAACGCGTTTTTCGACTTTCCCCATCGGGTCGAAACGAAAAAACACCCTTGGGATCAAAATCCACGAAGTTGGTTTCATACCACCATTTTGGGTGGGCTTTTCCAAGCAGCGCAAAAAGCGGAATTGACGAATATCGTCAAATTGAGTTCAAAACGCGTTTTTCGACTTTCCCCATCGGGGCGAAACAAAAAAACACCCTTGGGAGTTAAATCCACGAGGTCGGTTTCATACCACCATTTTAAAGCTGCTTTTCCAAGCAGCGTAAAAAGCCGAATTGCCGAATATCGTCAAATTGAGTTCAAAACGCGTTTTTCGACTTTCCCCATCGGGTCGAAACGAAAAAACACCCTTGGGATCAAAATCCACGAAGTTGGTTTCATACCACCATTTTGGGTGGGCTTTTCCAAGCAGCGCAAAAAGCCGAATTGCCGAATATCGTCAAATTGAGTTCAAAACGCGTTTTTCGACTTTCCCCATCGGGTCGAAACGAAAAAACACCCTTGGGATCAAAATCCACGAAGTTGGTTTCATACCACCATTTTGGGTGGGCTTTTCCAAGCAGCGCAAAAAGCCGAATTGCCGAATATCGTCAAATTGAGTTAAAAACGCGTTTTTCGACTTTCCCCATCGGGGCGAAACAAAAAAACACCCTTGGGAGTTAAATCCACGAGGTCGGTTTCATACCACCATTTTAAGGCTGCTTTTCCAAGCAGCGCAAAAAGCCGAATTGCTGAATATGGTAAAATTGAGTTCAAAACGCGTTTTTCGACTTTCCCCATCGGGGCGAAACGAAAAAACACCCTTGGAATCGAAATCCACGAGGTCGGTTTCATACCACCATTTTGGGTGGGCTTTTCCAAGAAGCGCAAAAAGCCGAATTGCCGAATATCGTCAAATTGAGTTCAAAACGCGTTTTTCGACTTTCCCCATCGGGGCGAAACAAAAAACACCCTTGGGATCAAAATCCACGAGGTCGGTTTCATAACACCATTTTAAGGCTGCTTTTCCACGCAGCGCAAAAAGCCGAATTGCCGAATATCGTCAAATTGAGTTCAAAACGCTTTTTTCGACTTTCCCCATCGGGGTGAAACAAAAAACACCCTTGGGATGAAAATCCACGAAGTCGGTTTCATACCACCATTTTAAGGCTGCTTTTCCACGCAGCGCAAAAAGGCGAATTGATGAATATCGTCAAATTGAGTTGAAAACGCGTTTTTCGACTTTCCCCATCGGGGCGAAACGAAAAAACACCCTTGGGATCAAAATCCACGAAGTCGGTTTAATACCACCATTTTGGTTGGGCTTTTCCAAGCAGCGCAAAAAGCCGAATTGACGAATATCGTCAAATTGAGTTCAAAACGCGTTTTTCGACTTTCCCCATCGGGGCGAAACGAAAAAACACCCTTGGGATGAAAATCCACGAAGTCGGTTTCATACCACCATTTTAAGGCTGCTTTTCCACGCAGCGCAAAAAGCCGAATTGCTGAATATCGTCAACTTGAGTTGAAAACCCCTTTTTTTGACTTTCCCCATCGGGGCGAAACAAAAAAACACCCTTGGGATCGAAATCCACGAGGTCTTTTGCATACCACCATTTTAAGGCTGCTTTTCCAAGCAGCGCAAAAAGCCGAATTGCTGAATATCGTCAAATTGAGTTGAAAACGCGTTTTTCGACTTTCCCGATCGGGGCGAAACGAAAAAACACCCTTGGGATCGAAATCCACGAGGTGGGTTTCATACCACCATTTTGGGTGGGCTTTTCGGAGCAGCGAAAAAACACGATTTGACGAATATCGTCAAATTGAGTTCAAAACGCGTTTTTCGACTTTCCCCATCGGGGCGAAACGAAAAAACACCCTTGGGATCAAAATCCACGAAGTCGGTTTCATACCACCATTTTGGGTGGGCTTTTCCAAGCAGCGCAAAAAGCCGAATTGCCGAATTTCGTCAAATTGAGTTGAAAACGCGTTTTTCGACTTTCCCCATCGGGGTGAAACGAAAAAACACCCTTGGGATCGAAATCCACGAGGTCGGTTTCATACCACCATTTTAAGGCTGCTTTTCCAAGCAGCGCAAAAAGCCGAATTGCCGAATATCGTCAAATTGAGTTGAAAACGCGTTTTTCGACTTTCCCCATTGGGGCGAAACGAAAAAACACCCTTGGGATCAAAATCCACGAAGTCGGTTTCATACCACCATTTTGGGTTGGCTTTTCCAAGCAGCGCGAAAAGCCGAATTGCCGAATATCGTCAAATTGAGTTCAAAACGCGTTTTTCGACTTTCCCCATCG
This sequence comes from Meandrina meandrites, assembly GCA_963693305.1. Lineage (NCBI taxonomy): Eukaryota > Metazoa > Cnidaria > Anthozoa > Scleractinia > Meandrinidae > Meandrina > Meandrina meandrites. The sequence continues at coordinate 479,624 of OY855912.1, read as the reverse complement.
GGGCGAAACGAAAAAACACCCTTGGGATCAAAATCCACGAAGTCGGTTTCATACCACCATTTTTGTGGGCTTTTCCAAGCAGCGCAAAAAGCCGAATTGCCGAATATCGTCAAATTGAGTTCAAAATGCGTTTTTCGACTTTCCCCATCGGGGCGAAACGAAAAAAAACCCTTAGAATCAAAATGCATGAAGTCGGTTTCATACCACCATTTTGGGTGGGCTTTTCCAAGTAGCGCAAAAAGCCGAATTGACGAATATCGTCGAATTGAGTTCAAAACGCGTTTTTCGACTTTCCGCATCGGGGCGAAACAAAAAAACACCCTTGGGATCGAAATCCACGAGGTCGGTTTCATACCACCATTTTAAGGCTGCTTTTCCAAGCAGCGCAAAAAGCCGAATTGCTGAATATCGTCAAATTGAGTTCAAAACGCGTTTTTCGACTTTCCCCATCGGGGCGAAATGAAAAAACACCGTTGGGATCAAAATCCACGAAGTCGGTTTCATACCACCATTTTGGGTGGGCTTTTCCAAGCAGCGCAAAAAGCCGAATTGACGAATATCGTCAAATTGAGTTGAAAACACGTTTTTCGACATTCCCCAACGGGGCGAAACGAAAAAACACCCTTGGGATCGAAATCCACGAGGTCGGTTTCATATCACCATTTTGGTTGGGCTTTTCCAAGCAGCGCAAAAAGCCGGGTTGACGAAGGTCGTCCTATTGCGTTCAAAACGCGTTTTTTTGGACTTTCCCCATCGGGGCAAAACGAAAAAAAACACTTTTGATCGAATTCCACAAGGTCGGTTTCATATCACCATTTTGGATTGGCTTTTCCAAGCAGCGCAAAAAGCCGGGTTGAGGAAGGTCGTCCAATTGCGTTCAAAACGCGTTTTTTCGACTTTCCTCATTGGGGCAAAACGAAAAAACACCCTTGGGATCGAATTCCACAAGGTCGGTTTCATATCACCATTTTGGTTGGGCTTTTGCAAGCAGCGCAAGAAGCCGTTTTGACGAATGTCGTGCAATTGCGTTCAAAACGCGTTTTTTCGACTTTCCCCATCGGGGCGAAACGAAAAAACACCCTTGGGATCGAAATCCAGGAGGTCGGTTTCATACCACTATTTTGGGTGGGCTTTTCCAAGCAGCGCAAAAGGCCGAATTGCCGAATATAGTCAAATTGAGTTGAAAACGCGTTTTTCGACATTCCCCATCGGGGCGAAACAAAAAAACACCCTTGGGAATCGAATTTTACAATTTTGGTTTCATACCACCATTTTGGGTGGGCTTTTCCAAGCAGCGCATAAAGCCGGGTTGACGAAGGTCGTATAATTTTGTTCAAAACGCGTTTTTTCGACTTTCCCTATCGGGGCGAAACGAAAAAACACCGTGGGAATCGAATTTTAAAATTTCGGTTTCATACCACCATTTTGGGTGGGCTTTTCCAAGCAGCGCATAAAGCCGGGTTGACGAAGGTCGTATAATTTTGTTCAAAACGCGTCTTTTCGACTTTCCCATCGGGGCGAAACGAAAAAACACCCTGGGAATCGAATTTTACAATTTCGGTTTCATACCACCGTTTTGGTTGGGCTTTTCCAAGCAGCGCATAAAGCCGGGTTGACGAAGGTCGTATAATTTTGTTCAAAACGCGTTTTTTCGACTTTCCCCATCGGGGCGAAACGAAAAAACACCCTGGGAATCGAATGTTACAATTTCGGTTTCATACCACCATTTTGGGTGGGCTTTTCCAAGCAGCGCATAAAGCCGGGTTGACGAAGGTCGTATAATTTTGTTCAAAACGCGTTTTTTCGACTTTCCCATCGGGGCGAAACGAAAAAACACCCTGGGAATCGAATTTTACAATTTTGGTTTCATACCACCATTTTGGGTGGGCTTTTCCAAGCAGCGCATAAAGCCGGGTTGACGAAGGTCGTATAATTTTGTTCAAAACGCGTTTTTTCGACTTTCCCCATCGGGGCGAAACGAAAAAACACCCTGGGAATCGAATTTTACAATTTTGGTTTCATACCACCATTTTGGGTGGGCTTTTCCAAGCAGCGCATAAAGCCGGGTTGACGAAGGTCGTATAATTTTGTTCAAAACGCGTTTTTTCGACTTTCCCTATCGGGGCGAAACGAAAAAACACCCTGGGAATCGAATTTTACAATTTCGGTTTCATACCACCGTTTTGGGTGGGCTTTTCCAAGCAGCGCATAAAGCCGGGTTGACGAAGGTCGTATAATTTTGTTCAAAACGCGTTTTTTCGACTTTCCCCATCGGGGCGAAACGAAAAAACACCCTGGGAATCGAATTTTACAATTTTGGTTTCATACCACCATTTTGGGTGGGCTTTTCCAAGCAGCGCATAAAGCCGGGTTGACGAAGGTCGTATAATTTTGTTCAAAACGCGTTTTTTCGACTTTCCCCATCGGGGCGAAACGAAAAAACACCCTGGGAATCGAATTTTACAATTTTGGTTTCATACCACCATTTTGGGTGGGCTTTTCCAAGCAGCGCATAAAGCCGGGTTGACGAAGGTCGTATAATTTTGTTCAAAACGCGTTTTTTCGACTTTCCCTATCGGGGCGAAACGAAAAAACACCCTGGGAATCGAATTTTACAATTTTGGTTTCATACCACCATTTTGGGTGGGCTTTTCCAAGCAGCGCATAAAGCCGGGTTGACGAAGGTCGTATAATTTTGTTCAAAACGCGTTTTTTCGACTTTCCCCATCGGGGCGAAACGAAAAAACACCCTGGGAATCGAATTTTACAATTTCGGTTTCATACCACCATTTTGGGTGGGCTTTTCCAAGCAGCGTATAAAGCCGGGTTGACGAAGGTCGTATAATTTTGTTCAAAACGCGTTTTTTCGACTTTCCCTATAGGGGCGAAACGAAAAAACACCCTGGGAATCGAATTTTACAATTTCGGTTTCATACCACCATTTTGGGTGGGCTTTTCCAAGCAGCGCATAAAGCCGGGTTGACGAAGGTCGTATAATTTTGTTCAAAACGCGTTTTTTCGACTTTCCCTATCGGGGCGAAACGAAAAAACACCCTGGGAATCGAATTTTACAATTTCGGTTTCATACCACCATTTTGGGTGGGCTTTTCCAAGCAGCGCATAAAGCCGGGTTGACGAAGGTCGTATAATTTTGTTCAAAACGCGTTTTTTCGACTTTCCCATCGGGGCGAAACGAAAAAACACCCTGGGAATCGAATTATACAATTTCGGTTTCATACCACCATTTTGGGTGGGCTTTTCCAAGCAGCGTATAAAGCCGGGTTGACGAAGGTCGTATAATTTTGTTCAAAACGCGTTTTTTCGACTTTCCCTATCGGGGCGAAACGAAAAAACACCCTGGGAATCGAATTTTACAATTTCGGTTTCATACCACCATTTTGGGTGGGCTTTTCCAAGCAGCGCATAAAGCCGGGTTGACGAAGGTCGTATAATTTTGTTCAAAACGCGTTTTTTCGACTTTCCCTATCGGGGCGAAACGAAAAAACACCCTGGGAATCGAATTTTACAATTTCGGTTTCATACCACCATTTTGGGTGGGCTTTTCCAAGCAGCGCATAAAGCCGGGTTGACGAAGGTCGTATAATTTTGTTCAAAACGCGTTTTTTCGACTTTCCCTATCGGGGCGAAACGAAAAAACACCCTGGGAATCGAATTTTACAATTTCGGTTTCATACCACCATTTTGGGTGGGCTTTTCCAAGCAGCGCATAAAGCCGGGTTGACGAAGGTCGTATAATTTTGTTCAAAACGCGTCTTTTCGACTTTCCCATCGGGGCGAAACGAAAAAACACCCTGGGAATCGAATGTTACAATTTCGGTTTCATACCACCATTTTGGGTGGGCTTTTCCAAGCAGCGCATAAAGCCGGGTTGACGAAGGTCGTATAATTTTGTTCAAAACGCGTTTTTTCGACTTTCCCTATCGGGGCGAAACGAAAAAACACCCTGGGAATCGAATTTTACAATTTTGGTTTCATACCACCATTTTGGGTGGGCTTTTCCAAGCAGCGCATAAAGCCGGGTTGACGAAGGTCGTATAATTTTGTTCAAAACGCGTTTTTTCGACTTTCCCCATCGGGGCGAAACGAAAAAACACCCTGGGAATCGAATTTTACAATTTTGGTTTCATACCACCATTTTGGGTGGGCTTTTCCAAGCAGCGCATAAAGCCGGGTTGACGAAGGTCGTATAATTTTGTTCAAAACGCGTCTTTTCGACTTTCCCTATCGGGGCGAAACGAAAAAACACCCTGGGAATCGAATGTTACAATTTCGGTTTCATACGACCATTTTGGGTGGGCTTTTCCAAGCAGCGCATAAAGCCGGGTTGACGAAGGTCGTATAATTTTGTTCAAAACGCGTTTTTTCGACTTTCCCATCGGGGCGAAACGAAAAAACACCGTGGGAATCAAATTTTACAATTTTGGTTTCATACCACCATTTTGGGTGGGCTTTTCCAAGCAGCGCATAAAGCCGGGTTGACGAAGGTCGTATAATTTTGTTCAAAACGCGTTTTTTCGACTTTCCCCATCGGGGCGAAACGAAAAAACACCCTGGGAATCGAATTTTACAATGTTGGTTTCATACCACCATTTTGGGTGGGCTTTTCCAAGCAGCGCATAAAGCCGGGTTGACGAAGGTCGTATAATTTTGTTCAAAACGCGTCTTTTCGACTTTCCCTATCGGGGCGAAACGAAAAAACACCCTGGGAATCGAATGTTACAATTTCGGTTTCATACGACCATTTTGGGTGGGCTTTTCCAAGCAGCGCATAAAGCCGGGTTGACGAAGGTCGTATAATTTTGTTCAAAACGCGTTTTTTCGACTTTCCCATCGGGGCGAAACGAAACAACACCGTGGGAATCAAATTTTACAATTTTGGTTTCATACCACCATTTTGGGTGGGCTTTTCCAAGCAGCGCATAAAGCCGGGTTGACGAAGGTCGTATAATTTTGTTCAAAACGCGTTTTTTCGACTTTCCCCATCGGGGCGAAACGAAAAAACACCCTGGGAATCGAATTTTACAATGTTGGTTTCATACCACCATTTTGGGTGGGCTTTTCCAAGCAGCGCATAAAGCCGGGTTGACGAAGGTCGTATAATTTTGTTCAAAACGCGTTTTTTCGACTTTCCCTATCGGGGCGAAACGAAAAAACACCCTGGGAATCGAATTTTACAATTTCGGTTTCATACCACCATTTTGGGTGGGCTTTTCCAAGCAGCGCATAAAGCCGGGTTGACGAAGGTCGTATAATTTTGTTCAAAACGCGTTTTTTCGACTTTCCCATCGGGGCGAAACGAAAAAACACCCTGGGAATCGAATTTTACAATTTTGGTTTCATACCACCATTTTGGGTGGGCTTTTCCAAGCAGCGCATAAAGCCGGGTTGACGAAGGTCGTATAATTTTGTTCAAAACGCGTTTTTTCGACTTTCCCCATCGGGGCGAAACGAAAAAACACCCTGGGAATCGAATTTTACAATTTCGGTTTCATACCACCATTTTGGGTGGGCTTTTCCAAGCAGCGCATAAAGCCGGGTTGACGAAGGTCGTATAATTTTGTTCAAAACGCGTTTTTTCGACTTTCCCTATCGGGGCGAAACGAAAAAACACCCTGGGAATCGAATTTTACAATTTCGGTTTCATACCACCGTTTTGGGTGGGCTTTTCCAAGCAGCGCATAAAGCCGGGTTGACGAAGGTCGTATAATTTTGTTCAAAACGCGTTTTTTCGACTTTCCCCATCGGGGCGAAACGAAAAAACACCCTGGGAATCGAATTTTACAATTTTGGTTTCATACCACCATTTTGGGTGGGCTTTTCCAAGCAGCGCATAAAGCCGGGTTGACGAAGGTCGTATAATTTTGTTCAAAACGCGTTTTTTCGACTTTCCCCATCGGGGCGAAACGAAAAAACACCCTGGGAATCGAATTTTACAATTTTGGTTTCATACCACCATTTTGGGTGGGCTTTTCCAAGCAGCGCATAAAGCCGGGTTGACGAAGGTCGTATAATTTTGTTCAAAACGCGTTTTTTCGACTTTCCCTATCGGGGCGAAACGAAAAAACACCCTGGGAATCGAATTTTACAATTTTGGTTTCATACCACCATTTTGGGTGGGCTTTTCCAAGCAGCGCATAAAGCCGGGTTGACGAAGGTCGTATAATTTTGTTCAAAACGCGTTTTTTCGACTTTCCCCATCGGGGCGAAACGAAAAAACACCCTGGGAATCGAATTTTACAATTTCGGTTTCATACCACCATTTTGGGTGGGCTTTTCCAAGCAGCGTATAAAGCCGGGTTGACGAAGGTCGTATAATTTTGTTCAAAACGCGTTTTTTCGACTTTCCCTATAGGGGCGAAACGAAAAAACACCCTGGGAATCGAATTTTACAATTTCGGTTTCATACCACCATTTTGGGTGGGCTTTTCCAAGCAGCGCATAAAGCCGGGTTGACGAAGGTCGTATAATTTTGTTCAAAACGCGTTTTTTCGACTTTCCCTATCGGGGCGAAACGAAAAAACACCCTGGGAATCGAATTTTACAATTTCGGTTTCATACCACCATTTTGGGTGGGCTTTTCCAAGCAGCGCATAAAGCCGGGTTGACGAAGGTCGTATAATTTTGTTCAAAACGCGTTTTTTCGACTTTCCCATCGGGGCGAAACGAAAAAACACCCTGGGAATCGAATTTTACAATTTCGGTTTCATACCACCATTTTGGGTGGGCTTTTCCAAGCAGCGCATAAAGCCGGGTTGACGAAGGTCGTATAATTTTGTTCAAAACGTGTTTTTTCGACTTTCCCAACGGGGCGAAACGAAGAAACACCCTGGGAATCGAATTTTACAATTTTGGTTTCATACCACCATTTTGGGTGGGCTTTTCCAAGCAGCGCATAAAGCCGGGTTGACGAAGGTCGTATAATTTTGTTCAAAACGCGTTTTTTCGACTTTCCCCATCGGGGCGACACGAAAAAACACCCTGGGAATCGAATTTTACAATTTCGGTTTCATACCACCATTTTGGGTGGGCTTTTCCAAGCAGCGCATAAAGCCGGGTTGACGAAGGTCGTATAATTTTGTTCAAAACGCGTTTTTTCGACTTTCCCTATCGGGGCAAAACGAAAAAACACCCTGGGAATCGAATTTTACAATTTCGGTTTCATACCACCATTTTGGGTGGGCTTTTCCAAGCAGCGCATAAAGCCGGGTTGACGAAGGTCGTATAATTTTGTTCAAAACGCGTCTTTTCGACTTTCCCTATCGGGGCGAAACGAAAAAACACCCTGGGAATCGAATGTTACAATTTCGGTTTCATACCACCATTTTGGGTGGGCTTTTCCAAGCAGCGCATAAAGCCGGGTTGACGAAGGTCGTATAATTTTGTTCAAAACGCGTTTTTTCGACTTTCCCTATCGGGGCAAAACGAAAAAACACCCTGGGAATCGAATTTTACAATTTCGGTTTCATACCACCATTTTGGGTGGGCTTTTCCAAGCAGCGCATAAAGCCGGGTTGACGAAGGTCGTATAATTTTGTTCAAAACGCGTCTTTTCGACTTTCCGTATCGGGGCGAAACGAAAAAACACCCTGGGAATCGAATGTTACAATTTCGGTTTCATACCACCATTTTGGGTGGGCTTTTCCAAGCAGCGCATAAAGCCGGGTTGACGAAGGTCGTATAATTTTGTTCAAAACGCGTTTTTTCGACTTTCCCATCGGGGCGAAACGAAAAAAAACCGTGGGAATCAAATTTTACAATTTTGCTTTCATACCACCATTTTGGGTGGGCTTTTCCAAGCAGCGCATAAAGCCGGGTTGACGAAGGTCGTATAATTTTGTTCAAAACGCGTTTTTTCGACTTTCCCCATCGGGGCGAAACGAAAAAACACCCTGGGAATCGAATTTTACAATGTTGGTTTCATACCACCATTTTGGGTGGGCTTTTCCAAGCAGCGCATAAAGCCGGGTTGACGAAGGTCGTATAATTTTGTTCAAAACGCGTCTTTTCGACTTTCCCTATCGGGGCGAAACGAAAAAACACCCTGGGAATCGAATGTTACAATTTCGGTTTCATACGACCATTTTGGGTGGGCTTTTCCAAGCAGCGCATAAAGCCGGGTTGACGAAGGTCGTATAATTTTGTTCAAAACGCGTTTTTTCGACTTTCCCATCGGGGCGAAACGAAAAAACACCGTGGGAATCAAATTTTACAATTTTGGTTTCATACCACCATTTTGGGTGGGCTTTTCCAAGCAGCGCATAAAGCCGGGTTGACGAAGGTCGTATAATTTTGTTCAAAACGCGTTTTTTCGACTTTCCCTATCGGGGCGAAACGAAAAAACACCCTGGGAATCGAATTTTACAATTTCGGTTTTATACCACCATTTTGGGTGGGCTTTTCCAAGCAGCGCATAAAGCCGGGTTGACGAAGGTCGTATAATTTTGTTCAAAACGCGTTTTTTCGACTTTCCCCATCGGGGCGAAACGAAAAAACACCCTGGGAATCGAATTTTACAATTTCGGTTTCATACCACCATTTTGGGTGGGCTTTTCCAAGCAGCGTATAAAGCCGGGTTGACGAAGGTCGTATAATTTTGTTCAAAACGCGTTTTTTCGACTTTCCCTATCGGGGCGAAACGAAAAAACACCCTGGGAATCGAATTTTACAATTTCGGTTTCATACCACCATTTTGGGTGGGCTTTTCCAAGCAGCGCATAAAGCCGGGTTGACGAAGGTCGTATAATTTTGTTCAAAACGCGTTTTTTCGACTTTCCCTATCGGGGCGAAACGAAAAAACACCCTGGGAATCGAATTTTACAATTTCGGTTTCATACCACCATTTTGGGTGGGCTTTTCCAAGCAGCGCACAAAGCCGGGTTGACGAAGGTCGTATAATTTTGTTCAAAACGCGTTTTTTCGACTTTCCCTATCGGGGCGAAACGAAAAAACACCCTGGGAATCGAATGTTACAATTTCGGTTTCATACCACCATTTTGGGTGGGCTTTTCCAAGCAGCGCATAAAGCCGGGTTGACGAAGGTCGTATAATTTTGTTCAAAACGCGTTTTTTCGACTTTCCCATCGGGGCGAAACGAAAAAAAACCGTGGGAATCAAATTTTACAATTTTGGTTTCATACCACCATTTTGGGTGGGCTTTTCCAAGCAGCGCATAAAGCCGGGTTGACGAAGGTCGTATAATTTTGTTCAAAACGCGTTTTTTCGACTTTCCCCATCGGGGCGAAACGAAAAAACACCCTGGGAATCGAATTTTACAATGTTGGTTTCATACCACCATTTTGGGTGGGCTTTTCCAAGCAGCGCATAAAGCCGGGTTGACGAAGGTCGTATAATTTTGTTCAAAACGCGTCTTTTCGACTTTCCCTATCGGGGCGAAACGAAAAAACACCCTGGGAATCGAATGTTACAATTTCGGTTTCATACGACCATTTTGGGTGGGCTTTTCCAAGCAGCGCATAAAGCCGGGTTGACGAAGGTCGTATAATTTTGTTCAAAACGCGTTTTTTCGACTTTCCCATCGGGGCGAAACGAAAAAACACCGTGGGAATCAAATTTTACAATTTTGGTTTCATACCACCATTTTGGGTGGGCTTTTCCAAGCAGCGCATAAAGCCGGGTTGACGAAGGTCGTATAATTTTGTTCAAAACGCGTTTTTTCGACTTTCCCCATCGGGGCGAAACGAAAAAACACCCTGGGAATCGAATTTTACAATGTTGGTTTCATACCACCATTTTGGGTGGGCTTTTCCAAGCAGCGCATAAAGCCGGGTTGACGAAGGTCGTATAATTTTGTTCAAAACGCGTCTTTTCGACTTTCCCTATCGGGGCGAAACGAAAAAACACCCTGGGAATCGAATGTTACAATTTCGGTTTCATACGACCATTTTGGGTGGGCTTTTCCAAGCAGCGCATAAAGCCGGGTTGACGAAGGTCGTATAATTTTGTTCAAAACGCGTTTTTTCGACTTTCCCATCGGGGCGAAACGAAAAAACACCGTGGGAATCAAATTTTACAATTTTGGTTTCATACCACCATTTTGGGTGGGCTTTTCCAAGCAGCGCATAAAGCCGGGTTGACGAAGGTCGTATAATTTTGTTCAAAACGCGTTTTTTCGACTTTCCCTATCGGGGCGAAACGAAAAAACACCCTGGGAATCGAATTTTACAATTTCGGTTTTATACCACCATTTTGGGTGGGCTTTTCCAAGCAGCGCATAAAGCCGGGTTGACGAAGGTCGTATAATTTTGTTCAAAACGCGTTTTTTCGACTTTCCCCATCGGGGCGAAACGAAAAAACACCCTGGGAATCGAATTTTACAATTTCGGTTTCATACCACCATTTTGGGTGGGCTTTTCCAAGCAGCGTATAAAGCCGGGTTGACGAAGGTCGTATAATTTTGTTCAAAACGCGTTTTTTCGACTTTCCCTATCGGGGCGAAACGAAAAAACACCCTGGGAATCGAATTTTACAATTTCGGTTTCATACCACCATTTTGGGTGGGCTTTTCCAAGCAGCGCATAAAGCCGGGTTGACGAAGGTCGTATAATTTTGTTCAAAACGCGTTTTTTCGACTTTCCCTATCGGGGCGAAACGAAAAAACACCCTGGGAATCGAATTTTACAATTTCGGTTTCATACCACCATTTTGGGTGGGCTTTTCCAAGCAGCGCACAAAGCCGGGTTGACGAAGGTCGTATAATTTTGTTCAAAACGCGTTTTTTCGACTTTCCCTATCGGGGCGAAACGAAAAAACACCCTGGGAATCGAATGTTACAATTTCGGTTTCATACCACCATTTTGGGTGGGCTTTTCCAAGCAGCGCATAAAGCCGGGTTGACGAAGGTCGTATAATTTTGTTCAAAACGCGTTTTTTCGACTTTCCCATCGGGGCGAAACGAAAAAAAACCGTGGGAATCAAATTTTACAATTTTGGTTTCATACCACCATTTTGGGTGGGCTTTTCCAAGCAGCGCATAAAGCCGGGTTGACGAAGGTCGTATAATTTTGTTCAAAACGCGTTTTTTCGACTTTCCCCATCGGGGCGAAACGAAAAAACACCCTGGGAATCGAATTTTACAATGTTGGTTTCATACCACCATTTTGGGTGGGCTTTTCCAAGCAGCGCATAAAGCCGGGTTGACGAAGGTCGTATAATTTTGTTCAAAACGCGTCTTTTCGACTTTCCCTATCGGGGCGAAACGAAAAAACACCCTGGGAATCGAATGTTACAATTTCGGTTTCATACGACCATTTTGGGTGGGCTTTTCCAAGCAGCGCATAAAGCCGGGTTGACGAAGGTCGTATAATTTTGTTCAAAACGCGTTTTTTCGACTTTCCCATCGGGGCGAAACGAAAAAACACCGTGGGAATCAAATTTTACAATTTTGGTTTCATACCACCATTTTGGGTGGGCTTTTCCAAGCAGCGCATAAAGCCGGGTTGACGAAGGTCGTATAATTTTGTTCAAAACGCGTTTTTTCGACTTTCCCCATCGGGGCGAAACGAAAAAACACCCTGGGAATCGAATTTTACAATGTTGGTTTCATACCACCATTTTGGGTGGGCTTTTCCAAGCAGCGCATAAAGCCGGGTTGACGAAGGTCGTATAATTTTGTTCAAAACGCGTTTTTTCGACTTTCCCTATCGGGGCGAAACGAAAAAACACCCTGGGAATCGAATGTTACAATTTCGGTTTCATACGACCATTTTGGGTGGGCTTTTCCAAGCAGCGCATAAAGCCGGGTTGACGAAGGTCGTATAATTTTGTTCAAAACGCGTTTTTTCGACTTTCCCATCGGGGCGAAACGAAAAAACACCGTGGGAATCAAATTTTACAATTTTGGTTTCATACCACCATTTTGGGTGGGCTTTTCCAAGCAGCGCATAAAGCCGGGTTGACGAAGGTCGTATAATTTTGTTCAAAACGCGTTTTTTCGACTTTCCCCATCGGGGCGAAACGAAAAAACACCCTGGGAATCGAATTTTACAATGTTGGTTTCATACCACCATTTTGGGTGGGCTTTTCCAAGCAGCGCATAAAGCCGGGTTGACGAAGGTCGTATAATTTTGTTCAAAACGCGTTTTTTCGACTTTCCCTATCGGGGCGAAACGAAAAAACACCCTGGGAATCGAATTTTACAATTTCGGTTTCATACCACCATTTTGGGTGGGCTTTTCCAAGCAGCGCATAAAGCCGGGTTGACGAAGGTCGTATAATTTTGTTCAAAACGCGTTTTTTCGACTTTCCCCATCGGGGCGAAACGAAAAAACACCCTGGGAATCGAATTTTACAATTTCGGTTTCATACCACCATTTTGGGTGGGCTTTTCCAAGCAGCGCATAAAGCCGGGTTGACGAAGGTCGTATAATTTTGTTCAAAACGCGTTTTTTCGACTTTCCCCATCGGGGCGAAACGAAAAAACACCCTGGGAATCGAATTTTACAATTTCGGTTTCATACCACCATTTTGGGTGGGCTTTTCCAAGCAGCGCATAAAGCCGGGTTGACGAAGGTCGTATAATTTTGTTCAAAACGCGTTTTTTCGACTTTCCCATCGGGGCGAAACGAAAAAAAACCGTGGGAATCAAATTTTACAATTTTGGTTTCATACCACCATTTTGGGTGGGCTTTTCCAAGCAGCGCATAAAGCCGGGTTGACGAAGGTCGTATAATTTTGTTCAAAACGCGTTTTTTCGACTTTCCCCATCGGGGCGAAACGAAAAAACACCCTGGGAATCGAATTTTACAATGTTGGTTTCATACCACCATTTTGGGTGGGCTTTTCCAAGCAGCGCATAAAGCCGGGTTGACGAAGGTCGTATAATTTTGTTCAAAACGCGTCTTTTCGACTTTCCCTATCGGGGCGAAACGAAAAAACACCCTGGGAATCGAATGTTACAATTTCGGTTTCATACGACCATTTTGGGTGGGCTTTTCCAAGCAGCGCATAAAGCCGGGTTGACGAAGGTCGTATAATTTTGTTCAAAACGCGTTTTTTCGACTTTCCCATCGGGGCGAAACGAAAAAACACCGTGGGAATCAAATTTTACAATTTTGGTTTCATACCACCATTTTGGGTGGGCTTTTCCAAGCAGCGCATAAAGCCGGGTTGACGAAGGTCGTATAATTTTGTTCAAAACGCGTTTTTTCGACTTTCCCCATCGGGGCGAAACGAAAAAACACCCTGGGAATCGAATTTTACAATGTTGGTTTCATACCACCATTTTGGGTGGGCTTTTCCAAGCAGCGCATAAAGCCGGGTTGACGAAGGTCGTATAATTTTGTTCAAAACGCGTTTTTTCGACTTTCCCTATCGGGGCGAAACGAAAAAACACCCTGGGAATCGAATTTTACAATTTCGGTTTCATACCACCATTTTGGGTGGGCTTTTCCAAGCAGCGCATAAAGCCGGGTTGACGAAGGTCGTATAATTTTGTTCAAAACGCGTTTTTTCGACTTTCCCCATCGGGGCGAAACGAAAAAACACCCTGGGAATCGAATTTTACAATTTCGGTTTCATACCACCATTTTGGGTGGGCTTTTCCAAGCAGCGTATAAAGCCGGGTTGACGAAGGTCGTATAATTTTGTTCAAAACGCGTTTTTTCGACTTTCCCTATCGGGGCGAAACGAAAAAACACCCTGGGAATCGAATTTTACAATTTCGGTTTCATACCACCATTTTGGGTGGGCTTTTCCAAGCAGCGCATAAAGCCGGGTTGACGAAGGTCGCATAATTTTGTTCAAAACGCGTTTTTTCGACTTTCCCTATCGGGGCGAAACGAAAAAACACCCTGGGAATCGAATTTTACAATTTCGGTTTCATACCACCATTTTGGGTGGGCTTTTCCAAGCAGCGCATAAAGCCGGGTTGACGAAGGTCGTATAATTTTGTTCAAAACGCGTTTTTTCGACTTTCCCTATCGGGGCGAAACGAAAAAACACCCTGGGAATCGAATTTTACAATTTCGGTTTCATACCACCATTTTGGGTGGGCTTTTCCAAGCAGCGCATAAAGGCGTGTTGACGAAGGTCGTATAATTTTGTTCAAAACGCGTTTTTTCGACTTTCCCCATCGGGGCGAAACGAAAAAACAACCTGGGAATCGAATGTTACAATTTCGGTTTCATACCACCATTTTGGGTGGGCTTTTCCAAGCAGCGCATAAAGCCGGGTTGACGAAGGTCGTATAATTTTGTTCAAAACGCGTTTTTTCGACTTTCCCCATCGGGGCGAAACGAAAAAACACCCTGGGAATCGAATTTTACAATTTCGGTTTCATACCTCCATTTTGGGTGGGCTTTTCCAAGCAGCGCATAAAGCCGGGTTGACGAAGGTCGTATAATTTTGTTCAAAACGCGTTTTTTCGACTTTCCCTATCGGGGCGAAACGAAAAAACACCCTGGGAATCGAATTTTACAATTTCGGTTTCATACCACCATTTTGGGTGGGCTTTTCCAAGCAGCGCATAAAGCCGTGTTGACGAAGCTCGTATAATTTTGTTCAAAACGCGTTTTTTCGACTTTCCCTATCGGGGCGAAACGAAAAAACACCCTGGGAATCGAATTTTACAATTTCGGTTTCATACCACCATTTTGGGTGGGCTTTTCCAAGCAGCGCATAAAGCCGTGTTGACGAAGCTCGTATAATTTTGTTCAAAACGCGTTTTTTCGACTTTCCCCATCGGGGCGAAACGAAAAAACAACCTGGGAATCGGATGTTACAATTTCGGTTTCATACCACCATTTTGGGTGGGGTTTTCCAAGCAGCGCATAAAGCCGGGTTGACGAAGGTCGTATAATTTTGTTCAAAACGAGTTTTTTCGACTTTCCCCATCGGGGCGAAACGAAAAAACACCCTGGGAATCGAATTTTACAATTTCGGTTTCATACCACCATTTTGGGTGGGCTTTTCCAAGCAGCGCATAAAGCCGTGTTGACGAAGCTCGTATAATTTTGTTCAAAACGCGTTTTTTCGACTTTCCCCATCGGGGCGAAACGAAAAAACAACCTGGGAATCGGATGTTACAATTTCGGTTTCATACCACCATTTTGGGTGGGGTTTTCCAAGCAGCGCATAAAGCCGGGTTGACGAAGGTCGTATAATTTTGTTCAAAACGAGTTTTTTCGACTTTCCCCATCGGGGCGAAACGAAAAAACACCCTGGGAATCGAATTTTACAATTTCGGTTTCATACCACCATTTTGGGTGGGCTTTTCCAAGCAGCGCATCAAGCCGGGTTGACGAAGGTCGTATAATTTTGTTCAAAACGCGTTTTTTCGACTTTCCCCATCGGGGTGAAACGAACAAACACCCTGGGAATCGAATTTTACAATTTTGGTTTCATACCACCATTTTGGGTGGGCTTTTCCAAGCAGCGCATAAAGCCGGGTTGACGAAGGTCGTATAATTTTGTTCAAAACGCGTTTTTTCGAGTTTCCCCATCGGGGCGAAACGAAAAAACACCCTGGGAATCGAATTTTACAATTTTGGTTTCATACCACCGTTTTGGGTGGGCTTTTCCAAGCAGCGCATAAAGCCGGGTTGACGAAGGTCGTATAATTTTGTTCCAAACGCGTTTTTTCGACTTTCCCCATCGGGGCGAAACGAAAAAACACCCTGGGAATCGAATTTTACAATTTCGGTTTCATACCACCATTTTGGGTGGGCTTTTCCAAGCAGCGCATAAAGCCGGGTTGACGAAGGTCGTATAATTTTGTTCAAAACGCGTTTTTTCGACTTTCCCTATCGGGGCGAAACGAAAAAACACCCTGGGAATCGAATTTTACAATTTCGGTTTCATACCACCATTTTGGGTGGGCTTTTCCAAGCAGCGCATAAAGCCGGGTTGACGAAGGTCGTATAATTTTGTTCAAAACGCGTTTTTTCGACTTTCCCCATCGGGGCGAAACGAAAAAACACCCTGGGAATCGAATTTTACAATTTCGATTTCATACCACCATTTTGGGTGGGCTTTTCCAAGAAGCGGATCAAGCCGGGTTGACGAAGGTCGTATAATTTTGTTCAAAACGCGTTTTTTCGACTTTCCCCATCGGGGCGAAACGAAAAAACACCCTGGGAATCGAATTTTACAATTTCGGTTTCATACCACCATTTTGGGTGGGCTTTTCCAAGCAGCGCATAAAGCCGGGTTGACGAAGGTCGTATAATTTTGTTCAAAACGCGTTTTTTCGACTTTCCCTATCGGGGCGAAACGAAAACACACCCTGGGAATCGAATTTTACAATTTCGGTTTCATACCACCATTTTGGGTGGGCTTTTCCAAGCAGCGCATAAAGCCGGGTTGACGAAGGTCGTATAATTTTGTTCAAAACGCGTTTTTTCGACTTTCCCCATCGGGGCGAAACGAAAAAACACCCTGGGAATCGAATTTTACAATTTCGGTTTCATACCACCATTTTGGGTGGGCTTTTCCAAGCAGCGCATCAAGCCGGGTTGACGAAGGTCGTATAATTTTGTTCAAAACGCGTTTTTTCGACTTTCCCGATCGGGGCGAAACGAAAAAACACCCTGGGAATCGAATTTTACAATTTTGGTTTCATACCACCATTTTGGGTGGGCTTTTCCAAGCAGCGCATAAAGCCGGGTTGACGAAGGTCGTATAATTTTGTTCAAAACGCGTTTTTTCGAGTTTCCCCATCGGGGCGAAACGAAAAAACACCCTGGGAATCGAATTTTACAATTTTGGTTTCATACCACCGTTTTGGGTGGGCTTTTCCAAGCAGCGCATAAAGCCGGGTTGACGAAGGTCGTATAATTTTGTTCCAAACGCGTTTTTTCGACTTTCCCCATCGGGGCGAAACGAAAAAACACCCTGGGAATCGAATTTTACAATTTCGGTTTCATACCACCATTTTGGGTGGGCTTTTCCAAGCAGCGCATAAAGCCGGGTTGACGAAGGTCGTATAATTTTGTTCAAAACGCGTTTTTTCGACTTTCCCTATCGGGGCGAAACGAAAAAACACCCTGGGAATCGAATTTTACAATTTCGGTTTCATACCACCATTTTGGGTGGGCTTTTCCAAGCAGCGCATAAAGCCGGGTTGACGAAGGTCGTATAATTTTGTTCAAAACGCGTTTTTTCGACTTTCCCTATCGGGGCGAAACGAAAAAACACCCTGGGAATCGAATTTTACAATTTCGGTTTCATACCACCATTTTGGGTGGGCTTTTCCAAGCAGCGCATAAAGCCGGGTTGACGAAGGTCGTATAATTTTGTTCAAAACGCGTTTTTTCGACTTTCCCCATCGGGGCGAAACGAAAAAACACCCTGGGAATCGAATTTTACAATTTCGGTTTCATACCACCATTTTGGGTGGGCTTTTCGAAGCAGCGCATCAAGCCGGGTTGACGAAGGTCGTATAATTTTGTTCAAAACGCGTTTTTTCGACTTTCCCTATCGGGGCGAAACGAAAAAACACCCTGGGAATCGAATTTTACAATTTTGGTTTCATACCACCATTTTGGGTGGGCTTTTCCAAGCAGCGCATAAAGGCGGGTTGACGAAGGTCGTATAATTTTGTTCAAAACGCGTTTTTTCGACTTTCCCTATCGGGGCGAAACGAAAAAACACCCTGGGAATCGAATTTTACAATTTTGGTTTCATACCACCATTTTGGGTGGGCTTTTCCAAGCAGCGCATAAAGCCGGGTTGACGAAGGTCGTATAATTTTGTTCAAAACGCGTGTTTTCGACTTTCCCCATCGTTGCGAAACGAAAAAACACCCTGGGAATCGAATTTTACAATTTCGGTTTCATACCACCATTTTGGGTGGGCTTTTCCAAGCAGCGCATAAAGCCGGGTTGACGAAGGTCGTATAATTTTGTTCAAAACGCGTTTTTTCGACTTTCCCTATCGGGGCGAAACGAAAAAACACCCTGGGAATCGAATTTTACAATTTCGGTTTCATACCACCATTTTGGGTGGGCTTTTCCAAGCAGCGCATAAAGCCGGGTTGACGAAGGTCGTATAATTTTGTTCAAAACGCGTTTTTTCGACTTTCCCCATCGGGGCGAAACGAAAAAACACCCTGGGAATCGAATTTTACAATTTCGGTTTCATACCACCATTTTGGGTGGGCTTTTCCAAGCAGCGCATCAAGCCGGGTTGACGAAGGTCGTATAATTTTGTTCAAAACGCGTTTTTTCGACTTTCCCCATCGGGGTGAAACGAAAAAACACCCTGGGAATCGAATTTTACAATTTTGGTTTCATACCACCATTTTGGGTGGGCTTTTCCAAGCAGCGCATAAAGCCGGGTTGACGAAGGTCGTATAATTTTGTTCAAAACGCGTTTTTTCGACTTTCCCCATCGGGGCGAAACGAAAAAACACCCTGGGAATCGAATTTTACAATTTCGGTTTCATACCACCATTTTGGGTTGGCTTTTCCAAGCAGCGCATAAAGTCGGGTTGACGAAGGTCGTATAATTTTGTTCAAAACGCGTTTTTTCGACTTTCCCTATCGGGGCGAAACGAAAAAACACCCTGGGAATCGAATTTTACAATTTTGGTTTCATACCACCATTTTGGGTGGGCTTTTCCAAGCAGCGCATAAAGCCGGGTTGACGAAGGTCGTATAATTTTGTTCAAAACGCGTGTTTTCGACTTTCCCCATCGTTGCGAAACGAAAAAACACCCTGGGAATCGAATTTTACAATTTCGGTTTCATACCACCATTTTGGGTGGGCTTTTCCAAGAAGCGCATAAAGCCGGGTTGACGAAGGTCGTATAATTTTGTTCAAAACGCGTTTTTTCGACTTTCCCCATCGGGGCGAAACGAAAAAACACCCTGGGAATCGAATTTTACAATTTCGGTTTCATACCACCATTTTGGGTGGGCTTTTCCAAGCAGCGCATCAAGCCGGGTTGACGAAGGTCGTATAATTTTTTTCAAAACGCGTTTTTTCGACTTTCCCCATCGGGGTGAAACGAAAAAACACCCTGGGAATCGAATTTTACAATTTTGGTTTCATACCACTATTTTGGGTGGGCTTTTCCAAGCAGCGCATAAAGCCGGGTTGACGAAGGTCGTATAATTTTGTTCAAAACGCGTTTTTTCGACTTTCCCCATCGGGGCGAAACGAAAAAACACCCTGGGAATCGAATTTTACAATTTCGGTTTCATACCACCATTTTGGGTGGGCTTTTCCAAGCAGCGCATAAAGCCGGGTTGACGAAGGTCGTATAATTTTGTTCAAAACGCGTTTTTTCGACTTTCCCTATCGGGGCGAAACGAAAAAACACCCTGGGAATCGAATTTTACAATTTCGGTTTCATACCACCATTTTGGGTGGGCTTTTCCAAGCAGCGCATAAAGCCGGGTTGACGAAGGTCGTATAATTTTGTTCAAAACGCGTTTTTTCGACTTTCCCCATCGGGGCGAAACGAAAAAACACCCTGGGAATCGAATTTTACAATTTCGGTTTCATACCACCATTTTGGGTGGGCTTTTCCAAGCAGCGCATGAAGCCGGGTTGACGAAGGTCGTATAATTTTGTTCAAAACGCGTTTTTTCGACTTTCCCCATCGGGGCGAAACGAAAAAACAACCTGGGAATCGAATGTTACAATTTCGGTTTCATACCACCATTTTGGGTGGGGTTTTCCAAGCAGCGCATAAAGCCGGGTTGACGAAGGTCGTATAATTTTGTTCAAAACGCGTTTTTTCGACTTTCCCCATCGGGGCGAAACGAAAAAACACCCTGGGAATCGAATTTTACAATTTCGGTTTCATACCACCATTTTGGGTGGGCTTTTCCAAGCAGCGCATAAAGCCGGGTTGACGAAGGTCGTATAATTTTGTTCAAAACGCGTTTTTTCAAATTTCCCCATCGGGGCGAAACGAAAAAACACCCTGGAAATCGAATTTTACAATTTTGGTTTCATTGCACAATTTCGGGTTGGGTTTTCCAAGCAGCGGAAAAAACCGGGTTCACGAAGGTCGTCCAATTGCGTTCAAAATGCGTTTTTTCAACTTTCCCCGTCGGGGCGAAACGAAAAAACACCCTTGGGATCGAATTTTACAATTTCGGTTTCAAGCCACCATTTTGGGTGGGCTTTACCAAGCAGCGGAAAAAGCTGGGTTCACGAAGGTCGACCAATTGCGTTCAAAACGCGTTTTTTCAACTTTCCCCATCGGGGCGAAACGACAAAACACCCTAGGGATCGAATTTTAAAATTTCGGTTTCATGCCACCATTTTGGGTGAGCTTTTCCAAGCAGCGGAAAAAGCCGGGTTTACGAAGGTCGTCCAATTGCGTTCAAAACGCGTTTTTTCAACTTTCCCCATCGGGGCGAAACGAGAAAACACCCTTGGGATCGAATTTTACAGTTTCGGTTTCATGGCACAATTTCGGGTGGGCTTTTCCAAGCAGCGGAAAAAGCCGGATTGACGAAGGTCCTCCAATTGCGTTCAAAACGCGTTTTTTGAACTTTCCCCATCGGGGCGAAACGAAAAAACACCCTAGGGATCGAATTTTACAATTTCGGTTTCATGGCACAATTTCGGGTGGGCTTTTCCAAGCAGCGGAAAAAGCCGGGTGGACAAGGGTCGTCCAATTGCGTTCAAAACGCGTTTTTTCAACTTTCCCCATCGGGGCGAAACGAAAAAACACCCTTGGGATCGAATTTTACAATTTCGGTTTCATGCCACCATTTTGGGTGGGCTTTTCCAAGCAGCGGAAAAAGCCGTATTGACGAAGGTCGTCCAATTGCGTTCAAAACGCGTTTTTTCAACTTTCCCCATCGGGGCGAAACGAAAAAACACCCTTGGGATCTAATTTTACAATTTCGGATTCATGCCACCATTTTGGGTGGGTTTTTCGAAGCAGCGGAAGAAGCCGGATGTACGAAGGTCGTCCAATTGCGTTCAAAACGCGTTTTTTCAACTTTCCCCATCGGGGCGAAACGAAAAAACACCCTTGGGATCTAATTTTACAATTTCGGTTTCATGCCACCATTTTGGGTGATCTTTTCCAAGCAGCGGAAAAAGCCGGGTTTACGAAGGTCGTCCAATTGCGTTCAAAACGCGTTTTTTCAACTTTCCTCATCGGGGCGAAACGAGAAAACACCCTTGGGATCGAATTTTACAGTTTCGGTTTCATGCCACCATTTTGGGTGGGCTTTTCCAAGCAGCGGAAAAAGCCGGGTTTACGAAGGTCGTCCAATCGCGTTCAAAACGCGTTTTTTCAACTTTCCCCATCGGGGCGAAACGAAAAAACACCCTGGGAATCGAATTTTACAATTTCGGTTTCATACCACCATTTTGGGTGGGCTTTTCCAAGCAGCGCATAAAGCCGTGTTGACGAAGCTCGTATAATTTTGCTCAAAACGCGTTTTTTCGACTTTCCCCATCGGGGCGAAACGAAAAAACAACCTGGGAATCGAATGTTACAATTTCGGTTTCATACCACCATTTTGGGTGGGCTTTTCCAAGCAGCGCATAAAGCCGGGTTGACGAAGGTCGACCAATTGCGTTCAAAACGCGTTTTTTCAACTTTCCCCATCGGGGCGAAACGAAAAAACACCCTTGGGATCGAATTTTACAATTTCGATTTCATGCCACCATTTTGGGTGGGCTTTACCAAGCAGCGGAAAAAGCCGGGTTCACGAAGGTCGACCAATTGCGTTCAAAACGCGTTTTTTCGACTTTCCCCATCGGGGCGAAACGAAAAAACACCCTGGGAATCGAATTTTACCATTTCGGTTTCATACCACCATTTTGGGTGGGCTTTTCCAAGCAGCGCATAAAGCCGGGTTGACGAAGGTCGTATAATTTTGTTCAAAACGCGTTTTTTCGACTTTCCCTATCGGGGCGAAACGAAAAAACACCCTGGGAATCGAATTTTACAATTTCGGTTTCATACCACCATTTTGGGTGGGCTTTTCCAAGCAGCGGAAAAAACCGGGTTCACGAAGATCGTCCAATTGCGTTCAAAATGCGTTTTTTCAACTTTCCCCGTCGGGGCGAAACGAATAAAAACCCTTGGGATCCAATTTTACAATTTCGGTTTCAAGCCACCATTTTGGGTGGGCTTTACCAAGCAGCGGAAAAAGCTGGGTTCACGAAGGTCGACCAATTGGGTTCAAAACGCGTTTTTTCAACTTTCCCCATCGGGGCGAAACGAAAAAACACCGTTGGGATCGAATTTTACAATTTCGATTTCATGCCACCATTTTGGGTGGGCTTTACCAAGCAGCGGAAAAAGCCGGGTTCACGAAGGTCGACCAATTGCGTTCAAAACGCGTTTTTTCAACTTTCCCCATCGGGGCGAAACGAAAAAACACCCTTGGGATCGAATTTTACAATTTCGGTTTCATGCCACCATTTTGGGTGGGCTTTTCCAAGCAGCGGAAAAAGCCGTATTGACGAAGGTCGTCCAATTGCGTTCAAAACGCGTTTTTTCAACTTTCCCCATCGGGGCGAAACGAAAAAACACCCTAGGGATCGAATTTTACAATTTCGGTTTCATGGCACAATTTCGGGTGGGCTTTTCCAAGCAGCGAAAAAAGCCGGGTGGACGAAGGTCGTCCAATTGCGTTGAAAACGCGTTTTTTCAACTTTCCCCATCGGGGCGAAACGATAAAACACCCTTGGGATCGAATTTTACAATTTCGGTTTCATGCCACCATTTTGGGTGGGCTTTTCCAAGCAGCGGAAAAAACCGGGTTCACGAAGGTCGTCCGATTGCGTTCAAAACGCGTTTTTTCAACTTTCCCCATCGGGGCGAAACGAAAAAACACCCTTGGGATCTAATTTTACAATTTCGGTTTCATGCCACCATTTTGGGTGGGCTTTTCCAAGAAGCGCAAAAAGCCGGGTGGACGAAGGTCGACCAATTACGTTCAAAACGCGTTTTTTCAACTTTCCCCATCGGGGCGAAACGAAAAAGCACCCTTGGGATTGAATTTTACAATTTCGGTTTCATGCCACCATTTTGGGTGGGCTTTTCCAAGCAGCGGAAAAAGCCGGGTGGACGAAGGTCGACCAATTACGTTCAAAACGCGTTTTTTCAACTTTCCCCATCGTTGCGAAACGAAAAAACACCCTTGGGATCTAATTTTACAATTTCGGATTCATGCCACCATTTTGGGTGGGTTTTTCGAAGCAGCGGAAGAAGCCGGATGTACGAAGGTCGTCCAATTGCGTTCAAAACGCGTTTTTTCAACTTTCCCCATCGGGGCGAAACGAAAAAACACCCTTGGGATCTAATTTTACAATTTCGGTTTCATGCCACCAATTACGTTCAAAACGCGTTTTTTCAACTTTCCCCATCGGGGCGAAACGAAAAAACACCCTTGGGATCGCATTTTACAATTTCGGTTTCATGCCACCATTTTGGGTGGGCTTTTCCAAGCAGCGGAAAAAACCGGGTTCACGAAGGTCGTCCAATTGCGTTCAAAATGCGTTTTTTCAACTTTCCCCGTCGGGGCGAAACGAAAAAACACCCTTGGGATCGAATTTTACAATTTCGGTTTCATGCCACCATTTTGGGTGGGCTTTACCAAGCAGCGGAAAAAGCTAGGTTCACGAAGGTCGACCAATTGCGTTCAAAACGCGTTTTTTCAACTTTCAACATCGGGGCGAAACGAACAAACACCCTTGGGATAGAATTTTACAATTTCGGTTTCATGCCACCATTTTGGGTGGGCTTTTCCAAGCAGCGGAAAAAGCCGGGTGGACGAAGGTCGACCAATTACGTTCAAAACGCGTTTTTTCAACTTTCCCCATCGGGGCGAAACGAAAAAACACCCTTGGGATCGAATTTTACAATTTCGGTTTCATGCCACCATTTTGGGTGGGCTTTTCCAAGCAGCGGAAAAAGCCGTATTGACGAAGGTCGTCCAATTGCGATCAAAACGCGTTTTTTCAACTTTCCCCATCGGGGCGAAACGAAAAAACACCCTTGGGATCTAATTTTGCAATTTCGGTTTCATGCCACCATTTTGGGTGGGTTTTTCGAAGCAGCGGAAGAAGCCGGATGTACGAAGGTCGTCCAATTGCGTTCAAAACGCGTTTTTTCAACTTTCCCCATCGGGGCGAAATGAAAAAACACCCTTGGGATCGAATTTTACAATTTCGGTTTCATGCCACCATTTTGGGTGAGCTTTTCCAAGCAGCGGAAAAAGCCGGGTTTACGAAGGTCGTCCAATTGTGTTCAAAACGCGTTTTTTCAACTTTCCCCATCGGGGCGAAACGAGAAAACACCCTTGGGATCGAATTTTACAGTTTCGGTTTCATGCCACCATTTTGGGTGGGCTTTTCCAAGCAGCGGAAAAAGCCGTATTGACGAAGGTCGTCCAATTGCGATCAAAACGCGTTTTTTCAACTTTCCCCATCGGGGCAAAACGAAAAAACAGCCTTGGGATCTAATTTTGCAATTTCGGTTTCATGCCACCATTTTGGGTGGGTTTTTCGAAGCAGCGGAAGAAGCCGGATGTACGAAGGTCGTCCAATTGCGTTCAAAACGCGTTTTTTCAACTTTCCCCATCGGAGCGAAACGAGAAAACACCCTTGGGATCGAATTTTACAATTTCGGTTTCATGCCACCATTTTGGGTGATCTTTTCCAAGCAGCGGAAAAAGCCGGGTTTACGAAGGTCGTCCAATTGCGTTCAAAACGCGTTTTTTCAACTTTCCTCATCGGGGCGAAACGAGAAAACACCCTTGGGATCGAATTTTACAGTTTCGGTTTCATGCCACCATTTTGGGTGGGCTTTTCCAAGCAGCGGAAAAAGCCGGGTTTACGAAGGTCGTCCAATCGCGTTCAAAACGCGTTTTTTCAACTTTCCCCATCGGGGCGAAACGAAAAAACACCCTGGGAATCGAATTTTACAATTTCGGTTTCATACCACCATTTTGGGTGGGCTTTTCCAAGCAGCGCATAAAGCCGTGTTGACGAAGCTCGTATAATTTTGCTCAAAACGCGTTTTTTCGACTTTCCCCATCGGGGCGAAACGAAAAAACAACCTGGGAATCGAATGTTACAATTTCGGTTTCATACCACCATTTTGGGTGGGCTTTTCCAAGCAGCGCATAAAGCCGGGTTGACGAAGGTCGACCAATTGCGTTCAAAACGCGTTTTTTCAACTTTCCCCATCGGGGCGAAACGAAAAAACACCCTTGGGATCGAATTTTACAATTTCGATTTCATGCCACCATTTTGGGTGGGCTTTACCAAGCAGCGGAAAAAGCCGGGTTCACGAAGGTCGACCAATTGCGTTCAAAACGCGTTTTTTCGACTTTCCCCATCGGGGCGAAACGAAAAAACACCCTGGGAATCGAATTTTACCATTTCGGTTTCATACCACCATTTTGGGTGGGCTTTTCCAAGCAGCGCATAAAGCCGGGTTGACGAAGGTCGTATAATTTTGTTCAAAACGCGTTTTTTCGACTTTCCCTATCGGGGCGAAACGAAAAAACACCCTGGGAATCGAATTTTACAATTTCGGTTTCATACCACCATTTTGGGTGGGCTTTTCCAAGCAGCGGAAAAAACCGGGTTCACGAAGATCGTCCAATTGCGTTCAAAATGCGTTTTTTCAACTTTCCCCGTCGGGGCGAAACGAATAAAAACCCTTGGGATCCAATTTTACAATTTCGGTTTCAAGCCACCATTTTGGGTGGGCTTTACCAAGCAGCGGAAAAAGCTGGGTTCACGAAGGTCGACCAATTGGGTTCAAAACGCGTTTTTTCAACTTTCCCCATCGGGGCGAAACGAAAAAACACCGTTGGGATCGAATTTTACAATTTCGATTTCATGCCACCATTTTGGGTGGGCTTTACCAAGCAGCGGAAAAAGCCGGGTTCACGAAGGTCGACCAATTGCGTTCAAAACGCGTTTTTTCAACTTTCCCCATCGGGGCGAAACGAAAAAACACCCTTGGGATCGAATTTTACAATTTCGGTTTCATGCCACCATTTTGGGTGGGCTTTTCCAAGCAGCGGAAAAAGCCGTATTGACGAAGGTCGTCCAATTGCGTTCAAAACGCGTTTTTTCAACTTTCCCCATCGGGGCGAAACGAAAAAACACCCTAGGGATCGAATTTTACAATTTCGGTTTCATGGCACAATTTCGGGTGGGCTTTTCCAAGCAGCGAAAAAAGCCGGGTGGACGAAGGTCGTCCAATTGCGTTGAAAACGCGTTTTTTCAACTTTCCCCATCGGGGCGAAACGATAAAACACCCTTGGGATCGAATTTTACAATTTCGGTTTCATGCCACCATTTTGGGTGGGCTTTTCCAAGCAGCGGAAAAAACCGGGTTCACGAAGGTCGTCCGATTGCGTTCAAAACGCGTTTTTTCAACTTTCCCCATCGGGGCGAAACGAAAAAACACCCTTGGGATCTAATTTTACAATTTCGGTTTCATGCCACCATTTTGGGTGGGCTTTTCCAAGAAGCGCAAAAAGCCGGGTGGACGAAGGTCGACCAATTACGTTCAAAACGCGTTTTTTCAACTTTCCCCATCGGGGCGAAACGAAAAAGCACCCTTGGGATTGAATTTTACAATTTCGGTTTCATGCCACCATTTTGGGTGGGCTTTTCCAAGCAGCGGAAAAAGCCGGGTGGACGAAGGTCGACCAATTACGTTCAAAACGCGTTTTTTCAACTTTCCCCATCGTTGCGAAACGAAAAAACACCCTTGGGATCTAATTTTACAATTTCGGATTCATGCCACCATTTTGGGTGGGTTTTTCGAAGCAGCGGAAGAAGCCGGATGTACGAAGGTCGTCCAATTGCGTTCAAAACGCGTTTTTTCAACTTTCCCCATCGGGGCGAAACGAAAAAACACCCTTGGGATCTAATTTTACAATTTCGGTTTCATGCCACCAATTACGTTCAAAACGCGTTTTTTCAACTTTCCCCATCGGGGCGAAACGAAAAAACACCCTTGGGATCGCATTTTACAATTTCGGTTTCATGCCACCATTTTGGGTGGGCTTTTCCAAGCAGCGGAAAAAACCGGGTTCACGAAGGTCGTCCAATTGCGTTCAAAATGCGTTTTTTCAACTTTCCCCGTCGGGGCGAAACGAAAAAACACCCTTGGGATCGAATTTTACAATTTCGGTTTCATGCCACCATTTTGGGTGGGCTTTACCAAGCAGCGGAAAAAGCTAGGTTCACGAAGGTCGACCAATTGCGTTCAAAACGCGTTTTTTCAACTTTCAACATCGGGGCGAAACGAACAAACACCCTTGGGATAGAATTTTACAATTTCGGTTTCATGCCACCATTTTGGGTGGGCTTTTCCAAGCAGCGGAAAAAGCCGGGTGGACGAAGGTCGACCAATTACGTTCAAAACGCGTTTTTTCAACTTTCCCCATCGGGGCGAAACGAAAAAACACCCTTGGGATCGAATTTTACAATTTCGGTTTCATGCCACCATTTTGGGTGGGCTTTTCCAAGCAGCGGAAAAAGCCGTATTGACGAAGGTCGTCCAATTGCGATCAAAACGCGTTTTTTCAACTTTCCCCATCGGGGCGAAACGAAAAAACACCCTTGGGATCTAATTTTGCAATTTCGGTTTCATGCCACCATTTTGGGTGGGTTTTTCGAAGCAGCGGAAGAAGCCGGATGTACGAAGGTCGTCCAATTGCGTTCAAAACGCGTTTTTTCAACTTTCCCCATCGGGGCGAAATGAAAAAACACCCTTGGGATCGAATTTTACAATTTCGGTTTCATGCCACCATTTTGGGTGAGCTTTTCCAAGCAGCGGAAAAAGCCGGGTTTACGAAGGTCGTCCAATTGTGTTCAAAACGCGTTTTTTCAAGTTTCCCCATCGGGGCGAAACGAGAAAACACCCTTGGGATCGAATTTTACAGTTTCGGTTTCATGCCACCATTTTGGGTGGGCTTTTCCAAGCAGCGGAAAAAGCCGTATTGACGAAGGTCGTCCAATTGCGATCAAAACGCGTTTTTTCAACTTTCCCCATCGGGGCAAAACGAAAAAACAGCCTTGGGATCTAATTTTGCAATTTCGGTTTCATGCCACCATTTTGGGTGGGTTTTTCGAAGCAGCGGAAGAAGCCGGATGTACGAAGGTCGTCCAATTGCGTTCAAAACGCGTTTTTTCAACTTTCCCCATCGGAGCGAAACGAGAAAACACCCTTGGGATCGAATTTTACAATTTCGGTTTCATGCCACCATTTTGGGTGGGCTTTTCGAAGCAGTGGAAAAAACCGGGTTTACGAAGGTCGTCCAATTGCGTTCAAAACGCGTTTTTTCAACTTTCCCCATCGGGGCGAAACGAAAAAACACCCTTGGGATCGAATTTTACAATTTCGGTTTTATGCCACCATTTTGGGTGGGTTTTTCGAAGCAGCTGAAGAAGCCGGGTGTACGAAGGTCGTCCAATTGCGTTCAAAATACGTTTTTTCAACTTTCCCCATCGGGGCGAAACGAAAAAAGACCCTTGGGATCGAATTTTACAATTTCGGTTTCATGCCACCATTTTGGGTGGGCTTTTCCAAGAAGCGCAAAAAGCCGGGTGGACGAAGGTCGACCAATTGCGATCAAAACGCGTTTTTTCAACTTTCCCCATCGGGGCGACACGAAAAAACACCCTTGGGATCTAATTTTACAATTTCGGTTTCATGCCACCATTTTGGGTGGGTTTTTTGAAGCAGCGGAAGAAGCCGGATGTACGAAGGTCGTCCAATTGCGTTCAAAACGCGTTTTTTCAACTTTCCCCATCGGGGCGAAACGAAAAAACACCCTTGGGATCGAATTTTACAATATCGGTTTTATGCCACCATTTTGGGTGGGTTTTTCGAAGCAGCGGAAGAAGCCGGATGTACGAAGGTCGTCCAATTGCGTTCACAATGCGTTTTTTCAACTTTCCCCGTCGGGGCGAAACGAAAAAACACCCTTGGGATCTAATTTTACAATTTCGGTTTCATGCCACCATTTTGGGTGGGTTTTTTGAAGCAGCGGAAGAAGCCGGATGTACGAAGGTCGTCCAATTGCGTTCAAAACGCGTTTTTTCAACTTTCCCCATCGGGGCGAAACGAAAAAACACCCTTGGGATCGAATTTTACAATATCGGTTTTATGCCACCATTTTGGGTGGGTTTTTCGAAGCAGCGGAAGAAGCCGGATGTACGAAGGTCGTCCAATTGCGTTCACAATGCGTTTTTTCAACTTTCCCCGTCGGGGCGAAACGAAAAAACACCCTTGGGATCTAATTTTACAATTTCGGTTTCATGCCACCATTTTGGGTGGGCTTTACCAAGCAGCGGAAAAAGCCGGGTTCACGAAGGTCGACCAATTGCGTTCAAAACGCGTTTTTTCAACTTTCCCCATCGGGGCGAAATGAAAAAACACCCTTGGGATCGAGTTTTACAGTTTCGGTTTCATGCCACCATTTTGGGTGGGCTTTTCCAAGCAGCGGAAAAAGCCGGGTGCACGAAGGTCGTCCAATTACGTTCAAAACGCGTTTTTTCAACTTTCCCCATCGGGGCGAAACGAAAAAACACCCTTGGGATCGAATTTTACAATTTCGGTTTCATGCCACCATTTTGGGTGGGTTTTTCGAAGCAGCGGAAGAAGCCGGGTGGACGAAGGTCGACCAATTACGTTCAAAACGCGTTTTTTCAACTTTCCCCATCGGGGCGAAACGAAAAAACACCCTTGGGATCGAATTTTACAATTTCGGTTTCATGCCACCATTTTGGGTGGGTTTTTCGAAGCAGCGGAAGAAGCCGGGTGGACGAGGGTCGACCAATTACGTTCAAAACGCGTTTTTTCAACTTTCCCCATCGGGGGGAAACGAAAAAACACCCTTGGGATCGAATTTTACAATTTCGGTTTCATGCCACCATTTTGGGTGGGCTTTTCCAAGCAGCGGAAAAAGCCGTATTGACGAAGGTCGTCCAATTGCGATCAAAACGCGTTTTTTCAACTTTCCCCATCGGGGCGAAACGAAAAAACAGCCTTGGGATCTAATTTTACAATTTCGGTTTCATGCCACCATTTTGGGTGGGTTTTTCGAAGCAGCGGAAGAAGCCGGATGTACGAAGGTCGTCCAATTGCGTTCAAAACGCGTTTTTTTAACTTTCCCCATCGGGGCGAAACGAATAAACACCCTTGGGATCTAATTTTACAATTTCGGTTTCATGCCACCATTTTGGGTGGGTTTTTCGAAGCAGCGGAAGAAGCCGGATATACGAAGGTCGTCCAATTGCGTTCAAAATGCGTTTTTTCAACTTTCCCTGTCGGGGCGAAACGAAAAAACACTCTAGGGATAGATTTTTAAAATTTCGGTTTCATGGCACAATTTCGGGTGGGCTTTTCCAAGCAGCGGAAAAAACCGGGTTCACGAAGGTCGTCCAATTGCGTTCAAAACGTGTTTTTTCAACTTTCCCCATCGGGGCGAAACGAAAAAACACCCTTGGGATAGAATTTTAGAATTTCGGTTTCATGCCACCATTTTGGGTGGGCTTTTTTAAGCAGCGGAAAAAGCCGGGTGGACGAAGGTCGACCAATTACGTTCAAAACGCGTTTTTTCAACTTTCCCCATCGGGGCGAAACGAAAAAACACCCTTGGGATCGAATTTTACAATTTCGGTTTCATGCCTCCATTTTGGGTTGGCTTTTACAAGCAGAAAAAGCGCAAAAAGCCGGGTGGACGAAGGTCGTCCAATTGCGTTCAAAACGCGTTTTTTCAACTTTCCCCATCGGAGCGAAACGAAAAAACACCCTTGGGATCGAATTTTACAATTTCGGTTTCATGCCACCATTTTGGGTGAGCTTTTCCAAGCAGCGGAAAAAGCCGAGTTTACGAAGGTCGTCCAATTGCGTTCAAAACGCGTTTTTTCAACTTTCCCCATCGGGGCGAAACGAGAAAACACCCTTGGGATCGAATTTTACAATTTCGGTTTCATGCCACCATTTTGGGTGGGCTTTTCCAAGCAGCGGAAAAAACCGGGTTCACGAAGGTCGTCCAATTGCGTTCAAAACGCGTTTTTTCAACTTTCCCCATCGGGGCGAAACGAAAAAACACCCTTGGGATCGAATTTTACAATTTCGGTTTCATGCCACCATTTTGGGTGGGCTTTACCAAGCAGCGGAAAAAGCCGGATTCACGAAGGTCGACTAATTGCGTTAAAAACGCGTTTTTTCAATTTTCTCTATCGGGGCGAAACGAGAAAACACCCTTGGGATCGAATTTTACAGTTTCGGTTTCATGGCACAATTTCGGGTGGGCTTTTCCAAGCAGCGGAAAAAGCCGGATAGACGAAGGTCGTCCAATTGCGTTCAAAACGCGTTTTTTCAACTTTCCCCATCGGGGCGAAACGAAAAAACACCCTTGGGATCGAATTTTACAATTTCGGTTTCATACCACCATTTTGGGTGGGCTTTTCCAAGCAGCGGAAAAGGCCGGATTGACGCAGGTCGTCCAATTGCGTTCAAAATGTGTTTTTTCAACTTTCCCCATCGGGGCGAAACGAAAAAACACACTTGGGATCTAATTTTACAATTTCGGTTTCATGCCACCATTTTGGGTGGGTTTTTCGAAGCAGCGGAAGAAGCCGGATGTACGAAGGTCGTCCAATTGCGTTCAAAATGCGTTTTTTCAACTTTCCCTGTCGGGGCGAAACGAAAAAAAACTCTAGGGATCGAATTTTACAATTTCGGTTTCATGGGACAATTTCGGGTGGGCTTTTCGAAGCAGCGGAATAAACCGGGTTCACCAAGGTCGTCCAATTACGTTCAAAACGCGTTTTTTCAACTTTCCCCATCGGGGCGAAACGAAAAAACAGCCTTGGGATCGAATTTTACAATTTCGGTTTCATGCCACCATTTTGGGTGGGCTTTTCCAAGCAGCGAAAGAAGCCGGGTGTACGAAGGTCGTCCAATTGCGTTCAAAATGTGTTTTTTCAACTTTCCCCATCGGGGCGAAACGAAAAAACACCCTAGGGATTGAATTTTACAATTTCGGTTTCATGCCACCATTTTGGGTGGGCTTTTCCAAGCAGCGGAAAAAGCCGGGTGGACGAAGGTCGACCAATTACGTTCAAAACGCGTTTTTTCAACTTTCCCCATCGGGGCGAAACGAAAAAACACCCTTGGGATCGAATTTTACAATTTCGGTTTCATGCCACCATTTTGGGTGAGCTTTTCCAAGCAGCGGAAAAAGCCGGGTGGACGAAGGTCGACCAATTACGTTCAAAACGCGTTTTTTCAACTTTCCCCATCGGGGCGACACGAAAAAACACCCTTAGGATCTAATTTTACAATTTCGGTTTCATGCCACCATTTTGGGTGGGTTTTTTTGAAGCAGCGGAAGAAGCCGGATGTACGAAGGTCGTCCAATTGCGTTCAAAATGCGTTTTTTCAACTTTCCCTGTCGGGGCGAAACGAAAAAACACTCTAGGGATCGAATTTTACAATTTCGATTTCATGGCACAATTTCGGGTGGGCTTTTCGAAGCAGCGGAATAAACCGGGTTCACCAAGGTCGTCCAATTGCGTTCAAAACGCGTTTTTTCAACTTTCCCCATCGGGGCGAAACGAAAAAACACCCTTGGGATCGAATTTTACAATTTCGGTTTCATGCCACTATTTTGGGTGGGCTTTTCCAAGCAGCGGAAGAAGCCGGGTGTACGAAGGTCGTCCAATTGCGTTCAAATTGCGTTTTTTCAACTTTCCCAATCGGGGCGAAACGAAAAAACACCCTTGGGATAGAATTTTACAATTTCGGTTTCATGCCACCATTTTGGGTGGGCTTTTCCAAGCAGCGGAAAAGGCCGGGTGGACGAACGTCGACCAATTACGTTCAAAACGCGTTTTTTCAACTTTCCCCATCGGGACGAAACGAAAAAACACCCTTGGGATCGAATTTTACAATTTCGGTTTCATGCCACCATTTTGGGTGAGCTTTTCCAAGCAGCAGAAAAAGCCGGGTTCACGAAGGTCGACCAATTGCGTTCAAAACGCGTTTTTTCAACTTTCCCCATCGGGGCGAAACGAAAAAACACCCTTGGGATCGAATTTTACAATTTCGGTTTCATGCCACCATTTTGGGTGAGCTTTTCCAAGCAGCGGAAAAAACCGGGTTCGCGAAGGTCGTCCAATTGCGTTCAAAATGCGTTTTTTCAACTTTCCCCATCGGGGCGAAACGAAAAAACACCCTTGGGATCGAATTTTACAATTTCGGTTTCATGCCACCATTTTGGGTGAGCTTTTCCAAGCAGCGGAAAAAGCCGGGTGTACGAAGGTCGTCCAATTGCGTTCAAAATGCGTTTCTTCAACTTTCCCCGTCGGGGCGAAACGAAAAAACACCCTTGGGATCGAATTTTACAATTTCGGTTTCATGCCACCATTTTGGGTGGGCTTTTCCAAGCAGCGGAAAAGGCCGGATTGACGCAGGTCGTCCAATTGCGTTCAAAACGCGTTTTTTCAACTTTCCCCATCGGGGCGAAACGAAAAAACACCCTTGGGATCGAATTTTACAATTTCCGTTTCATGCCACCATTTTGGGTGGGCTTTTCCAAGCAGCGGAAAAAGCCGGGTGGACGAAGGTCGACCAATTACGTTCAAAATGCGTTTTTTCAACTTTCCCCATCGGGGCAAAACGAAAAAACACCCTTGGGATCGAATTTTACAATTTCGGTTTCATGCCACCATTTTGGGTGGGCTTTTCCAAGCAGCGGAAAAAACTGGGTTCACGAAGGTCGTCCAATTGCGTTCAAAACGCGTTTTTTCAACTTTCCCCATCGGGGCGAAACGAAAAAACACCCTTGGGATCGAATTTTACAATTTCCGTTTCATGCCACCATTTTGGGTGGGCTTTTCCAAGCAGCGGAAAAAGCCGGGTGGACGAAGGTCGACCAATTACGTTCAAAACGCGTTTTTTCAACTTTCCCCGTCGGGGCGAAACGAAAAAACACCCTTGGGATCGAATTTTACAATTTTGGCTTCATGCCACCATTTTGGGTGGGCTTTTCCAAGCAGCGGAAAAAACTGGGTTCACGAAGGTCGTCCAATTGCGTTCAAAACGCGTTTTTTCAACTTTCCCCATCGGGACGAAACGAAAAAACACCCTTGGGATCGAATTTTACAATTTCGGTTTCATGCCACCATTTTGGGTGGGTTTTTCGAAGCAGCGGAAGAAGCCGGGTGTACGAAGGTCGTCCAATTGCGTTCAAAATGCGTTTTTTCAACTTTCCCCATCGGGGAGAAACGAAAAAACACCCTTGGAATCGAATTTTACAATTTCGGTTTCATGCCACCATTTTGGGTGAGCTTTATGCAAGCAGCGGAAAAAGCCGGGTTTACGAAGGTCGTCGAATTGCGTTCAAAACGCGTTTATTCAACTTTTCTTATCGGGGCGAAACGGAAAAACACCCTTGGGATCGAATTTTACAATTTCGGTTTCATGCCACCATTTTGGGTGGCTTTTTCGAAGCAGCGGAAGAAGCCGGGTGTACGAAGGTCGTCCAATTGCGTTCAAAATGCGTTTTTTCAACTTTTCCCGTCGGGGCGAAAGGAAAAAACACCCTTGGGATCGAATTTTAAAATTTCGGTTTCATGCTACCATTTTGGGTGGGCTTTTCCAAGCAGCGGAAAAAGCCGGATTGACGAAGGTCGTCCAATTCCGTTCAAAACGCGTTTTTTCAACTTTCCCTATCGGGGCGAAACGAAAAAACACCCTTGGGATCAAATTTTACAATTTCGGTTTCCATCCACCATTTTCGGTGGGCTTTTCCAAGTAGCGGAAAAAGCCGGGTTGACGAAAGTCGTCCAATTGCGTTCGAAACGCGTTTATTCAACTTTCCCCATCGGGGAGAAACGAAAAAACACGCTTGGGATCGAATTTTACAATTTCGGTTTCCTGCCACCATTTTGGGTGGGCTTTTCCAAGCAGCGGAAAAAGCCGGGTTCACGAAGGTCGTCGAATTGAGTTCTAAACGCGTTTTTTCAACTTTCCCATTCAGAGCGAAACGAAAAAACACCCTTGGGATCGAATTTTACAATTTCGGTTTCATGGCACCATTTTGGGTGGGCTTATCCAAGCAGCGGAAAAAGCCGGGTTGACGAAGGTCGTCCAATTGCGTTTAAAACGAGTTTTTTGAACTTTCCCCATTGGGGAGAAACGAGAAAACACGCTTGGGATCGAATTTTACAATTTCGGTTTCCTGCCACCATTTTGGGTTGGCTTTTCCAAGCAGCGGAAAAAGCCGGGTTCACGAAGGTCGTCCAATTGCTTTTAAAACGCGTTTTTTCAAATTTCCCCATTGGGACGAAACGAAAAAACACCCTTGTGATCGAATTTTACAATTTCGGTTTCATGCCACCATTTTGGGTGGGCTTTTCCAAGCAGCGGAAAAAGCCGGGTTCACGAAGGTCGTCCAATTGCTTTCAAAACGCGTTTTTTCAACTTTCCCCATCGGGGCGAAACGAAAAAACACCCTTGGGATCGAATTTTACAATTTCGGTTTCATGCCACCATTTTGGGCGGGCTTTTCCAAGCAGCGGAAAAAGCCGGGTTGACGAAGGTCGTCCAATTGCGTTCAAAACGCGTTTTTTCAACTTTCCCCATCGGGGCGAAGCGAAAAAACACCCTTGGGATCGAATTTTACAATTTCGGTTTCATGCCACCATTTTGGGTGGGCTTTTCCAAGCAGCGGAAAAAGCCGGGTTGAAGAAGGTCGTCGAATTGCGTTCGAAACGCGTATTTTCAACTTTCCCCATCGGGGAGAAACGAAAAAACACTCTTGGTATCGAATTTTACAATTTCGGTCTCCTGCCACCATTTTGGGTGGGCTTTTCCAAGGAGCGGAAAAAGCCGGGTTGACGAAAGTCGTCCAATTGCGTTCGAAACGCGGTTTTTCAACTTTCCCCATCGGAGAGAAACGAAAAAACACGCTTGGGATCGAATTTTACAATTTCGCTTTCCTGCCACCATTTTGGCTGGGCTTTTCCAAGCAGCGGAAAAAGCCGGGTTGACGAAGGTCGTCCAATTGCGTTCAAAACGCGTTTTTTCAACTTTCCCCTTCGGGGCGAAGCGAAAAAACACCCTTGGGATCGAATTTTGCAATTTCGGTTTCCTGCAACCATTTTGGGTGGGCTTTTCCAAGCAGCGGAAAAAGCCGGGTTCACGAAAGTGGTCCAATTGCGTTCAAAACGCGTTTTGTTAAATTTCCCCATCGGAAGGAAACGAAAAAACACCCTTGGGATCGAATTTTAAAATTTCGGTTTCATGCCACCATTTTGGGTGGGCTTTTCCAAGCAGCGCAAAAAGCCGGGTTGACGAAGGTAGTCCAAATGCGTTCAAAACGCGTTTTTTCGACTTTCCCCATCGGAGCGAAACGCAGAAACACCCTTGGAATCGATTTTACCAATTTCGATTTCATACCACCATTTTGAGTGGGCTTTTGCAAGCAGTGCAAAAAGCCGGGTTGACGAAGGTCGTCCAATTGCGTTAAAAACGCGTTTTTTCGAGTTTCCCCATCGGGGAAAACGAAAAAACACCCTTGGGATCGAATTCCACGAGGTCGGTTTCACACCACCATTTTGGGAGGGCTTTTCCCAGCAACGCAAAAAGCCGGGTTGACGAAGGTCGTCCTATTGCGTTCAAAACTCGTTTTTTCGACTTTCCCCATCGGGGCGAAACGAAAAAACACCCTTGGGTTCGAATTCCAGGAGGTCGGTTTCATACCCCTATTTTTGCTGGGCTTTACCAAGCAGCGGAAAACGCCGGGTTGACGAAGGTCGTCCAATTGCGTTCAAAACTCGTTTTGTCGAGTTTCCCCATCGGGGCGAAACGAAAAAACACCCTTGTGATCGAATTCCACGAGGTCGGTTTCATACCACCATTTTGGGTGGGATTATCGAAGCAGCGCAAAACGCCGGTTTGACCAAGGTCGTCCAATTGGGTTGAAAACTCGTTTTTTCGAGTTTCCCCATTGGGGCGAAACGAAAAAACACCCTTGCGATCAAATTCCACAAGATCGGTTTCAGACCACCATTTTGGGTGGGCTAGCTTTTACAAGCAGTGCAAAAAGGCGGGTTGACGAAGGTCGTTTTTTCGACTTTCCCCATCGGGGCGAAACGAAAAAACACCCTTGGGATCGAATTCCACGAGGTCGGTTTCATACCCCTATTTTTGCTGGGCTTTACCAAGCAGCGGAAAACGCCGGGTTGACGAAGGTCGTCCTATTGCGTTCAAAACTCGTTTTGACGAGTTTCCCCATCGGGGCGAAACGAGAAAACACCCTTGTGATCGAATTCCACGTGGTCGGTTTCATACCACCATTTTTGCTGGGCTTTTGCAAGCAGTGCAAAAAGGCGGGTTGACGAATGTCGTCCAATTGCGTTGAAAACTCGTTTTTTCGAGTTTCCCCATCGGGGCGAAACGAAAAAACACCCTTTGGATCGAATTCCACGAGGTCGGCTTCATACCACCATTTTGGGTGGGCTTTTCCCAGCAGCGCAAAACGCCGGGTTGACGAAGGTCGTCCAATTGCGTTAAAAACTCGTTTTTTCGACTATCCCCATCGGGGAAAAACGAAAAAACACCCTTGGGATCGATTTCCACGAGGTCGGTTTCATACCACCATTTTGGGGTGGATTTACCAAGTAGCGGAAAACGCTGGGTTGACGAAGGTCGTCCAATTGCGTTCAAAACTCGTTTTTTTGAGATTCCCCATCGAGGAGAAACGAAAAAACACCCTTGGGATCAAATTCCACGAGTTTGGTTTCAAACCACAATTTTGGGTCGGCTTTTGCAAGCAGCGCAAAAAGCCAGCTGTGTAGTCCACAGAGTACAGTGTACCGTGTCTAGTGCAGAGAGTACAGTGTACCGTGTATAGTGCACAGTGCAGAGAGTACAGTGTACCGTGTATGGTGCACAGTGCACAGTGCACAGAGTACAGTGTACCGTGTATAGTGCACAGCGCACAGAGTACAGTGTATATACCTTGTATATACCGTATATACTACTATACCGTGTATAGTGCACAGTGCACAGAGTACAGTGTACCGTGTATAGTGCACAGTGCACAGTGCACAGAGTACAGTGTACCGTGTATAGTGCACAGTGCACAGTGCACAGATTACAGTGTACCGGGTATAGTGCACAGCGCACAGAGTACAGTGTACCGTGTATAGTGCACAGAGTACTGTGTACCGTGTATGGTGTACAGTGCACAGAGTACAGTGTACCGTGTATAGTGAACAGAGTACAATGTGCCGTGTATAGTGCACAGAGTACAGTGTACCGTGTATAGTTCACAGTGCACAGAGTACAGTGTACCGTGTATAGTACACAGTGCACAGGGTACAGTGTACCGTGTATAGTGCACAGTGCACAGAGTACAGTGTACCGTGTTTAGTGCACAGGGCATAGAGTACAGTGTACCGTGTATAGTGCAGAGTACAGTGTACTGTGTATAGTGCACAGTGCACAGAGTACAGTGTACCGTGTATAGTGCACAGTGCACAGCGTACAGTGTACCGTGTATAGTGCACAGCACACAGAGTACAGTGTACCGTGTATAGTGCACAGTGCACAGAGTACAGTGTACCGTGTATAGTGCACAGAGTACAGTGTACCGTGTATAGTGTACAGTGCACAGAGTACAGTGCACAGAGTACAGTGTACCGTGTATAGTGAACATAGTACAGTGTACCGTGTATAGTGCACAGAGTACAGTGTACCGTGTTTAGTGCACAGTGCACAGAGTACAGTGTACCGTGTATAGTGCACAGTGCACAGAGTACAGTGTACCGTGTATAGTGCACAGTGCACAGAGTACAGTGTACCGTGTTTAGTGCAAAGGGCATAGAGTACAGTGTATAGTACACAGCGCACAGTGCACAGAGTACAGTGTACTGTGTATAGTGCACAGAGTACAGTGTACCGTGTATAGTGCACAGAGTAGAGTGTACCGTGTATAGTGCACAGTGCACAGAGTACAGTGTATAGTACACAGCGCACAGTGCACAGAGTACAGTGTACTGTGTATAGTGCACAGAGTACAGTGTACCGTGTATAGTGCACAGAGTAGAGTGTACCGTGTATAGTGCACAGTGCACAGAGTACAGTGTACCGTGCATAGTGCACAGTGCACTGAGTCCAGTGTACACTGTATAGTGCACAGTGCACAGAGTACAGTGTACCGTGTATAGTGGACAGTGCACAGAGTACAGTGTACCGTGTAGAGTGGACAGTGCACAGTGCACAGAGTACAGTGTACCGTGTATAGTACACAGTGCACAGTGCACAGAGTACAGTGTACCGTGTATAGTGCACAGCGCACAGAGTACAGTGTACCATGTATAGTGCACAGAGTACTGTGTACCGTGTATGGTGTACAGTGCACAGAGTACAGTGTACCGTGTATAGTGAACAGAGTACAGTGTGCCGTGTATAGTGCACAGAGTACAGTGTACCGTGTATAGTGCACAGTGCACAGAGTACAGTGTACCGTGTATAGTACACAGTGCACAGGGTACAGTGTACCGTGTATAGTGCACAGTGCACAGAGTACAGTGTACCGTGTTTAGTGCACAGGGCATAGAGTACAGTGTACCGTGTATAGTGCAGAGTACAGTGTACTGTGTATAGTGCACAGTGCACAGAGTACAGTGTACCGTGTATAGTGCACAGTGCACAGCGTACAGTGTACCGTGTATAGTGCACAGCACACAGAGTACAGTGTACCGTGTATAGTGCACAGTGCACAGAGTACAGTGTACCGTGTATAGTGCACAGTGCACAGAGTACAGTGTACCGTGTATAGTGCACAGAGTACAGTGTACCGTGTATAGTGTACAGTGCACAGAGTACAGTGCACAGAGTACAGTGTACCGTGTATAGTGAACATAGTACAGTGTACCGTGTATAGTGCACATAGTACAGTGTACCGTGTTTAGTGCACAGTGCACAGAGTACAGTGTACCGTGTTTAGTGCACAGGGCATAGAGTACAGTGTACCGTGTATAGTGCAGAGTACAGTGTACCGTGTATAGTGCACAGTGCACAGTGCACAGAGTACAGTGTACCGTGTATAGTGCACAGCGCACAGAGTACAGTGTATATACCGTGTATATACCGTGTATATACCGTATATACTACTATACCGTGTATAGTGCACAGTGCACAGAGTACAGTGTACCGTGTATAGTACACAGTGCACAGGGTACAGTGTACCGTGTATAGTGCACAGTGCACAGAGTACAGTGTACCGTGTTTATTGCACAGGGCATAGAGTACAGTGTACCGTGTATAGTGCAGAGTACAGTGTACTGTGTATAGTGCACATTTCACAGAGTACAGTGTACCGTGTATAGTGAACATAGTACAGTGTACCGTGTATAGTGCACATAGTACAGTGTAGCGTGTTTAGTGCACAGTGCACAGAGTACAGTGTACCGTGTATAGTGCACAGTGCACAGATTACAGTGTACCGTGTATAGTGCACAGTGCACAGTGCACAGAGTACAGTGTACCGTGTATAGTGCACAGCGCACAGAGTACAGTGTATATACCGTGTATATACCGTATATACTACTATACCGTGTATAGTGCACAGTGCACAGAGTACAGTGTACCGTGTATAGTGCACAGTGCACAGTGCACAGAGTACAGTGTACCGTGTATAGTGCACAGAGTACAGTGTACCGTGTATAGTGCACAGAGTAGAGTGTACCGTGTATAGTGCACAGTTCACAGAGTACAGTGTACCGTGCATAGTGCACAGTGCACTGAGTCCAGTGTACAGTGTATAGTGCACAGTGCACAGAGTACAGTGTACCGTGTATAGTGCACAGTGCACAGAGTACAGTGTACCGTGTATAGTGCACAGTGCACAGTGCACAGAGTACAGTGTACTGTGTATAGTGCACAGTGCACAGTGCACAGAGTACAGTGTACCGTGTATAGTGCACAGTGCACAGAGTACAGGGTACCGTGTGTAGCACACAGTGCACAGGGTACAGTGTACCGTGTATAGTGCACAGTGCACAGAGTACAGTGTACCGTGTGTAGTGCACAGGGCATAGAGTACAGTGTACCGTGTATAGTGCAGAGTACAGTGTACTGTGTATAGTGCACAGTGCACAGAGTACAGTGTACCGTGTATAGTGCACAGTGCACAGCGTACAGTGTACCGTGTATAGTGCACAGCACACAGAGTACAGTGTACCGTGTATAGTGCACAGTGCACAGATTACAGTGTACCGTGTATAGTGCACAGCGCACAGAGTACAGTGTATATACCGTGTATATACCGTATATACTACTATACCGTGTATAGTGCACAGTGCACAGATTACAGTGTACCGTGTATAGTGCACAGTGCACAGTGCACAGAGTACAGTGTACCGTGTATAGTGCACAGAGTACAGTGTACCGTGTATAGTGCACAGAGTAGAGTGTACCGTGTATAGTGCACAGTGCACAGAGTACAGTGTACCGTGCATAGTGCACAGTGCACTGAGTCCAGTGTACAGTGTATAGTGCACAGTGCACAGAGTACAGTGTACCGTGTATAGTGCACAGTGCACAGAGTACAGTGTACCGTGTATAGTGCACAGTGCACAGTGCACAGAGTACAGTGTTCCGTGTTTAGTGCACAGGGCAGAGAGTACAGTGTACCGTGTATAGTGTAGAGTACAGTGTACCGTGTATAGTGCACAGTGCACAGTGCACAGAGTACAGTGTACCGTGTATAGTGCACAGCGCACAGAGTACAGTGTATATACCGTGTATATACCGTGTATATACCGTATATACTACTATACCGTGTATAGTGCACAGTGCACAGAGTACAGTGTACCGTGTATAGTGCACAGTGCACAGTGCACAGAGTACAGTGTACCGTGTATAGTGAACAGAGTACAGTGTGCGTGTATAGTGCACAGAGTACAGTGTACCGGGTATAGTGCACAGTGCACAGAGTACAGTGTACCGTGTATAGTACACAGTGCACAGTGCACAGAGTACAGTGTACTGTGTATAGTGCACAGAGTACAGTGTACCGTGTATAGTGCACAGAGTAGAGTGTACCGTGTATAGTGCACAGTGCACAGAGTACAGTGTACCGTGCATAGTGCACAGTGCACTGAGTCCAGTGTACAGTGTATAGTGCACAGTGCACAGAGTACAGTGTACCGTGTATAGTGCACAGTGCACAGTGCACAGAGTACAGTGTACCGTGTAGAGTGCACAGTGCACAGAGTACAGTGTACCGTGTATAGCACACAGTGCACAGTGCACAGAGTACAGTGTACCGTGTATAGTGCACAGCGCACAGAGTACAGTGTACCATGTATAGTGCACTGAGTACTGTGTACCGTGTATGGTGCACAGTGCACAGAGTACAGTGTACCGTGTATAGTGAACAGAGTACAGTGTGCCGTGTATAGTGCACAAAGTACAGTGTACCGTGTATAGTGCACAGTGCACAGAGTACAGTGTACCGTGTATAGTACACAGTGCACAGGGTACAGTGTACCGTGTATAGTGCACAGTGCACAGAGTACAGTGTACCGTGTTTAGTGCACAGGGCATAGAGTACAGTGTACTGTGTATAGTGCAGAGTACAGTGTACTGTGTATAGTGCACAGTGCAGAGAGTACAGTGTACCGTGTATAGTGCACAGTGCACAGCGTACAGTGTACCGTGTATAGTGCACAGCACACAGAGTACAGTGTACCGTGTATAGTGCACAGTGCACAGAGTACAGTGTACCGTGTATAGTGCACAGTGCACAGAGTACAGTGTACCGTGTATAGTGCACAGTGCACAGAGTACAGTGTACCGTGTATAGTGCACAGTGCACAGAGTACAGTGTACCGTGTATAGTGCACATAGTACAGTGTACCGTGTATAGTGTACAGTGCACAGAGTACAGTGCACAGAGTACAGTGTACCGTGTATAGTGAACATAGTACAGTGTACCGTGTATAGTGCACATAGTACAGTGTACCGTGTTTAGTGCACAGTGCACAGAGTACAGTGTACCGTGTATAGTGCACAGTGCACAGAGTACAGTGTACCGTGTATAGTGCACAGTGCACAGTGCACAGAGTACAGTGTACCGTGTATAGTGCACAGCGCACAGACTACAGTGTATATACCGTGTATATACCGTGTATATACCGTATATACTACTATACCGTGTATAGTGCACAGTGCACAGAGTACAGTGTACCGTGTATAGTGCACAGTGCACAGTGCACCGAGTACAGTGTACCGTGTATAGTGCAGAGTACAGTGTACCGTGTATAGTGCACAGAGTAGAGTGTACCGTGTATAGTGCACAGTGCACAGAGTACAGTGTACCGTGCATAGTGCACAGTGCACTGAGTCCAGTGTACAGTGTATAGTGCACAGTGCACAGAGTACAGTGTACCGTGTATAGTGCACAGTGCACAGAGTACAGTGTACCGTGTATAGTGCACAGTGCACAGTGCACAGAGTACAGTGTACCGTGTATAGTGCACAGTGCACAGTGCACAGAGTACAGTGTACCGTGTATAGTGCACAGCGCACAGAGTACAGTGTACCGTGTATAGTGCACAGAGTACTGTGTACCGTGTATGGTGTACAGTGCACAGAGTACAGTGTACCGTGTATAGTGAACAGAGTACAGTGTGCCTTGTATAGTGCACAGAGTACAGTGTACCGTGTATAGTGCACAGTGCACAGAGTACAGTGTACCGTGTATAGTACACAGTGCACAGGGTACAGTGTACCGTGTATAGTGCACAGTGCACAGAGTACAGTGTACCGTGTTTAGTGCACTGGGCATAGA
The DNA here is from genome assembly GCA_963693305.1 of Meandrina meandrites. Classification (NCBI taxonomy): domain Eukaryota; kingdom Metazoa; phylum Cnidaria; class Anthozoa; order Scleractinia; family Meandrinidae; genus Meandrina; species Meandrina meandrites. Next base: position 435,810 of record OY855912.1, on the reverse strand, counting down.
GTACAGTGTACCGTGTATAGTGCAGAGTACAGTGTACTGTGTATAGTGCACAGTGCACAGAGTACAGTGTACCGTGTATAGTGCACAGTGCACAGCGTACAGTGTACCGTGTATAGTGCACAGCACACAGAGTAAAGTGTACCGTGTATAGTGCACAGTGCACAGAGTACAGTGTACCGTGTATAGTGCACAGTGCACAGAGTACAGTGTACCGTGTATAGTGCACAGTGCACAGAGTACAGTGTACAGTGTATAGTGCACAGAGTACAGTGTACCGTGTATAGTGTACAATGCACAGAGTACAGTGCACAGAGTACAGTTTACCGTGTATAGTGAACATAGTACAGTGTACCGTGTATAGTGCACATAGTACAGTGTACCGTGTTTAGTGCACAGTGCACAGAGTACAGTGTAAAATGTATAGTGCACAGTGCACAGAGTACAGTGTACCGTGTTTAGTGCACAGGGCATAGAGTACAGTGTACCGTGTAAAGTGCAGAGTACAGTGTACTGTGTATAGTGCACAGTGCACAGAGTACAGTGTACCGTGTATAGTGCACAGTGCACAGAGTACAGTGTACGGTGTATAGTGCAAAGTGCACAAAGTACAGTGTACCGTGTATAGTGCACAGTGCACAGAGTACAGTGTACCGTGTATAGTACACAGTGCACAGGGTACAGTGTACCGTGTATAGTGCACGGTGCACAGAGTACAGTGTACCGTGTATAGTGCACAGAGTACTGTGTACCGTGTATGGTGTACAGTGCACAGAGTACAGTGTACCGTGTATAGTGAACAGAGTACAGTGTGCCGTGTATAGTGCACAGAGTACATGGTACCGTGTATAGTGCACAGTGCACAGAGTACAGTGTACCGTGTATAGTACACAGTGCACAGGGTACAGTGTACCGTGTATAGTGCACAGTTTACAGAGTACAGTGTACCGTGTTTAGTGCACAGGGCATAGAGTACAGTGTACCGTGTATAGTGCACAGAGTACTGTGTACCGTGTATGGTGTACAGTGCACAGAGTACAGTGTACCGTGTATAGTGCACAGTGCAGAGAGTACAGTGTACCGTGTATTGTGCACAGAGTACAGTGTACCGTGCACTAAACACGGTACACTTTACTCTGTGCACTGTGCACTATACACGGTACACTGTACTCTGTGCACTGTGCACTATACACGGTACACTGTACTCTGCACACTGTGCACTAAACACGGTACACTGTACTATGTGCACTATACACGGTACACTGTACGATGTTCACTATACACGGTACACTGTACTCTGTGCACTGTACTCTGTGCACTGTACACTATACACGGTACACTGTACTCTGTGCACTATAAACGGTACACTGTACTCTTTGCACTGTGCACTATACACGGTACACTGTACTCTGTGCACTGTGCACTATACACGGTACACTGTACTCTGTGCACTGTGCACTATACACGGTACACTGTACTCTGTGCACTGTGCACTATACACGGTACACTGTACTCTGTGTGCTGTGCACTATACACGGTACACTCTACTCTGTGCACTATACACGGTACACTGTACTCTGTGCACTATACACGGTACACTGTACTCTGTGCACTGTGCACTGTGCACTATACACTGTACACTGTACTCTGTGCACTGTGCACTGTGCACTATACACGGTACACTGTACTCTGTGCACTGTGCACTATACACGGTACACTGTACTCTGTGCACTGTGCACTATACACTGTACACTGGACTCAGTGCACTGTGCACTATGCACGGTACACTGTACTCTGTGCACTGTGCACTATACACGGTACACTCTACTCTTTGCACTATACACGGTACACTGTACTCTGTGCACTATACACGGTACACTGTACTCTGTGCACTGTGCACTGTGCACTATACACGGTACACTGTACTCTGTGCACTGTACACCATACACGGTACACAGTACTCTGTGCACTATACACGGTACACTGTACTCTGTGCGCTGTGCACAATACACGGTACACTGTACTCTGTGCACTGTGCACTGTGCACTATACACGGTACACTGTACTCTGTGCACTGTGCACTATACACGGTACACTGTATTCCGTGCACTGTGCACTATACACTGTACACTGGACTCAGTGCACTGTGAACTATGCACGGTACACTGTACTCTGTGCACTGTTCACTATACACGGTACACTCTACTCTGTGCACTATACACGGTACACTGTACTCTGTGCACTATACACAGTACACTGTACTCTGTGCACTGTGCACTGTGTACTATACACGGTACACTGTACTCTGTGCACTGTGCACTATACCCGGTACGCTGTACTCTGTGCACTGTGTACTATACACGGTACACTGTAGTCTGTGCACTGTGCACTATACACGGTACCATGTACTCTGTGCACTATACACGGCACACTGTACTCTGTTCACTATACACGGTACACTGTACTCTGTGCACTATACACGGTACACTGTACTCTGTGCACTGTGCACTATACACGGTACACTGTACTCTGTGCACTGTGCACTATACACGGTACACTGTACTCTGTGCACTGTGCACTATACACTGTACACTGTACTCTGTGTGCTGTGCACTATACACGGTACACTCTACTCTGTGCACTATACACGGTACACTGTACTCTGTGCACTATACACGGTACACTGTACTCTGTGCACTGTGCACTGTGCACTATACACGGTACACTGTACTCTGTGCACTGTGCACTGTGCACTATACACGGTACACTGTACTCTGTGCACTGTGCACTATACATGGTACACTGTACTCTGTGCACTGTGCACTATACACTGTACACTGGACTCAGTGCACTGTGCACTATGCACGGTACACTGTACTCTGTGCACTGTGCACTATACACGGTACACTCTACTCTGTGCACTATACACGGTACACTGTACTCTGTGCACTATACACGGTACACTGTACTCTGTGCACTGTGCACTGTGCACTATACACGGTACACTGTACTCTGTGCACTGTACACCATACACGGTACACAGTACTCTGTGCACTATACACGGTACACTGTACTCTGTGCGCTGTGCACAATACACGGTACACTGTACTCTGTGCACTGTGCACTGTGCACTATACACGGTACACTGTACTCTGTGCACTGTGCACTATACACGGTACACTGTACTCTGTGCACTGTGCACTATACACTGTACACTGGACTCAGTGCACTGTGCACTATGCACGGTACACTGTACTCTGTGCACTGTGCACTATACACTGTACACTGGACTCAGTGCACTGTGCACTATGCACGGTACACTGTACTCTGTGCACTGTGCACTATACACGGTACACTCTACTCTGTGCACTATACACGGTACACTGTACTCTGTGCACTATACACGGTACACTGTACTCTGTGCACTGTGCACTGTGCACTATACACGGTACACTGTACTCTGTGCACTGCACACCATACACGGTACACAGTACTCTGTGAATTATACACGGTACACTGTACTCTGTGCGCTGTGCACAATACACGGTACACTGTACTCTGTGCACTGTGCACTGTGCACTATACACGGTACACTGTACTCTGTGCACTGTGCACTGTGCACTATACACGGTACACTGTACTCTGTGCACTGTGCACTGTGCACTATACACGGTACACTGTACTCTGTGCACTGTGCACTATACACGGTATAGTAGTATATACGGTATATAAACGGTATATACACGGTATATACACTGTACTCTGTGCGCTGTGCACTATACACGGTACACTGTACTCTGTGCACTGTGCACTGTGCACTATACACGGTACACTGTACTCTGTGCACTGTGCTGTATACACGGTACACTGTACTCTGTGCACTGTGCACTATACACGGTACACTGGACTCAGTGCACTGTGCACTATGCACGGTACACTGTACTCTGTGCACTGTGCACTATACACGGTACACTCTACTCTGTGCACTATACACGGTACACTGTACTCTGTGCACTATACACGGTACACTGTACTCTGTGCACTGTGCACTATACACGGTACACTGTACTCTGTGCACTGTGCACTATACACGGTACACTGTACTCTGTGCACTGTGCACTATACACTGTACACTGTACTCTGTGTGCTGTGCACTATACACGGTACACTCTACTCTGTGCACTATACACGGTACACTGTACTCTGTGCACTATACACGGTACACTGTACTCTGTGCACTGTGCACTGTGCACTATACACGGTACACTGTACTCTGTGCACTGTACACCATACACGGTACACAGTACTCTGTGCACTATACACGGTACACTGTACTCTGTGCGCTGTGCACAATACACGGTACACTGTACTCTGTGCACTGTGCACTGTGCACTATACACGGTACACTGTACTCTGTGCACTGTGCACTATACACGGTACACTGTACTCTGTGCACTGTGCACTATACACTGTACACTGGACTCAGTGCACTGTGCACTATGCACGGTACACTGTACTCTGTGCACTGTGCACTATACACTGTACACTGGACTCAGTGCACTGGGCACTATGCACGGTACACTGTACTCTGTGCACTGTGCACTATACACGGTACACTCTACTCTGTGCACTATACACGGTACACTGTACTCTGTGCACTATACACGGTACACTGTACTCTGTGCACTGTGCACTGTGCACTATACACGGTACACTGTACTCTGTGCACTGTACACCATACACGGTACACAGTACTCTGTGCACTATACACGGTACACTGTACTCTGTGCGCTCTGCACTATACACGGTACACTGTACTCTGTGCACTGTGCATTGTGCACTATACACGGTACACTGTACTCTGTGCACTGTGCACTGTGCACTATACACGGTACACTGTACTCTGTGCACTGTGCACTATACACGGTACACTGTACTCTGTGCACTGTGCACTATACACGGTACACTGGACTCAGTGCAATGTGCACTATGCACGGTACACTGTACTCTGTGCACTGTGCACTATACACGGTACACTCTACTCTGTGCACTATACACGGTACACTGTACTCTGTGCACTATACACGGTACAATGTACTCTGTGCACTGTGCACTGTGCACTATACACGGTACACTGTACTCTGTGCACTGTGCACTATACACGGTATAGTAGTATATACGGTATATACACGGAATATACACGGTATATACACTCTACTCTGTGCGCTGTGCACTATACACGGTACACTGTACTCTGTGCACTGTGCACTGTGCACTATACATGGTACACTGTACTCTGTGCACTGTGCACTATACACGGTACACTGTACTCTGTGCACTGTGCACTATACATGGTACACTGTACTCTGTGCACTGTGCACTATACACGGTACACTGTACTCTGTGCACTGTGCACTATACACGGTACACTGTATTCCGTGCACTGTGCACTATACACTGTACACTGGACTCAGTGCACTGTGAACTATGCACGGTACACTGTACTCTGTGCACTGTTCACTATACACGGTACACTCTACTCTGTGCACTATACACGGTACACTGTACTCTGTGCACTATACACAGTACACTGTACTCTGTGCACTGTGCACTGTGTACTATACACGGTACACTGTACTCTGTGCACTGTGCACTATACCCGGTACACTGTACTCTGTGCACTATACACGCACACTGTACTCTGTTCACTATACACGGTACACTGTACTCTGTGCACTGTGCACTGTGCACTATACACGGTACACTGTACTCTGTGCACTGTGCACTGTGCACTATACACGGTACTCTGTACTCTGTGCACTGTGCACTGTGCACTATACACGGTACACTGTACTCTGTGCACTGTGCACTATACACGGTATAGTAGTATATACGGTATATACACGGTATATACACGGTATATACACTGTACTCTGTGCGCTGTGAACTATACATGGTACACTGTACTCTGTGCACTATGCACTGTGCACTATACACGGTACACTGTACTCTGTGCACTGTGCTGTATACACGGTACACTGTACTCTGTGCACTGTGCACTATACACGGTACACTGGACTCAGTGCACTGTGCACTATGCACGGTACACAGTACTCTGTGCACTGTGCACTATACACGGTACACTCTACTCTGTGCACTATACACGGTACACTCTACTCTGTGAACTATACACGGTACACTGTACTCTGTGCACTGTGCACTGTGCACTATACACGGTACACTGTACTCTGTGCACTGTGCACTATACACGGTATAGTAGTATATACGGTATATACACGGTATAACCACGGTATATACACGGTATATACACTGTACTCTGTCCGCTGTGCACTATACACGGTACACTGTACTCTGTGCACTGTGCACTGTGCACTATACACGGTACGCTGTACTCTGTGCACTGTGCACTATACACGGTACACTGTACTCTGTGCACTGTGCACTATACACGGTACACTGGACTCAGTGCACTGTGCTCTATACACGGTACACTGTACTCTGTGCACTGTGCACTATACACGGTACACTGTACTCTGTGCACTATACACGGTACACTGTACTCTTTGCACTATACACGGTACACTGTACTCTGTGCACTATACACGGTACTCTGTACTCTCTGCACTGTCCACTATGCACGGTACACTGTACTCTGTGCACTGTGCACTATACACAGTACACTCTACTCTGTGCACTATACACGGTACACTGTACTCTGTGCACTATACACGGTACACTTTACTCTGTGCACTATACACGGTACACTCTACTCTGTGCACTGTGCACCATACACGGTACACTGTACTCTGTGCACAATACACGGTACACTGTACTCTCTGCACTGTGCACTATACACGGTACACTGTACTCTGTGCACTGTACACCATACACAGTACACAGTACTCTGTGCACTATACACAGTACACTGTACTCTATGCCCTGTGCACTAAACACGGTACAGTGTACTCTGTGCACTGTGCACTATACACGGTACACTGTACCCTGTGCACTGTGTACTATACACGGCACACTGTACTCTGTGCACTGTGCACTATACACGGTACCATGTACTCTGTGCACTATACACGGCACACTGTACTCTGTTCACTATACACGGTACACTGTACTCTGTGCACTGTACACCATACACGGTACACAGTACTCTGTGCACTATACACGGTACACTGTACTCTGTGCACTGTGCACTATACACGGTACACTGTACCCTGTGCACTGTGTACTATACACGGTAAACTGTACTCTGTGCACTGTGCACTATACACGGTACACTGTACTCTGTGCACTGTGCACTATAGACGGTACACTGTACTCTGCACTTTACACGGTGCACTGTACTCTATGCCCTGTGCACTAAACACGGTACACTGTACTCTCTGCACTGTGCACTATACACGGTACACTGTACTCTGTGCACTGTGCACTATACATAGTACACTGTACTCTGTGCACTGTGCACTAAACACGGTACACTGTACTATGTGCACTATACACGGTACACTGTACTCATTGCACTGTGCACTATACACAGTACACTGTACTCTTCACTATACACGGTACACTGTACTCTATGCCCGGTGCACTAAACACGGTACACTGTACTCTGTGCACTGTGCACTATACACGGTACACTGTACCCTGTGCACTGTGTACTATACATGGTACACTGTACTCTGTGCACTGTGCACTATACACGGTACACTGTACTCTGTGCACTGTGCACTGTGCACTATACACGGTACACTGTACTCTGTGCACTGTGCACTGTGCACTATACACGGTACACTGTACTCTGTGCACTGTGCACTATACACGGTGCACTGTACTCTGTGCACTGTGCACTATACACTGTACACTCTACTCAGTGCACTGTGCACTATGCACGGTACACTGTACTCTGTGCACTGTGCACTATACACGGTACACTGTACTCTGTGCACTATACACGGTACACTGTACTCTGTGCACTATACACGGTACACTGTACTCTGTGCACTGTGCACTGTGCACTATACACGGTACACTGTACTCTGTGCACTGTGCACTATAAACGGTACACTGTACTCTGTGCATTGTGCACTGTTTTCTAATACACGGTACAATGTACTCTGTGCACTATACACAGTACACTGTACTCTGTGCGCTGTGCACTATAAACGGTACACTGTACTCTGTGCACTATACACGGTACACAGTACTCTGTTCACTATACATGGTACACTGTGCACTGTGCACTATACACGGTACACTGTACTCTGTGCACTGTCCACTATACACAGTACCCTGTACTCTGTGCACTATGCACGGTACACTGTACTCTGTGCCCTGTGCACTATACGTGGTACACTGTACTCTGTGCACTGTGCACTATACACGGTACACTGTACTCTGTGCACCGTGCACTATACACGGTACACTGTACTCTGTGCACTGTGCACTATACACGGTGCACTGTACTCTGTGCACTGTGCACTATACACGGTACACTGTACTCTGTGTGCTGTGCACTATACACGGTACACTGTACGCTGTGCACTGTGCACTATAAACGGTACACTGTACTCTGTGCACTGTGCACTATACACAGTACACTGTACTCTGCACTTTACACGGTACACTGTACTCTTTGCCCTGTGCACAAAACATGGTACACTGTACTCTGTGCACTGTGCACTATACACGGTACACTGTACTCTGTGCACTGTGCACTATACACGGTACACTCTACTCTGTGCACTGTGCACTAAACACGGTACACTGTACTATGTGCACTATACACGGTACACTGTACTATGTTCACTATACACGGTACACTGTACTCTGTGCACTGTACTCTGTGCACTGTACACTATACACGGTACACTGTACTCTGTGCACTATACACGGTACACTGTACTCTGTGCACTGTGCACTATAAACGTTACACTGTACTCTGTGCACTGTGCACTATACACGGTACACTGTACTCTGTGCACTGTGCACTAAACACTTTACACTGTACTATGTGCACTATACACGGTACACTGTACTATGTTCACTATACACGGTACACTGTACTCTGTGCACTATTCACGGTACACTGTACTCTGTGCACTGTGCACTATACACGGTACACTGTACTCTGTGCACTGTGCACTATACACGGTACACTGTACTCTGTGCACTGTGCACTATACACGGTACACTGTACTCTGTGTGCTGGGCACTATACACGGTACACTGTACGCTGTGCACTGTGCACTATACACGGTACACTGTACTCTGTGCAGTGTGCACTATACACAGTACACTGTACTCTGCACTATACACGGTACACTGTACTCTATGCCCTGTGCACTAAACACGGTACACTTTACTCTGTGCACTGTGCACTATACACGGTACACTGTACCCTGTGCACTGCGTACTATACACGGTACACTGTACTCTGTGCACTGTGCACTATACACGGTACACTGTACTCTGTGCACTATACACGGCACACTGTACTCTGTTTAGTATACGCGGTAAACTGTACTCTGTGCACTGTACACCATACACGGTACAAAGTACTCTGTGCACTATACACGGTACACTGTACTCTGTCCGCTGTGAACTATACACGGTACACTGTACTCTGTGCACTGTGCACTGTGCACTATACACGGTACACTGTACTCTGTGCACTGTGCACTGTGCACTATACACGGTACACTGTACTCTGTGCACTGTGCACTATACACGGTACACTGTACTCTGTGCACTGTGCACTATACACGGTACACTGGACTCAGTGCACTGTGCTCTATACACGGTACACTGTACTCTGTGCACTGTGCACTATACACGGTACACTGTACTCTGTGCACTATACACGGTACACTTTACTCTGTGCACTATACACGGTACACTGTGCACTGTGCACTGTGCACTATACACGGTACACTGTACTCTGTGCACTGTGCACTATAAACGGTATAGTAGTATATACGGTATATACACGGTATATACACGGTATATACACTGTACTCTGTGCACTGTGCACTATACACGGTACACTGTACTCTGTGCACTATGCACTGTGCACTATACACAGTACACTGTACTCTGTGCACTCTGCACTATACACGGTACACTGTACTCTGTGTACTGTGCACTATACACGGTACACTGGACTCAGTGCACTGTGCTCTATACACGGTACACTGTACTCTGTGCACTGTGCACTATACACGGTACACTGTACTCTGTGCACTATACACGGTACACTGTACTCTTTGCACTATATTCGGAACACTGTACTCTGTGCACTATACACGGTACACTGTACTCTCTGCACTGTGCACTATGCACGGTACACTGTACTCTGTGCACTGTGCACTATACACGGTACACTCTACTCTGTGCACTATACACGGTACACTGTACTCTCTGCACTATACACGGTACACTGTACTCTGTGCACTATACACCATACACGGTACACAGTACTCTGTGCACTATACACGGTACACTGTACTCTGTGCGCTCTGCACTATACACGGTACACTGTACTCTGTGCACTGTGCATTGTGCACTATACACGGTACACTGTACTCTGTGCACTGTGCACTGTGCACTATACACGGTACACTGTACTCTGTGCACTGTGCACTATACACGGTACACTGTACTCTGTGCACTGTGCACTATACACGGTACACTGGACTCAGTGCAATGTGCACTATGCACGGTACACTGTACTCTGTGCACTGTGCACTATACACGGTACACTCTACTCTGTGCACTATACACGGTACACTGTACTCTGTGCACTATACACGGTACAATGTACTCTGTGCACTGTGCACTGTGCACTATACACGGTACACTGTACTCTGTGCACTGTGCACTATACACGGTATAGTAGTATATACCGTATATACACGGAATATACACGGTATATACACTCTACTCTGTGCGCTGTGCACTATACACGGTACACTGTACTCTGTGCACTGTGCACTGTGCACTATACATGGTACACTGTACTCTGTGCACTGTGCACTATACACGGTACACTGTACTCTGTGCACTGTGCACTATACATGGTACACTGGACTCAGTGCACTGTGCTCTATACACGGTACACTGTACTCTGTGCACTGTGCACTATACACGGTACACTGTACTCTGTGCACTATACACGGTACACTGTACTCTTTGCACTATACACGGTACACTGTACTCTGTGCACTATACACTGTACACTGTACTCTCTGCACTGTGCACTATGCACGGTACACTGTACTCTGTGCACTGTGCACTATACACGGTACACTCTACTCTGTGCACTATACACGGTACAATGTACTCTGTGCACTATACACGGTACACTGTACTCTGTGCACTATAAACGGTACACTGTACTCTGTGGACTGTGCACCATACACGGTACACTGTGTACTCTCTGCACTGTGCACTATACACGGTACACTGTACTCTGTGCACTGTACACCATACACGGTACACAGTACTCTGTGCACTATACACGGTACACTGTACTCTATGCCCTGTGCACTAAACACGGTACACTGTACTCTGTGCACTGTGCACTATACACGGGACACTGTACCCTGTGCACTGTGAACTATACACGGTACACTGTACTCTGTGCACTGTGCACTATACACGGTACACTGTACTCTGTGCACTATACACGGCACACTGTACTCTGTTCACTATATACGGTACACTGTACTCTGTGCACTGTACACCATACACGGTACACAGTACTCTGTGCACTATACACGGTACAGTATACTCTGTGCACTGTGCACTATACACGGTACACTGTACCCTGTGCACTGTGTACTATACACGGTACACTGTACTCTGTGCACTATACACGGTACACTGTACTCTGTGCACTATACACGGCACACTGTACTCTGTTCACTATACACGGTACACTGTACTCTGTGCACTGTACACCATACACGGTACACAGTACTCTGTGCACTATACACGGTACACTGTACTCTAAGCGCTGTGCACTATACACGGTACACTGTACTCTGTGCACTGTGCACTATACACGGTACACTGTACTCTGTGCACTGTGCACTATACACGGTACACTGTACCCTGTGCACTGTGAACTATACACGGTACACTGTACTCTGTGCACTGTGCACTATACACGGTACACTGTACTCTGTGCACTATACACGGCACATTGTACTCTGTTCACTATACACGGTACACTGTACTCTGTGCACTGTACACCATACACGGTACACAGTACTCTGTGCACTATACACGGTACACTGTACTCTGTGCACTGTGCACTATACACGGTACACTGTACTCTGTGCACTGTGCACTATACATGGTACACTTGACTCAGTGCACTGTGCTCTATACACGGTACACTGTACTCTGTGCACTGTGCACTATACACGGTACACTGTACTCTGTGCACTATACAGGGTACACTGTACTCTTTGCACTATACACGGTACACTGTACTCTGTGCACTATACACGGTACACTGTACTCTCTGCACTGTGCACTATGCACGGTACACTGTACTCTGTGCACTGTGCACTATACACGGTACACTCTACTCTGTGCACTATACACGGTACAATGTACTCTGTGCACTATAAACGGTACACTGTACTCTGTGGACTGTGCACCATACACGGTACACTGTGTACTCTGTGCACTGTGCACTATACACGGTACACTGTACTCTGTGCACTATACACGGCACATTGTACTCTGTTCACTATACACGGTACACTGTACTCTGTGCACTGTACACCATACACGGTACACAGTACTCTGTGCACTATACACGGTACACTGTACTCTGTGCACTGTGCACTATACACGGTACACTGTACCCTGTGCACTGTGTACTATACACGGTACACTGTACCCTGTGCACTGTGCACTATACACGGTACACTGTACTCTGTGCACTATACACGGCACACTGTACTCTGTTCACTATACACGGTACACTGTACTCTGTGCACTGTACACCATACACGGTACACAGTACTCTGTGCACTATGCACGGTACACTGTACTCTAAGCGCTGTGCACTATACACGGTACACTGTACTCTGTGCACTGTGCACTGTGCACTATACACGGTACACTGTACTCTGTGCACTGTGCACTATACACGGTACACTGTACTCTGTGCACTGTGCACTGTTTTCTAATACACGGTACAATGTACTCTGTGCACTATACACAGTACACTGTACTCTGTGCACTGTGCACTATAAACGGTACACTGTACTCTGTGCACTATTCACGGTACACTGTACTCTGTTCACTATACATGGTACACTGTGCACTGTGCACTATACACGGTACACTGTACTCTGTGCACTGTCCACTATACACAGTACCCTGTACTCTGTGCACTATGCACGGTACACTGTACTCTGTGCACTGTGCACTATAAACGGTACACTGTACTCTGTGCACTGTGCACTATAAACCGTACACTGGACTCAGTGCACTGTGCTCTATACATGGTACACTGTACTCTGTGCACTGTCCACTATACACAGTACCCTGTACTCTGTGCACTATGCACGGTACACTGTACGCTGTGCCCTGTGCACTATACGCGGTACACTGTACTCTGTGGACTGTGCACTATACACGGTACACTCTACTCTGTGCACTGTGCACTAAACACGGTACACTGTACTATGTGCACTATACACGGTACACTGTACTATGTTCACTATACACGTTACACTGTACTCTGTGCACTGTACTCTGTGCACTGTACACTATACATGGTACACTGTACTCTGTGCACTATACACGGTACACTGTACTCTGTGCACTGTGCACTATAAACGGTACACTGTACTCTGTGCACTGTGCACTATACACGGTACACTGTACTCTGTGCACTGTGCACTAAACACGGTACACTGTACTATGTGCACTATACACGGTAGACTGTACTATGTTCACTATACACGGTACACTGTACTCTGTGCACTATACACGGTACACTGTACCCTGTGCACTGTGCACTATACACGGTACACTGTACGCTGCGCACTGTGCACTATACACGGTACACTGTACTCTGTGCACTGTGCACTATACACAGTACACTGTACTCTGCACTATACACGGTACACTGTACTCTATGCCCTGTGCACTAAACACGGTACACTGTACTCTGTGCACTGTGCGCTATACACGGTACACTGTACCCTGTGCACTGTGTACTATACACGGTACACTGTACTCTGTGCACTGTGCACTATACACGGTACACTGTACTCTGTGCACTATACACGGCACACTGTACTCTGTTCAGTATACACGGTAAACTGTACTCTGTGCACTGTACACCATACACGGTACAAAGTACTCTGTGCACTATACACGGTACACTGTACTCTGTCCGCTGTGAACTATACACGGTACACTGTACTCTGTGCACTGTGCACTGTGCACTATACACGGTACACTGTACTCTGTGCACTGTGCACTGTGCACTATACACGGTACACTGTACTCTGTGCACTGTGCACTATACACGGTACACTGTACTCTGTGCACTGTGCACTATACACGGTACACTGGACTCAGTGCACTGTGCACTATGCACGGTACACTGTACTCTGTGCACTGTGCACTATACACGGTACACTCTACTCTGTGCACTATACACGGTACACTGTACTCTGTGCACTATACACGGTACACTGTGCACTGTGCACTGTGCACTATACACGGTACACTGTACTCTGTGCACTGTGCACTATAAACGGTATAGTAGTATATACGGTATATACACGGTATATACACGGTATATACACTGTACTCTGTGCACTGTGAACTATACACGGTACACTGTACTCTGTGCACTGTGCAATGTGCACTATACACAGTACACTGTACTCTGTGCACTGTGCACTATACACGGTACACTGTACTCTGTGCACTGTGCACTATACACGGTACACTGGACTCAGTGCACTGTGCTCTATACATGGTACACTGTACTCTGTGCACTGTGCACTATACATGGTATACTGTACTCTGTGCACTATACACGGTACACTGTACTCTTTGCACTATATTCGGAACACTGTACTCTGTGCATTATACACGGTACACTGTACTCTCTGCACTGTGCACTATGCACGGTACACTGTACTCTGTGCACTGTGCACTATACACGGTACACTCTACTCTGTGCACTATACACGGTACACTGTACTCTGTGCACTATACACGGTACACTGTACTCTGTGCACTATACACGGTACACTGTACTCTGTGCACTGTGCACCATACACGGTACACTGTACTCTGTGCACAATACACGGTACACTGTACTCTCTGCACTGTGCACTATACACGGTACACTGTACTCTGTGCACTGTACACCATACACGGTACACAGTACTCTGTGCACTATACACGGTACACTGTACTCTATGCCCTGTGCACGAAACACGGTACACTGTACTCTGTGCTCTGTGCACTATACATGGTACACTGTACCCTGTGCACTGTGTACTATACACGGTACACTGTACTCTGTGCACTGTGCACTATACACGGTACACTGTACTCTGTGCACTATACACGGCACACTGTACTCGGTTCACTATACACGGTACACTGTACTCTGTGCACTTTACACCATACACGGTACACAGTACTCTGTGCACTATACACGGTACACTGTACTCTGTGCTCTGTGCACTATACACGGTACACTGTACCCTGTGCACTGTGTACTATACACGGTACACTGTACTCTGTGCACTGTGCACTATACACGGTACACTGTACTCTGTGCACTATACACGGCACACTGTACTATGTTCACTATACACGGTACACTGTACTCTGTGCAGTGTACACCATACACGGTACACAGTACTCTGTGCACTATACACGGTACACTGTACTCTGTGCGCTGTGCACTATACACGGTACACTGTACTCTGTGCACTGTGCACTGTGCACTATACACGGTACAGTGTACTCTGTGCACTGTGCACTATACACGATACACTGTACTCTGTGCACTGTGCACTGTTTTCTAATACACGGTACACTGTACTCTGTGCACTATACACCGTACACTGTACTCTGTGCACTGTGCACTATAAATGGTACACTGTACTCGGTGCACTATACACGGTACACTGTACTCTGTGCACTGTTTACTATACACGGTACACTGTACTCTGTTCACTATACATGGTACACTGTGCACTGTGCATTATACACGGTACACTGTACTCTGTGCACTGTCCACTATACACAGTACCCTGTACTCTGTGCACTATCCACGGTACACTGTACTCTGTGCCCTGTGCACTATACGTGGTACACTGTACTCTGTGCAATGTGCACTATACACCGTACACTGTACTCTGTGCACCGTGCACTATACACGGTACACTGTACTCTGTGCACTGTGCACTATACACGGTGCACTGTACTCTGTGCACTGTGCACTATACACGGTACACTGTACTCTGTGTGCTGTGCACTATACAAGGTACACTGTACGCTGTGCACTGTGCACTATACACGGTACACTGTACTCTGTGCACTGTGCACTATACACAGTACACTGTACTCTGCACTTTACACGGTACACTGTACTCTATGCCCTGTGCACTAAACACGGTACAATGTACTCTGTGCACTGTGCACTATACACGGTACACTGTACTCTGTGCACTGTGCACTAAACACGGTACACTGTACTCTGTGCACTATACACGGTACACTGTACTATGTTCACTATACACGGTACACTGTACTCTGTGCACTGTACTCTATGCCCTGTGCATTAAACACGGTACACTGTACTCTGTGCACTGTGCACTATACACGGTACACTGTACCCTGTGCACTGTGTACTATACACGGTACACTGTACTCTGTGCACTGTGCACTATACACGGTACACTGTACTCTGTGCACTGTGCACTGTTTTCTAATACACGGTACAATGTACTCTGTGCACTATACACAGTACACTGTACTCTGTGCACTGTGCACTATAAACGGTACACTGTACTCTGTGCACTATACACGGTACACTGTACTCTGTTCACTATACATGGTACACTGTGCACTGTGCACTATACACGGTACACTGTACTCTGTGCACTGTCCACTATACACAGTACCCTGTACTCTGTGCACTATGCACGGTACACTGTACTCTGTGCCCTGTGCACTATACGTGGTACACTGTACTCTGTGCACTGTGCACTACACACGGTACACTGTACTCTGTGCACCGTGCACTATACACGGTACACTGTACTCTGTGCACTGTGCACTATACACGGTGCACTGTACTCTGTGCACTGTGCACTATACACGGTACACTGTACTCTGTGCACTGTGCACTATACACGGTACACTGTACTCTGTTCACTATACATGGTACACTGTGCACTGTGCACTATACACGGTACACTGTACTCTGTGCACTGTCCACTATACACAGTACCCTGTACTCTGTGCACTATCCACGGTACACTGTACTCTGTGCCCTGTGCACTATACGTGGTACACTGTACTCTGTGCAATGTGCACTATACACCGTACACTGTACTCTGTGCACCGTGCACTATACACGGTACACTGTACTCTGTGCACTGTGCACTATACACGGTGCACTGTACTCTGTGCACTGTGCACTATACACGGTACACTGTACTCTGTGTGCTGTGCACTATACAAGGTACACTGTACGCTGTGCACTGTGCACTATACACGGTACACTGTACTCTGTGCACTGTGCACTATACACAGTACACTGTACTCTGCACTTTACACGGTACACTGTACTCTATGCCCTGTGCACTAAACACGGTACAATGTACTCTGTGCACTGTGCACTATACACGGTACACTGTACTCTGTGCACTGTGCACTAAACACGGTACACTGTACTCTGTGCACTATACACGGTACACTGTACTATGTTCACTATACACGGTACACTGTACTCTGTGCACTGTACTCTATGCCCTGTGCATTAAACACGGTACACTGTACTCTGTGCACTGTGCACTATACACGGTACACTGTACCCTGTGCACTGTGTACTATACACGGTACACTGTACTCTGTGCACTGTGCACTATACACGGTACACTGTACTCTGTGCACTGTGCACTGTTTTCTAATACACGGTACAATGTACTCTGTGCACTATACACAGTACACTGTACTCTGTGCACTGTGCACTATAAACGGTACACTGTACTCTGTGCACTATACACGGTACACTGTACTCTGTTCACTATACATGGTACACTGTGCACTGTGCACTATACACGGTACACTGTACTCTGTGCACTGTCCACTATACACAGTACCCTGTACTCTGTGCACTATGCACGGTACACTGTACTCTGTGCCCTGTGCACTATACGTGGTACACTGTACTCTGTGCACTGTGCACTACACACGGTACACTGTACTCTGTGCACCGTGCACTATACACGGTACACTGTACTCTGTGCACTGTGCACTATACACGGTGCACTGTACTCTGTGCACTGTGCACTATACACGGTACACTGTACTCTGTGCACTGTGCACTATACACGGTACACTGTACCCTGTGCACTGTGAACTATACACGGTACACTGTACTCTGTGCACTGTGCACTATACACGGTACACTGTACTCTGTGCACTATACACGGCACATTGTACTCTGTTCACTATACATGGTACACTGTACTCTGTGCACTGTACACCATACACGGTACACAGTACTCTGTGCACTATACACGGTACACTGTACTCTGTGCACTGTGCACTATACATGGTACACTGTACCCTGTGCACTGTGTACTATACACGGTACACTGTACTCTGTGCACTGTGCACTATACACGGTACACTGTACTCTGTGCACTATACACGGCACACTGTACTCTGTTCACTATACACGGTACACTGTACTCTGTGCACTGTACACCATACATGGTACACAGTACTCTGTGCACTATGCACGGTACACTGTACTCTAAGCGCTGTGCACTATACACGGTACACTGTACTCTGTGCACTGTGCACTGTGCACTATACACGGTACACTGTACTCTGTGCACTGTGCACTATACACGGTACACTGTACTCTGTGCACTGTGCACTGTTTTCTAATACACGGTACAATGTACTCTGTGCACTATACACAGTACACTGTACTCTGTGCACTGTGCACTATAAACGGTACACTGTACTCTGTGCACTATACACGGTACACTGTACTCTGTTCACTATACATGGTACACTGTGCACTGTGCACTATACACGGTACACTGTACTCTGTGCACTGTCCACTATACACAGTACCCTGTACTCTGTGCACTATGCACGGTACACTGTACTCTGTGCCCTGTGCACTATACGTGGTCCACTGTACTCTGTGCACTGTGCACTATACACGGTACACTGTACTCTGTGCACCGTGCACTATACACGGTACACTGTACTCTGTGCACTGTGCACTATACACGGTGCACTGTACTCTGTGCACTGTGCACTATACACGGTACACTGTACTCTGTGTGCTGTGCACTATACACGGTACACTGTACGCTGTGCACTGTGCACTATACACGGTACACTGTACTCTGTGCACTGTGCACTATACACAGTACACTGTACTCTGCACTTTACACGGTACACTGTACTCTATGACCTGTGCACAAAACATGGTACACTGTACTCTGTGCACTGTGCACTATACACGGTACACTCTACTCTGTGCACTGTGCACTAAACACGGTACACTGTACTATGTGCACTATACACGGTACACTGTACTATGTTCACTATACACGCTACACTGTACTCTGTGCACTGTACTCTGTGCACTGTACACTATACACGGTACACTGTACTCTGTGCACTATACACGGTACACTGTACTCTGTGCACTGTGCACTATAAACGGTACACTGTACTCTGTGCACTGTGCACTATACACGGTACACTGTACTCTGTGCACTGTGCACTAAACACGGTACACTGTACTATGTGCACTATACACGGTACACTGTACTATGTTCACTATACACGGCACACTGTACTCTGTGCACTATACACGGTACACTGTACTCTGTGCACTGTGCACTATACACGGTACACTGTACTCTGTGCACTGTGCACTATACACGGTACACTGTACTCTGTGCACTGTGCACTATACACGGTACACTGTACTCTGTGCACTGTGCACTATACACAGTACACTGTACTCTGCACTATACACGGTACACTGTACTCTATGCCCTGTGCACTAAACACGGTACACTGTACTCTGTGCACTGTGCACTATACACGGTACACTGTACCCTGTGCACTGTGTACTATACACGGTACACTGTACTCTGTGCACTGTGCACTATACACGGTACACTGTACTCTGTGCACTATACACGGCACACTGTACTCTGTTCAGTATACACGGTAAACTGTACTCTGTGCACTGTATACCATACACGGTAGAAAGTACTCTGTGCACTATACACGGTACACTGTACTCTGTCCGCTGTGAACTATACACGGTACACTGTACTCTGTGCACTGTGCACTGTGCACTATACACGGTACACTGTACTCTGTGCACTGTGCAATGTCCACTATACACGGTACACTGTACTCTGTGCACTGTGCACTATACACGGTACACTGTACTCTGTGCACTGTGCACTATACACGGTACACTGGACTCAGTGCACTGTGCACTATGCACGGTACACTGTACTCTGTGCACTGTGCACTATACACGGTACACTCTACTCTGTGCACTATACACGGTACACTGTACTCTGTGCACTATACACTGTACACTGTGCACTGTGCACTGTGCACTATACACGGTACACTGTACTCTGTGCACTGTGCACTATAAACGGTATAGTAGTATATACGGTATATACACGGTATATACACGGTATATACACTGTACTCTGTGCACTGTGCACTATACACGGTACACTGTACTCTGTGCACTGTGCACTGTGCACTATACACAGTACACTCTACTCTGTGCACTGTGCACTATACACGGTACACTGTACTCTGTGCACTGTGCACTATACACGGTACACTGGACTCAGTGCACTGTGCTCTATACACGGTACACTGTACTCTGTGCACTGTGCACTATACACGGTACACTGTACTCTGTGCACTATACACGGTACACTGTACTCTTTGCACTATATTCGGAACACTGTACTCTGTGCACTATACACGGTACACTCTACTCTCTGCACTGTGCACTATGCACGGTACACTGTACTCTGTGCACTGTGCACTATACACGGTACACTGTACTCTGTGCACTATACACGGTACACTGTACTCTGTGCACTATACACGGTACACTGTACTCTGTGCACTATACACCATACACGGTACACAGTACTCTGTGCACTATACACGGTACACTGTACTCTGTGCGCTCTGCACTATACACGGTACACTGTACTCTGTGCACTGTGCATTGTGCACTATACACGGTACACTGTACTCTGTGCACTGTGCACTTTGCACTATACACGGTACACTGTACTCTGTGCACTGTGCACTATACACGGTACACTGTACTCTGTGCACTGTGCACTATACACGGTACACTCTACTCTGTGCACTATACACGGTACACTGTACTCTGTGCACTATACACGGTACACTGTACTCTGTGCACTATACACCATACACGGTACACAGTACTCTGTGCACTATACACGGTACACTGTACTCTGTGCGCTCTGCACTATACACGGTACACTGTACTCTGTGCACTGTGCATTGTGCACTATACACGGTACACTGTACTCTGTGCACTGTGCACTTTGCACTATACACGGTACACTGTACTCTGTGCACTGTGCACTATACACGGTACACTGTACTCTGTGCACTGTGCACTATACACGGTACACTGGACTCAGTGCAATGTGCACTATGCACGGTACACTGTACTCTGTGCACTGTGCACTATACACGGTACACTCTACTCTGTGCACTATACACGGTACACTGTACTCTGTGCACTATACACGGTACAATGTACTCTGTGCACTGTGTACTCTGCACTATACACGGTACACTGTACTCTGTGCACTGTGCACTATACACCGTATAGTAGTATATACGGTATATACACGGTATATACACGGTATATACACTCTACTCTGTGCGCTGTGCACTATACACGGTACACTGTACTCTGTGCACTGTGCACTGTGCACTATACATGGTACACTGTACTCTGTGCACTGTGCACTATACACGGTACACTGTACTCTGTGCACTGTGCACTATACACGGTACACTGTACTCTGTGCACTATACACGGTACACTGTACTCTTTGCAGTATACACGGTACACTGTACTCTGTGCACTATACACGGTACACTGTACTCTCTGCACTGTGCACTATGCACGGTACACTGTACTCTGTGCACTGTGCACTATACACGGTACACTCTACTCTGTGCACTATACACGGTACAATGTACTCTGTCCACTATACACGGTACACTGTACTCTGCGCACTATAAACGGTACACTGTACTCTGTGCACTGTACACCATACACGGTACAAAGTACTCTGTGCACTATACACGGTACACTGTACTCTGTCCGCTGTGAACTATACACGGTACACTGTACTCTGTGCCCTGTACACCATACACGGTACACAGTACTCTGTGCACTTTACACGGTACACTGTACTCTATGCCCTGTGCACTAAACACGGTACACTGTACTCTGTGCACTGTGCACTATACACGGTACACTGTACCCTGTGCACTGTGAACTATACACGGTACACTGTACTCTGTGCACTGTGCACTATACACGGTACACTGTACTCTGTGCACTATACACGGCACACTGTACTCTGTTCACTATACACGGTACACTGTACTCTGTGCACTGTACACCATACACGGTACACAGTACTCTGTGCACTATACACGGTACACTATACTCTGTGCACTGTGCACTATACACGGTACACTGTACCCTGTGCACTGTGTACTATACACGGTACACTGTACTCTGTGCACTATACACGGTACACTGTACTCTGTGCACTATACACGGCACACTGTACTCTGTTCACTATACACGGTACACTGTACTCTGTGCACTGTACACCATACACGGTACACAGTACTCTGTGCACTATACACGGTACACTGTACTCTAAGCGCTGTGCACTATACACGGTACACTGTACTCTGTGCACTGTGCACTGTGCACTATACACTGTACATTGTACTCTGTGCACTGTGCACTATACACGGTACACTGTACTCTGTGCACTGTGCACTGTTTTCTAATACACGGTACAATGTACTCTGTGCACTATACACAGTACACTGTACTCTGTGCACTGTGCACTATAAACGGTACACTGTACTCTGTGCACTATACACGGTACACTGTACTCTGTTCACTATACATGGTACACTGTGCACTGTGCACTATACACGGTACACTGTACTCTGTGCTCTGTCCACTATACACAGTACCCTGTACTCTGTGCACTATGCACGGTACACTGTACTCTGTGCCCTGTGCACTATACGTGGTACACTGTACTCTGTGCACTGTGCACTACACACGGTACACTGTACTCTGTGCACCGTGCACTATACACGGTACACTGTACTCTGTGCACTGTGCACTATACACGGTGCACTGTACTCTGTGCACTGTGCACTATACACGGTACACTGTACTCTGTGCACTGTGCACTATACACGGTACACTGTACCCTGTGCTCTGTGAACTATATACGGTACACTGTACTCTGTGCACTGTGCACTATACACGGTACACTGTACTCTGTGCACTATACACGGCACATTGTACTCTGTTCACTATACACGGTACACTGTACTCTGTGCACTGTACACCATACACGGTACACAGTACTCTGTGCACTACACACGGTACACTGTACTCTGTGCACTGTGCACTATACACGGTACACTGTACCCTGTGCACTGTGTACTATACACGGTACACTGTACTCTGTGCACTGTGCACTATACACGGTACACTGTACTCTGTGCACTATACACGGCACACTGTACTCTGTTCACTATACACGGTACACTGTACTCTGTGCACTGTACACCATACACGGTACACAGTACTCTGTGCACTATGCACGGTACACTGTACTCTAAGCGCTGTGCACTATACACGGTACACTGTACTCTGTGCACTGTGCACTGTGCACTATACACGGTACACTGTACTCTGTGCACTGTGCACTATACACGGTACACTTTACTCTGTGCACTCTGCACTGTTTTCTAATACACGGTACAATGTACTCTGTGCACTATACACAGTACACTGTACTCTGTGCACTGTGCACTATAAACGGTACACTGTACTCGGTGCACTATACACGGTACACTGTACTCTGTTCACTATACATGGTACACTGTGCACTGTGCACTATACACGGTACACTGTACTCTGTGCACTGTCCACTATACACAGTACCCTGTACTCTGTGCACTATGCACAGTACACTGTACTCTGTGCCCTGTGCACTATACGTGGTACACTGTACTCTGTGCACTGTGCACTATACACGGTACACTGTACTCTGTGCACCGTGCACTATACACGGTACACTGTACTCTGTGCACTGTGCACTATACACGGTGCACTGTACTCTGTGCACTGTGCACTATACACGGTACACTGTACTCTGTGTGCTGTGCACTATACACGGTACACTGTACGCTGTGCACTGTGCAGTATACACGGTACACTGTACTCTGTGCACTGTGCACTATACACAGTACACTGTACTCTGCACTTTACACGGTACACTGTACTCTATGCCCTGTGCACTAAACATGGTACACTGTACTCTGTGCACTGTGCACTATACACGGTACACTGTACTCTGTGCACTGTGCACTATACACGGTACACTCTACTCTGTGCACTGTGCACTAAACACGGTACACTGTACTATGTGCACTATACACGGTACACTGTACTATGTTCACTATACACGGTACACTGTACTCTGTGCACTGTACTCTGTGCACTGTACACTATACACGGTACACTGTACTCTGTGCACTATACACGGTACACTGTACTCTGTGCACTGTGCACTATAAACGGTACACTGTACTCTGTGCACTGTGCACTATACACGGTACACTGTACTCTGTGCACTGTGCACTAAACACGGTACACTGTACTATGTGCACTATACACGGTAGACTGTACTATGTTCACTATACACGGTACACTGTACTCTGTGCACTATACACGGTACACTGTACCCTGTGCACTGTGCACTATACACGGTACACTGTACTCTGTGCACTGTGCACTATACACGGTACACTGTACTCTGTGCACTGTGCACTATACACGGTACACTGTACTCTGTGTGCTGGGCACTATACACGGTACACTGTACGCTGTGCACTGTGCACTATACACGGTACACTGTACTCTGTGCACTGTGCACTATACACAGTACACTGTACTCTGCACTATACACGGTACACTGTACTCTATGCCCTGTGCACTAAACACGGTAGACTGTACTCTGTGCACTGTGCACTATACACGGTACACTGTACTCTGTGCACTATACACGGTACACTGTACTCTTTGCACTATATTCGGAACACTGTACTCTGTGCACTATACACGGCACACTGTACTCTCTGCACTGTGCACTATGCACGGTACACTGTACTCTGTGCACTGTGCACTATACACGGTACACTCTACTCTGTGCACTATACACGGTACACTGTACTCTGTGCACTATACACGGTACACTGTACTCTGTGCACTATACACGGTACACTGTACTCTGTGCACTGTGCACCATACACGGTACACTGTACTCTGTGCACAATACACGGTACACTGTACTCTCTGCACTGTGCACTATACACGGTACACTGTACTCTGTGCACTGTACACCATACACGGTACACAGTACTCTGTGCACTATACACGGTACACTGTACTCTATGCCCTATGCACTAAACACGGTACACTGTACTCTGTGCTCTGTGCACTATACATGGTACACTGTACCCTGTGCACTGTGTACTATACACGGTACACTGTACTCTGTGCACTGTGCACTATACACGGTACACTGTACTCTGTGCACTATACACGGCACACTGTACTCGGTTCACTATACACGGTACACTGTACTCTGTGCACTTTACACCATACACGGTACACAGTACTCTGTGCACTATACACGGTACACTGTACTCTGTGCACTGTGCACTATACACGGTACACTGTACCCTGTGCACTGTGTACTATACACGGTACACTGTACTCTGTGCACTGTGCACTATACACGGTACACTGTACTCTGTGCACTATACACGGCACACTGTACTATGTTCACTATACACGGTACACTGTACTCTGTGCAGTGTACACCATACACGGTACACAGTACTCTGTGAACTATACACGGTACACTGTACTCTGTGCGCTGTGCACTATACACGGTACACTGTACTCTGTGCACTGTGCACTGTGCACTATACACGGTACAGTGTACTCTGTGCACTCTGCACTATACACGATACACTGTACTCTGTGCACTGTGCACTGTTTTCTAATACACGGTACACTGTACTCTGTGCACTATACACCGTACACTGTACTCTGTGCACTCTGCACTATAAATGGTACACTGTACTCGGTGCACTATACACGGTACACTGTACTCTGTGCACTGTTTACTATACACGGTACACTGTACTCTGTTCACTATACATGGTACACTGTGCACTGTGCACTATACACGGTACACTGTACTCTGTGCACTGTCCACTATACACAGTACCCTGTACTCTGTGCACTATCCACGGTACACTGTACTCTGTGCCCTGTGCACTATACGTGGTACACTGTACTCTGTGCAATGTGCACTATACACGGTACACTGTACTCTGTGCACCGTGCACTATACACGGTACACTGTACTCTGTGCACTGTGCACTATACACGGTGCACTGTACTCTGTGCACTGTGCACTATACACTGTACACTGTACTCTGTGTTCTGTGCACTATACAAGGTACACTGTACGCTGTGCACTGTGCACTATACACGGTACACTGTACTCTGTGCACTGTGCACTATACACAGTACACTGTACTCTGCACTTTACACGGTACACTGTACTCTATGCCCTGTGCACTAAACACGGTACAATGTACTCTGTGCACTGTGCACTATACACGGTACACTGTACTCTGTGCACTGTGCACTAAACACGGTACACTGTACTCTGTGCACTATACACGGTACACTGTACTATGTTCACTATACACGGTACACTGTACTCTGTGCACTGTACTCTATGCCCTGTGCATTAAACACGGTACACTGTACTCTGTGCACTGTGCACTATACACGGTACACTGTACCCTGTGCACTGTGTACTATACACGGTACACTGTACTCTGTGCACTGTGCACTATACACGGTACACTGTACTCTGTGCACTATACACGGCACACTGTACTCTGTTCACTATACACGGTACACTGTACTGTGTGCAGTGTACACCATACACGGTACACAGTACTCTGTGCACTATACACGGTACACTGTACTCAATGCGCTGTGCACTATACACGGTGCACTGTACTCTGTGCACTGTGCACTGTGCACTATACACGGTACAGTGTACTCTGTGCACTCTGCACTATACACGATACACTGTACTCTGTGCACTGTGCACTGTTTTCTAATACACGGTACACTGTACTCTGTGCACTATACACAGTACACTGTACTCTGTGCACTGTGCACTATAAACGGTACACTGTACTCTGTGCACTATACACGGTACACTGTACTCTGTGCACTGTTTACTATACACGGTACACTGTACTCTG
This sequence comes from Meandrina meandrites, assembly GCA_963693305.1. Taxonomy (NCBI): domain Eukaryota; kingdom Metazoa; phylum Cnidaria; class Anthozoa; order Scleractinia; family Meandrinidae; genus Meandrina; species Meandrina meandrites. The sequence goes on along the minus strand of OY855912.1, from coordinate 407,799 downwards.
TTCACTATACATGGTACACTGTGCACTGTGCACTATACACGGTACACTGTACTCTGTGCACTGTCCACTATACACAGTACCCTGTACTCTGTGCACTATCCACGGTACACTGTACTCTGTGCCCCGTGCACTATACGTGGTACACTGTACTCTGTGCAATGTGCACTATACACGGTACACTGTACTCTGTGCACCGTGCACTATACACGGTACACTGTACTCTGTGCACTGTGCACTATACACGGTGCACTGTACTCTGTGCACTGTGCACTATATACGGTACACTGTACTCTGTGTGCTGTGAACTATACACGGTACACTGTACGCTGTGCACTGTGCACTATAGACGGTACACTGTACTCTGTGCACTGTGCACTATACACAGCACACTGTACTCTGCACTTTACACGGTACACTGTACTCTATGCCCTGTGCACTAAACACGGTACACTGTACTCTGTGCACTGTGCACTGTGCACTATACACGGTACACTGTACTCTGTGCACTGTGCACTAAACACGGTACACTGTACTCTGTGCACTATACACGGTACACTGTACTATGTTCACTATACACGGTACACTGTACTCTGTGCACTGTACTCTGTGCACTGTACACTATACACGGTACACTGTACTCTGTGCACTATACACGGTACACTGTACTCTGTGCACTATACACACTACACTGTACGCTGTGCACTGTGCACTATACACGGTACACTGTACTCTGTGCACTGTGCACTATACACAGTACACTGTACTCTGCACTATACACGGTACACTGTACTCTATGCCCTGTGCACTAAACACGGTACACTGTACTCTGTGCACTGTGCACTATACACGGTACACTGTACCCTGTGCACTGTGTACTATACACGGTACACTGTACTCTTTGCACTGTGAACTATACACGGTACACTGTACTCTGTGCACTATACACGGTACATTGTACTTTGTTCACTATACACGGTACACAGTACTCTGTGCACTATACACGGTACACTGTACTCTGTGCGCTGTGCACTATACACGGTACACTGTACTCTGTGCACTGTGCACTGTGCACTATACACGGTACACTGTACTCTGTGCACTGTGCACTGTGCACTATACACGGTACACTGTACTCTGCGCGCTGTGCACTATACACGGTACAATGTACTCTGTGCACTGTGCACTGTGCACTATACACGGTACACTGTACTCTGTGCACTGTGCACTGTGCACTATACACAGTACACTGTACTCTGTGCACTGTGCACTATACACGGTATAGTAGTATATACGGTATATACAAGGTATATACACTGTACTCTGTGCGCTGTGCACTATACACGGTACACTGTACTCTGTGCACTGTGCACTGTGCACCATACACGGTACACTGTACTCTCTGCACTGTGCACTATACACGGTACACTGTACTCTCTGCACTAGACACGGTACACTGTACTCTGTGCACTACACAGCTGGCTTTTTGCGCTGCTTGCAAAAGCCGACCCAAAATTGTGGTTTGAAACCAAACTCGTGGAATTCGATCCCAAGGGTGTTTTTTCGTTTCGCCTCGATGGGGAATCTCAAAAAAACGAGTTTTGAACGCAATTGGACGACCTTCGTCAACCCAGCGTTTTCCGCTACTTGGTAAATCCACCCCAAAATGGTGGTATGAAACCGACCTCGTGGAAATCGATCCCAAGGGTGTTTTTTCGTTTTGCCCCGATGGGGATAGTCGAAAAAACGAGTTTTGAACGCAATTGGACGACCTTCGTCAACCCGGCGTTTTGCGCTGCTGGGAAAAGCCCACCCAAAATGGTGGTATGAAACCGACCTCGTGAAATTTGATCCGAAGGGTGTTTTTTTGTTCCGTCCCGATGGGGAAACTCGACAAAACGAGTTTTCAACCCAATTGGACGACCTTGGTCAAACCGGCGTTTTGCGCTGCTTGGAAAATCCCACCCAAAATGGTGGTATGAAACCGACCTCGTGGAATTCGATCACAAGGGTGTTTTTTCGTTTCGCCCCGATGGGGAAACTCGACAAAACGAGTTTTGAACGCAATTGGACGACCTTCGTCAACCCGGCGTTTTCCGCTGCTTGGTAAAGCCCAGCAAAAATAGGGGTATGAAACCGACCTCCTGGAATTCGAACCCAAGGGTGTTTTTTCGTTTCGCCCCGATGGGGAAAGTCGAAAAAACGAGTTTTGAACGCAATTGGACGACCTTCGTCAACCCGGCTTTTTGCGTTGCTGGGAAAAGCCCACCCAAAATGGTGGTGTGAAAACGACCTCCTGGAATTCGATCCCAAGGGTGTTTTTTTTGTTTCGCCCCGATGGGGAAACTTGAAAAAACGCGTTTTGAACGCAATTGGACGACCTTCGCCAACCCGGCTTTTTGCACTGCTTGCAAAAGCCCACTCAAAATGGTGGTATGAAATCGAAATTGGTAAAATCGATTCCAAGGGTGTTTCTGCGTTTCGCTCCGATGGGGAAAGTCGAAAAAACGCGTTTTGAACGCATTTGGACGACCTTCGTCAACCCGGCTTTTTGCGCTGCTTGGAATAGCCCACCCAAAATGGTGGCATGAAACCGAAATTGTAAAATTCGATCCCAAGGCTGTTTTTTCGCTTCGCCCCGATGGGGAAAGTTGAAAAAACGCGTTTTGAACGCAATTGGACGACCTTCGTCAACCCGGCTTTTTCCGCTGCTTGGAAAAACCCACCCAAAATGGTGGCATGAAACCGAAATTTTAAAATTCGATCCCAAGGGTGTTTTTTCGTTTCCCCCCGATGGGGAAATTTAACAAAACGCGTTTTGAACGCAATTGGACCACTTTCGTGAACCCGGCTTTTTCCGCTGCTTGCAAAAGCCCACCCAAAATGGTGGCATGAAACCGAAATTGTAAAATTCGATCCCAAGGGTGTTTTTTCGTTTCGCCCCGACGGGGGAACTTGAAAAAACGCATTTTGAACGCAATTGGACGACCTTCGTACACCCGGCTTCTTCCGCTGCTTCGAAAAACCCACCCAAAATGGTGGCATGAAACCGAAATTGTAAAATTCGATCCCAAGGGTGTTTTTTCGTTTCGCCCCGATGGGGAAAGTTTAAAAAACGCGTTTTGAAAGCAATTGGACGACCTTCGTGAACCCGGCTTTTTCCGCTGCTTGGAAAAGCCCACCCAAAATGGTGGCAGGAAACCGAAATTTTAAAATTCGATCCCAAGCGTGTTTTTTCGTTTCTCCCCGATGGGCAAAGTTCAAAAAACTCGTTTTGAACGCAATTGGACGACCTTCGTCAACCCGGCTTTTTCCGCTGCTTGGATAAGCCCACCCAAAATGGTGCCATGAAACCGAAATTGTAAAATTCGATCCCAAGGGTGTTTTTTCGTTTCGCTCTGAATGGGAAAGTTGAAAAAACGCGTTTTGAACGCAATTCGACGACCTTCGTGAACCCGGCTTTTTCCGCTGCTTGGAAAAGCCCACCCAAAATGGTGGCAGGAAACCGAAATTGTAAAATTCGATACCAAGCGTGTTTTTTCGTTTCTCCCAGATGGGGAAAGTTGAAAAAACGCGTTTCGAACGCAATTGGACGACCTTCGTCAACCCGGCTTTTTCCGCTGCTTGGATAAGCCCACCCAAAATGGTGCCATGAAACCGAAATTGTAAAATTCGATCCCAAGGGTGTTTTTTTGTTTCCCCCCGATGGGGAAATTTAACAAAACGCGTTTTGAACGCAATTGGACCACCTTCGTGAACCCGGCTTTTTCCGCTGCTTGGAAAAGCCCACCCAAAATGGTGGCAGGAAACCGAAATTGTAAAATTCGATCCCAAGCGTGTTTTTTCGTTTCTCCCCGATGGGGAAAGTTGAAAAAACGCGTTTCGAACGCAATTGGACGACTTTCGTCAACCCGGCTTTTTCCGCTGCTTGGAAAAGCCCACCCAAAATGGTGGCAGGAGACCGAAATTGTAAAATTCGATACCAAGAGTGTTTTTTCGTATCTCCCCGATGGGGAAAGTTGAAAATACGCGTTTCGAACGCAATTCGACGACCTTCGTCAACCCGGCTTTTTCCGCTGCTTGGAAAAGCCCGCCCAAAATGGTGGCATGAAACCGAAATTGTAAAATTCGATTTCAAGGGTGTTTTTTCGCTTCGCCCCGATGGGGAAAGTTGAAAAAACGCGTTTTGAACGCAATTGGACGACCTTCGTCAACCCGGCTTTTTCCGCTGCATGGAAAAGCCCACCCAAAATGGTGGCATGAAACCGAAATTGTAAAATTCGGTCCCAAGGGTGTTTATTCGTTTCGCCCCGATGGGGAAAGTTGAAAAAACGCGTTTTGAAAGCAATTGGACGACCTTCGTGAAAACGGCTTTTTCCGCGGCTTGGAAAAGCCCACCCAAAATGGTGGCATGAAACCGAAATTGTAAAACTCGATCCCAACCGTGTTTTTTCGTTTCTCCCCGATGGGGAAAGTTCAAAAAACTCGTTTTGAACGCAATTGGCCGACCTTCGTCAACCCGGCTTTTTCCGCTGCTTTGATAAGCCCACCCAAAATGGTGCCATGAAACCGAAATTGTAAAATTCGATCCCAAGGGTGTTTTTTCGTTTCGCTCTGAATGGGAAAGTTGAAAAAACGCGTTTAGAACGCAATTCGACGACCTTCGTGAACCCGGCTTTTTCCGCTGCTTTGAAAAGCCCACCCAAAATGGTGGCAGGAAACCGAAATTGTAAAATTCGATCGCAAGAGTGTTTTTTCGTTTCTCCCCAATGGGGAAAGTTGAAAATACGCGTTTCGAACGCAATTGGACGACCTTCGTGAACCCGGCTTTTTCCGCTGCTGGAAAAGCCCACCCAAAATGGTGGCATGAAACCGAAATTGTAAAATTCGATCCCAAGGGTGTTTTTTCGTTTCGCTCTGAATGGGAAAGTTGAAAAAACGCGTTTAGAACGCAATTCGACGACCTTCGTGAACCCGGCTTTTTCCGCTGCTTTGAAAAGCCCACCCAAAATGGTGGCAGGAAACCGAAATTGTAAAATTCGATCCCAAGCGTGTTTTTTCGTTTCTCCCCGATGGGGAAAGTTGAAAAAACGCGTTTCGAACGCAATTGGACGACTTTCGTCAACCCGGCTTTTTCCGCTGCTTGGAAAAGCCCACCCAAAATGGTGGCAGGAAACCGAAATTGTAAAATTCGATCGCAAGAGTGTTTTTTCGTTTCTCCCCAATGGGGAAAGTTGAAAATACGCGTTTCGAACGCAATTGGACGACCTTCGTGAACCCGGCTTTTTCCGCTGCTGGAAAAGCCCACCCAAAATGGTGGCATGAAACCGAAATTGTAAAATTCGATCCCAAGGGTGTTTTTTCGTTTCGCCCCGACGGGGGAAGTTGAAAAAACGCATTTTGAACGCAATTGGACGACCTTCGTACACCCGGCTTCTTCCGCTGCTTCGAAAAACCCACCCAAAATGGTGGCATGAAACCGAAATTGTAAAATTCGATCCCAAGGGAGTTTTTTCGTTTCGCCCCGATGGGGAAAGTTGAAAAAACGCGTTTTGAACGCAATTGGACGACCTTCGTGAACCCGGCTTTTTCCGCTGCTTGGAAAAGCCCACCCAAAATGGTGGCATGAAACCGAAATTTCGGGTGGGCTTTTCCAAGGAGCGGAAAAAGCCGGGTTGACGAAGGTCGTCGAATTGCGTTCGAAACGCATATTTACAACTTTCCCCATCGGGGAGAAACGAAAAAACACTCTTGGGATCGAATTTTACAATTTCGGTTTCCTGCCACCATTTTGGGTGGGCTTTTCGAAGCAGCGGAAAAAGCCGGGTTCACGAAGGTCGTCCAATTGCTTTCAAAACGAGTTTTTTCAACTTTCCCCGTCGGGGCGAAACGAAAAAACACCCTTGGGATCGAATTTTACAATTTCGGTTTCATGCCACCATTTTGGGTGTTTTTTTCCAAGCAGCGGAAAAAGCCGGGTTCACGAAGGTCGTCCAATTGCGTTCAAAACGCGTTTTTTCAACTTTCCCCATCGGGGCGAAACGAAAAATTACCCTTGGGATCGAATTTTACAATTTCGGTTTCATGCCACCATTTTTGGTGGGTTTTTCGAAGCAGCGGAAGAAACCCAGTGTAGGAAGGTCGTCCAATTGCGTTCAAAACGCGTTTTTTCAACTTTCCCCATCGGGGCGAAACGAAAAAACACCCTTGGGATCGAATTTTACAATTTCGGTTTCATGCCACCATTTTGGGTGGGTTTTTGGAAGCAGCGGAAGAAGCCGGGTTCACGAAGGTCGTCCAATTGCGTTCAAAACGCGTTTTTTCAACTTTCCCCATCGGGGCGAAACGAAAAAACACCCTTGAGATCGAATTTTACAATTTCGGTTTCAAGCCACCATTTTGGGTGGGTTTTTCGAAGCAGCGGAAGAAGCCGGGTGTACGAAGGTCGTCCAATTGCGTTCAAAATGCGTTTTTTCAACTTCCCCCGTCGGGGCGAAACGAAAAAACACCCTTGGGATCGAATTTTACAATTTCGGTTTCATGCCACCATTTTGGGTGGGTTTTTCGAAGCAGCGGAAGAAGCCGGGTGTACGAAGGTCGTCCAATTGCGTTCAAAATGCGTTTTTTCAACTTTCCCCGTCGGGGCAAAACGAAAAAACACCCTTGGGATCGAATTTTAAAATTTCGGTTTCATGCCACCATTTTGGGTGGGCTTTTCCAAGCAGCGGAAAAAGCCGGGTTCACGAAGGTCGTCCAATTGCGTTCAAAACGCGTTTTTTCAACTTTCCCCATCGGGGAGAAACGAAAAAACAGCCTTGGGATCGAATTTTACAATTTCGGTTTCATGGCACCATTTTGGGTGGGCTTATCCAAGCAGCGGAAAAAGCCGGGTTGACGAAGGTCGTCCAATTGCGTTCCAAAGGAGTTTTTTGAACTTTCCCCATCGGGGAAAAACGAAAAAACACGCTTGGGATCGAATTTTACAATTTCGGTTTCCTGCCACCATTTTGGGTGGGCTTTTCCAAGCAGCGGAAAAAGCCGGGTTCACGAAGGTCGTCCAATTGCTTTCAAAACGCGTTTTTTCAACTTTCCCCATCGGGGCGAAACGAAAAAACACCCTTGGGATCGAATTTTACAATTTCGGTTTCATGCCACCATTTTGGGTGGGCTTTTCCAAGCAGCGGAAAAAGCCGGGTTGACGAAGGTCGTCCAATTGCGTTCGAAACGCGTATTTTCAACTTTCCCATTCATAGCGAAACGAAAAAACACACTTGGGATCGAATTTTACAATTTCGGTTTCATGGCACCATTTTGGGTGGGCTTATCCAAGCAGCGGAAAAAGCCGGGTTGACGAAGGTCGTCCACTTGCGTTCAAAACGAGTTTTTTGAACTTTGCCCATCGGGGAGAAACAAAAAAACACGCTTGGGATCGAATTTTACAATTTCGGTTTCCTGCCACCATTTTGGGTGGGCTTTTCCAAGCAGCGGAAAAAGCCGGGTTCACGAAGGTCGTCCAATTGCTTTCAAAACGCGTTTTTTCAACTTTCCTCATCGGGGCGAAACGAAAAAACACCCTTGGGATCGAATTTTACAATTTCGGTTTCATGCCACCATTTTGGGTGGGCTTTTCCAAGCAGCGGAAAAAGCCGGGTTGACGAAGGTCGTCCAATTGCGTTCAAAACGCGTTTTTTCAACTTTCCCCATCGGGGCGAAGCCAAAAAACACCCTTGGGATCGAAATTTACAATTTCGGTTTCCTGCCACCATTTTGGGTGGGCTTTTCCAAGCAGCGGAAAAAGCCGGGTTGACGAAAGTGGTCCAATTGTGTTCAAAACGCGTTTTGTTAAATTTCCCCATCGGGGGGAAACGAAAAAACACCCTTGGGATCGAATTTTAAAATTTCGGTTTCATGCCACCATTTTGGGTGGGCTTTTCCAAGCAGCGGAAAAAGCCGGGTTCACGAAAGTGGTCCAATTGCGTTCAAAACGCGTTTTGTTAAATTTCCCCATCGGGGGGAAACGAAAAAACACTCTTGGGATCGAATTTTACAATTTCGGTTTCATGCCACCATTTTGGGTGGGCTTTTCCAAGCAGCGGAAACAGCCGGGTTCACGAAAGTGGTCCAATTGCGTTCAAAACGCGTTTTGTTAAATTTCCCCATCGGGGGGAAACGAAAAAACACCCTTGGGATCGAATTTTAAAATTTCTGTTTCATGCCACCATTTTGGGTGGGCTTTTCCAAGCAGCGAAAAAAGCCGGGTTCACGAAAGTGGTCCAATTGCGTTCAAAACGCGTTTTGTTAAATTTCCCCATCGGGGGGAAACGAAAAAACACTCTTGGGATCGAATTTTACAATTTCGGTTTCATGCCACCATTTTGGGTGGGCTTTTCCAAGCAGCGGAAAAAGCCGGGTTCACGAAAGTGGTCCAATTGCGTTCAAAACGCGTTTTGTTAAATTTCCCCATCGGGGGGAAACGAAAAAACACTCTTGGGATCGAATTTTACAATTTCGGTTTCATGCCACCATTTTGGGTGGGCTTTTCCAAGCAGCGGAAAAAGCCGGGTTCACGAAAGTGGTCCAATTGCGTTCAAAACGCGTTTTGTTAAATTTCCCCATCGGGGGGAAACGAAAAAACACCCTTGGGATCGAATTTTAAAATTTCGGTTTCATGCCACCATTTTGGGTGGGCTTTTCCAAGCAGCGGAAAAAGCCGGGTTGACGAAGGTCGTCGAATGCGTTCGAAACGCGTATTTTCAACTTTCCCATTCAGAGCGAAACGAAAAAACACCCTTGGGATCGAATTTTACAATTTCGGTTTCATGGCACCATTTTGGGTGGGCTTATCCAAGCAGCGGAAAAAGCCGGGTTGACGAAGGTCGTCCACTTGCGTTCAAAACGAGTTTTTTGAACTTCGCCCATCGGGGAGAAACGAAAAAACACGCTAGGGATCGAATTTTACAATTTCAGTTTCCTGCCACCATTTTTGGTGGGCTTTTCCAAGCAGCGGAAAAAGCCGGGTTCACGAAGGTCGTCCAATTGCTTTCAAAACGCGTTTTTTCAACTTTCCCCATCGGGGCGAAACAAAAAAAACACCCTTGGGATCGAATTTTACAATTTCGGTTTCCTGCCACCATTTTGGGTGGGCTTTTCCAAGCAGCGGAAAAAGCCGGGTTGACGAAGGTCGTCCAATTGCGTTCAAAACGCGTTTTTGCAACTTTCCCCATCGGGGCGAAACGAAAAAACACCCTTGGGATCGAATTTTACAATTTCGGTTTCATGCCACCATTTTGGGTGGGCTTTTCCAAGCAGCGGAAAAAGCCGGGTTGACGAAGGTCGTCCAATTGCGTTCAAAACGCGTTTTTTCAACTTTCCCCATCGGGGCGAAGCCAAAAAACACCCTTGGGATCGAAATTTACAATTTCGGTTTCCTGCCACCATTTTGGGTGGGCTTTTCCAAGCAGCTGAAAAAGCCGGGTTGACGAAAGTGGTCCAATTGTGTTCAAAACGCGTTTTGTTAAATTTCCCCATCGGGGGGAAACGAAAAAACACCCTTGGGATCGAATTTTAAAATTTCGGTTTCATGCCACCATTTTGGGTGGGCTTTTCCAAGCAGCGGAAAAAGCCGGGTTGACGAAGGTCGTCGAATGCGTTCGAAACGCGTATTTTCAACTTTCCCATTCAGAGCGAAACGAAAAAACACCCTTGGGATCGAATTTTACAATTTCGGTTTCATGGCACCATTTTGGGTGGGCTTATCCAAGCAGCGGAAAAAGCCGGGTTGACGAAGGTCGTCCACTTGCGTTCAAAACGAGTTTTTTGAACTTCGCCCATCGGGGAGAAACGAAAAAACACGCTAGGGATCGAATTTTACAATTTCAGTTTCCTGCCACCATTTTTGGTGGGCTTTTCCAAGCAGCGGAAAAAGCCGGGTTCACGAAGGTCGTCCAATTGCTTTCAAAACGCGTTTTTTCAACTTTCCCCATCGGGGCGAAACAAAAAAAACACCCTTGGGATCGAATTTTACAATTTCGGTTTCCTGCCACCATTTTGGGTGGGCTTTTCCAAGAAGCGGAAAAAGCCGGGTTGACGAAGGTCGTCCAATTGCGTTCAAAACGCGTTTTTGCAACTTTCCCCATCGGGGCGAAACGAAAAAACACCCTTGGGATCGAATTTTACAATTTCGGTTTCATGCCACCATTTTGGGTGGGCTTTTCCAAGCAGCGGAAAAAGCCGGGTTGACGAAGGTCGTCCAATTGCGTTCAAAACGCGTTTTTTCAACTTTCCCCATCGGGGCGAAGCCAAAAAACACCCTTGGGATCGAAATTTACAATTTCGGTTTCCTGCCACCATTTTGGGTGGGCTTTTCCAAGCAGCTGAAAAAGCCGGGTTGACGAAAGTGGTCCAATTGTGTTCAAAACGCGTTTTGTTAAATTTCCCCATCGGGGGGAAACGAAAAAACACCCTTGGGATCGAATTTTAAAATTTCGGTTTCATGCCACCATTTTGGGTGGGCTTTTCCAAGCAGCGGAAAAAGCCGGGTTGACGAAGGTCGTCGAATGCGTTCGAAACGCGTATTTTCAACTTTCCCATTCAGAGCGAAACGAAAAACCACCCTTGGGATCGAATTTTACAATTTCGGTTTCATGCCACCATTTTGGGTGGGCTTTTCCAAGCAGCGGAAAAAGCCGGGTTCACGAAAGTGGTCCAATTGCGTTCAAAACGCGTTTTGTTAAATTTCCCCATCGGGGGGAAACGAAAAAACACCCTTGGGATCGAATTTTAAAATTTCGGTTTCATGCCACCATTTTGGGTGGGCTTTTCCAAGCAGCGGAAAAAGCCGGGTTGACGAAGGTCGTCGAATGCGTTCGAAACGCGTATTTTCAACTTTCCCATTCAGAGCGAAACGAAAAAACACACTTGGGATCGAATTTTACAATTTCGGTTTCATGGCACCATTTTGGGTGGGCTTATCCAAGCAGCGGAAAAAGCCGGGTTGACGAAGGTCGTCCACTTGCGTTCAAAACGAGTTTTTTGAACTTCGCCCATCGGGGAGAAACGAAAAAACACGCTAGGGATCGAATTTTACAATTTCAGTTTCCTGCCACCATTTTTGGTGGGCTTTTCCAAGCAGCGGAAAAAGCCGGGTTCACGAAGGTCGTCCAATTGCTTTCAAAACGCGTTTTTTCAACTTTCCCCATCGGGGCGAAACAAAAAAAACACCCTTGGGATCGAATTTTACCTTTTCGGTTTCCTGCCACCATTTTGGGTGGGCTTTTCCAAGCAGCGGAAAAAGCCGGGTTCACGAAGGTCGTCCAATTGCGTTCAAAACGCGTTTTTGCAACTTTCCCCATCGGGGCGAAACGAAAAAACACCCTTGGGATCGAATTTTACAATTTCGGTTTCATGCCACCATTTTGGGTGGGCTTTTCCAAGCAGCGGAAAAAGCCGGGTTGACGAAGGTCGTCCAATTGCGTTCAAAACGCGTTTTTTCAACTTTCCCCATCGGGGCGAAGCCAAAAAACACCCTTGGGATCGAAATTTACAATTTCGGTTTCCTGCCACCATTTTGGGTGGGCTTTTCCAAGCAGCTGAAAAAGCCGGGTTCACGAAAGTGGTCCAATTGTGTTCAAAACGCGTTTTGTTAAATTTCCCCATCGGGGGGAAACGAAAAAACACCCTTGGGATCGAATTTTAAAATTTCGGTTTCATGCCACCATTTTGGGTGGGCTTTTCCAAGCAGCGGAAAAAGCCGGGTTCACGAAAGTGGTCCAATTGCGTTCAAAACGCGTTTTGTTAAATTTCCCCATCGGGGGGAAACGAATAAACACTCTTGGGATCGAATTTTACAATTTCGGTTTCATGCCACCATTTTGGGTGGGCTTTTCCAAGCAGCGGAAAAAGCCGGGTTCACGAAAGTGGTCCAATTGCGTTCAAAACGCGTTTTGTTAAATTTCCCCATCGGGGGGAAACGAAAAAACACCCTTGGGATCGAATTTTAAAATTTCGGTTTCATGCCACCATTTTGGGTGGGCTTTTCCAAGCAGCGGAAAAAGCCGGGTTGACGAAGGTCGTCGAATGCGTTCGAAACGCGTATTTTCAACTTTCCCATTCAGAGCGAAACGAAAAACCACCCTTGGGATCGAATTTTACAATTTCGGTTTCATGGCACCATTTTGGGTGGGCTTATCCAAGCAGCGGAAAAAGCCGGGTTGACGAAGGTCGTCCACTTGCGTTCAAAACGAGTTTTTTGAACTTCGCCCATCGGGGAGAAACGAAAAAACACGCTAGGGATCGAATTTTACAATTTCAGTTTCCTGCCACCATTTTTGGTGGGCTTTTCCAAGCAGCGGAAAAAGCCGGGTTCACGAAGGTCGTCCAATTGCTTTCAAAACGCGTTTTTTCAACTTTCCCCATCGGGGCGAAACAAAAAAAACACCCTTGGGATCGAATTTTACAATTTCGGTTTCCTGCCACCATTTTGGGTGGGCTTTTCCAAGCAGCGGAAAAAGCCGGGTTGACGAAGGTCGTCCAATTGCGTTCAAAACGCGTTTTTGCAACTTTCCCCATCGGGGCGAAACGAAAAAACACCCTTGGGATCGAATTTTACAATTTCGGTTTCCTGCCACCATTTTGGGTCGGCTTTTCCAGGCAGCGGAAAAAGCCGGGTTGACGAAGGTCGTCCAATTGCGTTCAAGACGCGTTTTTTCAACTTTCCCCATCGGGGCGAAACAAAAAAAACACCCTTGGGATCGAATTTTACAATTTCGGTTTCCTGCCACCATTTTGGGTGGGCTTTTCCAAGCAGCGGAAAAAGCCGGGTTGACGAAGGTCGTCCAATTGCGTTCAAGACGCGTTTTTTCAACTTTCCCCATCGGGGCGAAGCGAAAAAACAGCCTTGGGATCGAATTTTACAATTTTGGTTTCATGCCACCATTTTGGGTGGGCTATTCCAAGCAGCGCAAGAAGCCGGGTTGACGAAGGTCGTCCAATTGCGTTCAAGACGCGTTTTTTCAACTTTCCCCATCGGGGCGAAGCGAAAAAACAGCCTTGGGATCGAATTTTACAATTTTGGTTTCATGCCACCATTTTGGGTGGGCTATTCCAAGCAGCGCAAAAAGCCGGGTTGACGAAGGTCGTCGAAATGCGTTCAAAACGCGTTTTTTCGACTTTCCCCATCGGAGCGAAACGCAGAAACACCCTTGGAATCGATTTTACCAATTTCGATTTCATACCACCATTTTGAGTGCGCTTTTGCAAGCAGTGCAAAAAGCCGGGTTGACGAAGGTCGTCCAATTGCGTTCAAAACGCGTTTTTTCGAGTTTCCCCATCGGGGCGAAACGAAAAAACACCCTTGGGATCGAATTCCACGAGGTCGGTTTCACACCACCATTTTGGGTGGGCTTTTCCCAGCAACGCAAAAAGCCGGGTTGACGAAGGTCGTCCAATTGCGTTCAAAACTCGTTTTTTCGACTTTCCCCATCGGGGCGAAACGAAAAAACACCCTTGGGTTCGAATTCCAGGAGGTCGGTTTCATACCCGTATTTTTGCTGGGCTTTACCAAGCAGCGGAAAACGCCGGGTTGACGAAGGTCGTCCAATTGCGTTCAAAACTCGTTTTGTCGAGTTTCCCCATCGGGGCGAAACGAAAAAACACCCTTGTGATCGAATTCCACGAGGTCGGTTTCATACCACCATTTTGGGTGGGATTTTCCAAGCAGCGCAAAACGCCGGTTTGACGAAGGTCGTCCAATTGGGTTGAAAACTCGTTTTGTCGAGTTTCCCCATCGGGACGGAACAAAAAAACACCCTTGGGATCAAATTCCACGAGGTCAGCTTCATACCACCATTTTTGCTGGGCTTTTGCAAGCAGTGCAAAAAGGCGGGTTGACGAATGTCGTCCAATTGCGTTGAAAACTCGTTTTTTCGAGTTTCCCCATCGGGGTGAAACGAAAAAACACCCTTTGGATCGAATTCCACGAGGTCGGCTTCATACCACCATTTTGGGTGGGCTTTTCCCAGCAGCGCAAAACGCCAGGTTGACGAAGGTCGTCCAATTGCGTTCAAAACTCGTTTTTTCGGCTATCCCCATCGGGGCAAAACGAAAAAACACCCTTGGGATCGATTTCCACGAGGTCGGTTTCATACCACCATTTTGGGGTGGATTTACCAAGTAGCGGAAAACGCTGGGTTGACGAAGGTCGTCCAATTGCGTTCAAAACTCGTTTTTTTGAGATTCCACATCGAGGCGAAACGAAAAAACACCCTTGGGATCGAATTCCACGAGTTTGGTTTCAAACCACAATTTTGGGTCGGCTTTTGCAAGCAGGCCGCAAAAAGCCAGCTGTGTAGTGCACAGAGTACAGTGTACCGTGCCTAGTGCAGAGAGTACAGTGTACCGTGTATAGTGCACAGTGCAGAGAGTACAGTGTACCGTGTATGGTGCACAGTGCACAGTGCACAGAGTACAGTGTACCGTGTATAGTGCACAGTGCACAGAGTACAGTGTACCGTGTATAGTGCACAGAGTACAGTGTACCGTGTATAGTGCACAGAGTACTGTGTACCGTGTATGGTGTACAGTGCGCAGAGTACAGTGTACCGTGTATAGTGAACAGAGTACAATGTGCCGTGTATAGTGCACAGAGTACAGTGTACCGTGTATAGTTCACAGTGCACAGAGTACAGTGTACCGTGTATAGTACACAGTGCACAGGGTACAGTGTACCATGTATAGTGCACAGTGCACAGAGGACAGTGTACCGTGTTTAGTGCACAGGGCATAGAGTACAGTGTACCGTGTATAGTGCAGAGTACAGTGTACTGTGTATAGTGCACAGTGCACAGAGTACAGTGTACCGTGTATAGTGCACAGTGCACAGCGTACAGTGTACCGTGTATAGTGCACAGCACACAGAGTACAGTGTACCGTGTATAGTGCACAGTGCACAGAGTACAATGTACCGTGTATAGTGCACAGAGTACAGTGTACCGTGTATAGTGTACAGTGCACAGAGTACAGTGCACAGAGTACAGTGTACCGTGTATAGTGAACATAGTACAGTGTACCGTGTATAGTGCACAGAGTACAGTGTACCGTGTTTAGTGCACAGTGCACAGAGTACAGTGTACCGTGTATAGTGCACAGTGCACAGAGTACAGTGTACCATGTATAGTGCACAGTGCACAGAGTACAGTGTACCGTGTTTAGTGCACAGGGCATAGAGTACAGTGTACCGTGTAAAGTGCAGAGTACAGTGTACTGTGTATAGTGCACAGTGCACAGAGTACAGTGTACTGTGTATAGTGCACAGTGCACAGCGTACAGTGTACCGTGTATAGTGCACAGCACACAGAGTACAGTGTACCGTGTATAGTGCACAGTGCACAGAGTACAGTGCACTGTGTATAGTGCACAGTGCACAGAGTGCAGTGTACCGTGTATAGTGCACGGTGCACAGAGTACAGTGTACCGTGTATAGTGCACATTGCACAGAGTACAGTGTACAACGTATAGTGCACAGTGAACAGAGTACAGTGTACCGTGGATAGTGCACAGAGTACAGGGTACTGTGTATAGTGGACAGTGCACAGAGTACAGTGTACCGTGTATAGTGCACAGTGCACAGTGTACCATGTATAGTGAACAGAGTACAGTGTACCGTGTATAGTAAACAGTGCACAGAGTACAGTGTACCGTGTATAGTGCACAGAGTACAGTGTACCGTTTATAGTGCACAGTGCACAGAGTACAGTGTACTGTGTATAGTGCACAGAGTACAGTGTACCGTGTATTAGAAAACAGTGCACAGTGCACAGAGTACAGTGTACCGTGTATAGTGCACAGTGCACAGAGTACACTGTACCGTGTATAGTGCATAATGCACAGTGCACAGAGTACAGTGTACCGTGTATAGTGCACAGCCCACAGAGTACAGTGTACCGTGTATAGTGCACAGAGTACTGTGTACCGTGTATGGTGTACACTGCACAGAGTACAGTGTACCGTGTATAGTGAACAGAGTACAGTGTGCTGTGTATAGTGCACAGAGTACAGTGTACCGTGTATAGTGCACAGTGCACAGAGTACAGTGTACCGTGTATAGTACACAGTGCACAGGGTACAGTGTACCGTGTATAGTGCACAGTGCACAGAGTACAGTGTACCGTGTTTAGTGCACATGGCATAGAGTACAGTGTACCGTGTATAGTGCAGAGTACAGTGTACCGTGTATAGTGCACAGTGCACAGCGTACAGTGTACCATGTATAGTGCCCAGCACACAGAGTACAGTGTACCGTGTATAGTGCACAGTGCACAGAGTACAGTGTACCGTGTATAGTGCACAGTGCACAGAGTACAGTGTACCGTGTATAGTGCACAGTGCACAGAGTACAGTGTACCGTGTATAGTGCACAGAGTACAGTGTACCGTGTATAGTGTACAGTGCACAGAATACAGTTCACAGAGTACAGTGTACCGTGTATAGTGAACATAGTACAGTGTACCGTGTATAGTGCACATAGTACAGTGTACCGTGTTTAGTGCACAGTGCACAGAGTACAGTGTACCGTGTATAGTGCACAGTGCACAGAGTACAGTGTACCGTGTATAGTGCACAGTGCACAGAGTACAGTGTACCATGTTTAGTGCACAGGGCATAGAGTACAGTGTACCGTGTAAAGTGCAGAGTACAGTGTACTGTGTATAGTGCACAGTGCACAGAGTACAGTGTACCGTGTATAGTGCACAGTACACAGCGTACAGTGTACCGTGTATAGTGCACAGCACACAGAGTACAGTGTACCGTGTATAGTGCACAGTGCACATGGTACAGTGTACCGTGTATAGTGCACAGTGCACAGAGTACAGTGTACCGTGTATAGTGCACAGAGTACTGTGTACCGTGTATGGTGTACAGTGCACAGAGTACAGTGTACCGTGTATAGTGAACCGAGTACAGTGTTCCGTGTATAGTGCACAGAGTACAGTGTACCGTGTATAGTGCACAGTGCACAGAGTACAGTGTACCGTGTATAGTACACAGTGCACAGGGTACAGTGTACCGTGTATAGTGCACAGAGCACAGAGTACAGTGTACCGTGTTTAGTGCACAGGGCATAGAGTACAGTGTACCGTGTATAGTGCACAGAGTACTGTGTACCATGTATGGTGTACAGTGCACAGAGTACAGTGTACCGTGTATAGTGCAGAGTGCAGAGAGTACAGTGTACCGTGTATTGTGCACAGAGTACAGTGTACCGTGTATGGTGCACAGTGCACAGAGTACAGTGTACCGTGTATAGTGCACAGAGTACAGTGTACCGTGTATAGTGCACAGAGTACAGTGTACCGTGTATAGTGCACAGAGTACAGTGTACCGTGCATAGTGCACAGTGCAGAGAGTACAGTGTACAGTGTATAGTGCACAGAGTACAGTGTTCCGTGTATAGTGCAAAGAGTACAGTGTACCGTGTATAGTGCACAGTGCACAGTGCACAGAGTACAGTGTACCGTGTATAGTGCACAGCGCACAGAGTACAGTGTATATACCGTGTATATACCGTGTATATACCGTGTATATACCGTGTATATACCGTATATACTACTATACCGTGTATAGTGCACAGTGCAAAGAGTACAGTGTACCCGGTATAGTGCACAGCGCACAGTGCACAGTGTACCGTGTATAGTGCACAGAGTACAGTGTACCGTGTATAGTGCACAGAGTAGAGTGTACCGTGTATAGTGCACAGTGCACAGAGTACAGTGTACCGTGTATAGTGCACAGTGCACAGAGTACAGTGTACCGTGTATAGTGCACAGTGCACAGTGCACAGAGTACAGTGTACCGTGTATAGTGCACAGTGCACAGTGCACAGAGTACAGTGTACCGTGTATAGTGCACAGCGCACAGAGTACAGTGTACCGTGTATAGTGCACAGAGTACTTTGTACCGTGTATGGTGTACAGTGCACAGAGTACAGTTTACCGTGTATACTGAACAGAGTACAGTGTGCCGTGTATAGTGCACAGAGTACAGTGTACCGTGTATAGTGCACAGTGCACAGAGTACAGTGTACCGTGTATAGTACACAGTGCACAGGGTACAGTGTACCGTGTATAGGTCACAGTGCACAGAGTACAGTGTACCGTGTTTAGTGCACAGGGCATAGAGTACAGTGTACCGTGTATAGTGCAGAGTACAGTGTACTGTGTATAGTGCACAGTGCACAGAGTACAGTGTACCGTGTATAGTGCCCAGCACACAGACTACAGTGTACCGTGTATAGTGCACAGTGCACAGAGTACAGTGTACCGTGTATAGTGCACAGTGCACAGAGTACAGTGTACCGTGTATAGTGCACAGTGCACAGAGTACAGTGTACCGTGTATAGTGCACAGAGTAGAGTGTACCGTGTATAGTGTACAGTGCACAGAGTACAGTGCACAGAGTACAGTGTACCGTGTATAGTGAACATAGTACAGTGTACCGTGTATAGTGCACATAGTACAGTGTACCGTGTTTAGTGCACAGTGCACAGAGTACAGTGTACCGTGTATAGTGCACAGTGCCCAGAGTACAGTGTACCGTGTATAGTGCACAGTGCACAGAGTACAGTGTACCATGTTTAGTGCACAGGGCATAGAGTACAGTGTACCGTGTAAAGTGCAGAGTACAGTGTACTGTGTATAGTGCACAGTGCACAGAGTACAGTGTACCGTGTATAGTACACAGTGCACAGGGTACAGTGTACCGTGTATAGTGCACAGTGCACAGAGTACAGTGTACCATGTTTAGTGCACAGGGCATAGAGTACAGTGTACCGTGTAAAGTGCAGAGTACAGTGTACTGTGTATAGTGCACAGTGCACAGCGTACAGTGTACCGTGTATAGTGCACAGAGCACAGAGTACACGGTACACTGTACTCTGTGCACTGTGCACTATACATGGTACACTGTACTCTGTTCACTATACACGGTACACTGTACTCTGTGCACTGTACACCATACACGGTACACAGTACTCTGTGCACTATACACGGTACACTGTACTCTGTGCACTATACACGGTACACTGTACTCTGTGCACTGTGCACTATACACGGTACACTGTACTCTGTGCACTGTGCACTATACACGGTACACTGTACTCTGTGCACTGTGCACTATACACGGTACACTGTACTCTGTGCACTGTGCACTATACACGGTACACTGTACTCTGTGTGCTGTGCACTATACACGGTACACTGTACTCTGTGCACTGAGAACTATACACTGTACACTGTACTCTGTGCACTGTGCACTATACACAGTACACTGTACTCTGCACTATACACGGTACACTGTACTCTATGCCCTGTGCACTAAACACGGTACACTGTACTCTGTGCACTGTGCACTATACACGGTACACTGTACCCTGTGCACTGTGTACTATACACGGTACACTGTACTCTGTGCACTGTGCACTATACACGGTACACTGTACTCTGTGCACTATACACGGCACACTGTACTCTGTTCACTATACACGGTACACTGTACTCTGTGCACTGTACACCATACACGGTACACAGTACTCTGTGCACTATACACGGTACACTGTACTCTGTGCGCTGTGCACTATACACGGTACAGTGCACTCTGTGCACTGTGCACTGTGCACTATACACGGTACACTGTACTCTGTGCACTGTGCACTGTGCACTGTGCACTGTACACTGGACTCAGTGCACTGTGCACTCTACACGGTACACTGTACTCTGTGCACTGTGCACTTTACACGGTACACTCTACTCTGTGCACTATACACGGTACACTGTACTCTGTGCACTATACACGGTACACTGTACTCTGTGCACTGTGCACTGTGCACTATACACGGTACACTGTACTCTGTGCACTGTGCACTGTGCACTATACACTGGACTCAGTGCACTGTGCACTATGCACGGTACACTGTACTCTGTGCACGGTGCACTATACACGGTACATTCTACTCTGTGCACTATACACGGTACACTGTACTCTGTGCACTATACACGGTACACTGTACTCTGTGCACTGTGCAATGTGCACTATACACGGTACACTGTACTCTGTGCACTGTGCACTATACACGGTATAGTAGTATAGAAAGTTTTACGGCCCAAGCAGTAAAACGCAGTTAATGGAGCGTGACGTGTAAATCTCTAATTAATAAGTAACTGTATTCATTATCATGTTACATGTCAGGCAGTCACAAGGTGATCTCGTTAGTTGAGATCCTTGAATTAGCTTATTGTCTTAGTCTTGCACAAGACTGACTAGACTTGTCACAGCATGATCTACATGTTGGCAGCTTTCTATTGGTTACACCCATATCCTTGTCTAGCTGTAAAAGCACTGTAACTTAATGTTAAAGCACTTCCCTTCAATGGTGCGCTATAATCAGTATGAATTTGTTGAAAAGAAAAGAAAATTCTGGCGAGCATTGGTGCAGTGTCACAACCCAAGTTTTGCAGAAGATACCTCTGCGCTACACACGATGGACCAATTTCAAAGGGATCCTGTGTTGTCGCCACTCGTGGCAGGTCGAAAGAGTTTTTTCTCAGTCCTTCATGTTCATCCCAAGCCCGAACCGGATCGGGAGTCTCAGAGTTTATCTTACCCGGCTACTTGACGCAAACTTCCTCCACCGTTGAAGGGAACCTTTGTTTGGGTAGAAACACCGCGCTCTACTCCGAGAACAGCGGCTGTACAAATGTACAGTTTACGACAGGATCAAAGGTAAACAATTTGTCAACCAGCCGTGGTCGCACGTGGTTGCGCCTTTTCATTGAAGCGACTGTTCGGGAGTCTTCTATCGCAAGGTTTTGAGTACCTTAGAGGAAAGCGAACATTTACATCGACAGTTAGCTGCTATGAGTGCACTCTCCGATCGTGTACAAGAGGACCAAGGCCCCTTGAACTTATGTTCGCAGTCACAGATGTTTGTTGCCCGAGGAAATGTCTCCACGGATTAATCGTCGCTTTCCAGGAGGATTGTCCCAGCCCTGATCTCAGGTTTGTAAATCATATTTGTAAGGTTATTTATAGTGAACGGGCACTGAATCAAGTTTAGCCGTTTTCTGTACATATTTTTCTTCGCTTTTAGTTCGTTGCTCTTTCACGTCCGTGACCCCTTTTTCGATCGAAGTAGATGTTTTTATATTATTGTGGCTTTGCTTCCAAGGGGTTTCAGCCATCTTCGACTACACTCTCTCCAGTTATCGTTTTCTTGCTATCGCCAGTCTCAATGTTTTGCTCAGCTTCGTTCTAGTTTGAAATTCGTTTTAAATCTTATGCCTGTCATCCTCAAATCCTGCACTGGCAATCAAAACCTGGTTATTTGGAGTGCTTGCTACAAATTTTATATTTGGCACATGTCATGTTCTCCATCGCCATTATTACCTCGCTCGTTCTTGTGGCTTCGTCTCTCGCTAGGCCGCTTCGTTCGCTTATTTAACTCGCGTGGTCGACTTGTAACAAGTCTAATACGTGTATCGAAGCTTAAATTATCTTCTTCATACCGCCATTGGCACTAAACAATCGCCTCAGTGTGCGAGCCATAATGTATTAGTATGGGAATCATCCGATCGGGTTCGTGGATCTGTTTACAATGAGTTCTTTCTGTCTCGTCCTTAAAACTGTCAGCTCACTCTGACAGCCGTAAGTCCCACGCTACGGTCCAAACGTGCTTTTGACCCTGCTTTGAGAAGTGCGTACCGGCCTGTAACTTCTTTGCAGATCTCTGACACTTTTGTTATTCAGCGCTCTTAACTTGTTTATCATATTTCGGTTATTAGTGGACATATAATTTTTTATATTTTTATTTTTCCATTATTGTCCCGTTATGTACGATTTCGATCCTTTGGTATTGAAGGTTTTGTTCGGACTGGGATTCCAGATATCCATAGTTCTATTTAGATTGTCTAATTCTCTCCCTGTGGGAAATATTGAAATTGTGTCATCACTCACTTATAGCTACTAGTAACTTCATAATCAACACTCGACAAACGAAACAATGGAATTATTGTCTACTAGTATGTAAACGTGAAATACCTGTTTCATGGGTTTTTCGTAACATCCATATCCCTGTGAACATACTTTTAAATTAATCTTTGAGCATCTCGCATGTGCAAGAGCTGTTGAGGCATTAATTTTTCTCCGCTTGCACGTTACCCCTGCCATTTATTAGACTGGTCACGATTGACATTTCTAATTGCTCAGATGCATATTCCCTTTAGTTCGCTAGTAGTCTCAGCGATGACTCCACTCGCAGCATCCATGCATGCCTTGCCGTAGCTATGTTTGTCAGTGCTATTTCCCTTAGGTTTGCATCAATTTACCTAAGATTATTGTTCGCGTAGGTTACCTGTGGTACCGCACACTACTATGTTTAGGTTGTAAGTCTGTTAACTAAAGAAGTTATGGGAATGAATTAGGGAAATGACTTAGGGAAATGACTCATGCAAATGAGTTATACAAGTGAGTTATGCAGATTAATCGCAGCATTGTATCCCACACATGTACCCTTTGGGTGCCTTGTTTTTTCTGCTGCTTTTGTAGTTTCTCAGTATTATTATGTTTGGCTTTGATTGACTAAACAGAATATTTTGTCTGTCACATCAACTCACGTGGGTTGGCTGCAATAGGATTTTCCATTCATTGGTCTTGGGTGGTCATTGAATACTGTATGTGGTTTAAGCACAATGGAATATAGCTTAATATGTACAATTACTGATCTCATTTAAAAATTTATTTGCCCATATCCCACCCAGGAAATCATCACCCTTTCTCATTCATTGTTTCGTTATTTCTCTGTTTTTGCATGGTCGAGCTGATTTGGAGATGCTTGTCTATCCTGCTATCAGTTGTTGGATTACCTATGACATGCCTTGGTGGAGCTCAATCAGTGGCACAGCTCAGGACACTTGCACGTCTGAACAATATTGTGGACTTGACACACATTCATAAATACAGCTTAAATTAATTCGGTATTTGATTGGCCCCATCTCCAGGGGTAGTGCGCTCAGCCTTCGACGAGGAGAGTACGTTCCCTATATTTTTTCCCACAGGGTTTTCTAGGGTTTTCGTACCGGGCAGCAGCACGTCAGTCATTACCGAATTTAACTAAGTTGGAAGCTAACTAATATGAACCCCATTTTCAGTTATTTTCCTTTCTTCCAGTGCAGAATGTCTTTTGATTTATGCGACATAACATTCAAACACAGTTTAAAGAAAAAAATTCATTGCACATTTTAGGCTAAAACAGGCCTTATGTAAATGCCCACAGGAATCCCACTCTTGCCTCAATATCGCAAATCAGTTTTCCGGTTCTTTCGGTACCATGTGGATTTTTGTATTTCACACTCAAATCATTAGCAATTCACTATTTCGTCTTTTTCATTAATCCATATTCCTTTATTACACTTCTACAACCATTGCCTAGTACAGGGAACTCCACTATACCATAGATGTGTATCCATATTTTGAACTTGTTTTCTGTAACAGCTACTATTGTTACTAGCCACGTTGTTGTGCTCTTTCCAGCCCAACTGCATGGATATATGCAAGGTTGATTGAGCTGTCTAGTTGTCCATGTGCCTCGATCACCCCCTAATGGATTTGTACAACCTTTCCCTGTCTAGATCCATAGATACGCACAGCTATACATATCTGTATCTACTTGTTTATGATATATATTTTGTATTTTTTGCTTGGGGGGATACATGCCTTGCATGTATCAGTGGCGGTTAAGTCTAATGGTAGCGACTTCCCCCAAGCTTTTGGCATTGTTTCTGCCCCATTTCATTGTGCACCTGCCAATAGTCTTGTCCGATCCGGCGCTGGCTTCCCCAGTGCCGGGGAGATAGGTGAGGCTTCAAAGGTCACACGTTTAGTTTGACCCTCATTTGACCTGCCAATACTCTTATCCGTTTCCAGTGCGGGGTAGTGCTGGTGACAAGTGAGGCTTTAAAAGGTCATCGTATTTGAGGTCACGTGTTCAAATTTGACCTGCCAATACTCTTGTCCGTTTCCAGTGCGGGGTAGTGCTGGTGATAAGTGAGGCTCTATAAGGTCATAGTATTCCATGTGGACCTGCCAATACCCTTATCCAATCCAGCGTGTGGTGCTGGGGATAAGTGAGGCCGTTAAAAGGTCATGCAACTCAAAGTCGCTTCTCATGCCAACCGCAGGGATGTGTCCCCCCACATTACGCCAATCATGTGTGTTTTTTCTCTTTGTTCAATTAATATATGGGCTAGGATAACAGTTGGTTTTAATGGCACGTCAAACGAGCTGTCGTGAAACATAATAATCACGGAACAGGGACATTAATACGGTATATACACGGTATATACACGGTATATACACTGTACTCTGTGCGCTGTGCACTATACACGGTACATTGTACTCTGTGCACTGTGCACTGTGCACTATACACGGTACACTGTACTCTGTGCACTGTGCACTATACACGGTACACTGTACTCTGTGCACTGTGCACTATACACGGTACACTGGACTCAGTGCACTGTGCTCTATACACGGTACACTGTACTCTGTGCACTGTGCACTATACACGGTACACTGTACTCTGTGCACTGTGCACTAAACACGGTACACTGTACTATGTGCACTATACACGGTACACTGTACTATGTTCACTATACACGGTACACTGTACTCTGTGCACTGTACTCTGTGCACTGTACACTATACACGGTACACTGTACTCTATGCACTATACACGGTACACTGTACTCTGTGCACTGTGCACTATACACGGTACACTGTACTCTGTGCACTGTGCACTATACATGGTACATTGTACTCTGTGCACTGTGCACTATACACAGTACACTGTACTCTGCACTATACACGGTACACTGTACTCTATGCCCTGTGCACTAAACATGGTACACTGTACTCTGTGCACTGTGCACTATACACGGTACACTGTACTCTGTGCACTGTGCACTATACACGGTACACTGTACTCTGTGCACTGTGCACTAAACACGGTACACTGTACTATGTGCACTATACACGGTACACTGTACTATGTTCACTATACACGGTACACTGTACTCTGTGCACTGTACTCTGTGCACTGTACACTATACACGGTACACTGTACTCTGTGCACTATACACGGTACACTGTACTCTGTCCACTGTGCACTATACACGGTACACTGTACTCTGTGCACTGTGAACTATACACGGTACACTGTACTCTGTGCACTGTGCACTATACACGGTACACTGTACTCTGTGTGCTGGGCACTATACACGGTACACTGTACGCTGTGCACTGTGCACTATACACGGTACACTGTACTCTGTGCACTGTGCACTATACACAGTACACTGTACTCTGCACTATACACGGTACACTGTACTCTATGCCCTGTGCACTAAACACGGTACACTGTACTCTGTGCACTGTGCACTATACACGGTACACTGTACCCTGTGCACTGTGTACTATACACGGTACACTGTACTCTGTGCACTGTGCACTATACACGGTACACTGTACTCTGTGCACTATACACGGCACACTGTACTCTGTTCAGTATACACGGTAAACTGTACTCTGTGCACTGTACACCATACACGGTACAAAGTACTCTGTGCCCTATACACGGTACACTGTACTCTGTGCACTGTGCACTATACACGGTACACTGTACTCTGTGCACTGTGCACTGTGCACTATACACGGTACACTGTACTCTTTGCACTGTGCACTGTGCACTACACGGTACACTGTACTCTGTGCACTGTGCACTATACACGGTACACTGTACTCTGTGTACTGTGCACTATACACGGTACACTGGACTCAGTGCACTGTGCACTATGCACGGTACACTGTACTCTGTGCACTGTGCACTATACACGGTACACTCTACTCTGTGCACTATACACGGTACACTGTACTCTGTGCACTATACACGGTACACTGTGCACTGTGCACTGTGCACTATACACGGTACACTGTACTCTGTGCACTGTGCACTATACACGGTATAGTAGTATATACGGTATATACACGGTATATACACGGTATATACACGGTATATACACGGTATATACACTGTACTCTGTGCGCTGTGCACTATACACGGTACACTGTACTCTGTGCACTGTGCACTATACACGGTACACTGTACTCTGTGCACTGTGCACTATACACAGTCCACTGTACTCTGTGCACTGTGCACTATACACGGTACACTGGATTCAGTGCACTGTGCTCTATACACGGTACACTGTACTCTGTGCACTGTGCACTATACACGGTACACTGTACTCTGTGCACTATACACGGTACACTGTACTCTTTGCACTATACACGAAACACTGTACTCTGTGCACTATACACGGTACACTGTACTCTCTGCACTGTGCACTATGCACGGTACACTGTACTCTGTGCACTGTGCACTATACACGGTACACTCTACTCTGTGCACTATACACGGTACACTGTACTCTGTGCACTATACACGGTACACTGTACTCTGTGCACTATACACGGTACACTGTACTCTGTGCACTGTGCACCATACACGGTACACTGTACTCTGTGCACAATACACGGTACACTGTACTCTCTGCACTGTGCACTATACAGGGTACACTGTACTCTGTGCACTGTACACCATACACGGTACACAGTACTCTGTGCACTATACACGGTACACTCTACTCTATGCCCTGTGCACTAAACACGGTACACTGTACTCTGTGCTCTGTGCACTATACACGGTACACTGTACCCTGTGCACTGTGTACTATACACGGTACACTGTACTCTGTGCACTGTGCACTATACACGGTACACTGTACTCTGTGCACTATACACGGCACACTGTACTCGGTTCACTATACACGGTACACTGTACTCTGTGCACTGTACACCATACACGGTACACAGTACTCTGTGCACTATACACGGTACACTGTACTCTGTGCACTGTGCACTATACACGGTACACTGTACCCTGTGCACTGTGTACTATACACGGTACACTGTACTCTGTGCACTGTGCACTATACACGGTACACTGTACTCTGTGCACTATACACGGTACACTGTACTATGTTCACTATACACGGTACACTGTACTCTGTGCACTGTACTCTGTGCACTGTACACTATACACGGTACACTGTACTCTGTGCACTATACACGGTACACTGTACTCTGTGCACTGTGCACTATACACGGTACACTGTACTCTGTGTGCTGTGCACTAAACACGGTACACTGTACTCTGTGCACTGTGCACTATACACGGTACACTGTACTCTGTGCACTGTGCACTATACACGGTACACTGTACTCTGTGCCCTGTGCACTAAACACGGTACACTGTACTCTGTGCACTGTGAACTATACACGGTACACTGTACTCTGTGCACTGTGCACTATACACGGTACACTGTACTCTGTGTGCTGTGCACTATACACGGTACACTGTACGCTGTGCACTGTGCACTATACACGGTACACTGTACTGTGTGCACTGTGCACTATACACAGTACACTGTACTCTGCACTATACACGGTACACTGTACTCTATGCCGTGTGCACTAAACACGGTACACTGTACTCTGTGCACTGTGCACTATACACGGTACACTGTACCCTGTGCACTGTGTACTATACACGGTACACTGTACTCTGTGCACTGTGAACTATACACGGTACACTGTACTCTGTGCACTATACACGGCACATTGTACTCTGTTCACTATACACGGTACACTGTACTCTGTGCACTGTACACCATACACGGTACACAGTACTCTGTGCACTATACACGGTACACTGTACTCTGTGCGCTGTGCACTATACACGGTACACTGTACTCTGTGCACTGTGCACTGTGCACTATACACGGTACACTGTACTCTGTGCACTGCGCACTGTGCACTGTGCACTATACACGGTACACTGTACTCTGTGCACTGTGCACTATACACGGTATAGTAGTATATACGGTATATACAAGGTATATACACTGTACTCTGTGCGCTGTGCACTATACACGGTACACTGTACTCTGTGCACTGTGCACTGTGCACCATACACGGTACACTGTACTCTCTGCACTGTGCACTATACACGGTACACTGTACTCTCTGCACTAGACACGGTACACTGTACTCTGTGCACTACACAGCTGGCTTTTTGCGCTGCTTGCAAAAGCCGACCCAAAATTGTGGTTTGAAATCAAACTCGTGGAATTCGATCCCAAGGGTGTTTTTTTGTTTCGCCTCGATGGGGAATCTCAAAAAAACGAGTTTTGAACGCAATTGGACGACCTTCGTCAACCAAGCGTTTTCCGCTACTTGGTAAATCCACCCCAAAATGGTGGTATGAAACCGACCTCGTGGAAATCGATCCCAAGGGTGTTTTTTCGTTTTGCCCCGATGGGGATAATCGAAAAAACGAGTTTTGAACGCAATTGGACGACCTTCGTCAACCCGGCGTTTTGCGCTGCTGGGAAAAGCCCACCCAAAATGGTGGTATGAAGCCGACCTCGTGGAATTCGATCCAAAGGGTGTTTTTTCGTTTCGCCCCGATGGGGAAACTCGAAAAAACGAGTTTTCAACGCAATTGGACGACATTCGTCAACCCGCCTTTTTCACTGCTTGGAAAAGCCCAGCAAAAATGGTGGTATGAAGCCGACCTCGTGGAATTCGATCCAAAGGGTGTTTTTTTGTTCCGTCCCGATGGGGAAACTCGAAAAAACGAGTTTTCAACGCAATTGGACGACCTTGGTCAAACCGGCGTTTTGCGCTGCTTGGAAAATCCCACCCAAAATGGTGGTATGAAACCGACCTCGTGGAATTCGATCACAAGGGTGTTTTTTCGTTTCGCCCCGATGGGGAAACTCGACAAAACGAGTTTTGAACGCAATTGGACGACCTTCGTCAACCCGGCGTTTTCCGCTGCTTGGTAAAGCCCAGCAAAAATAGGGGTATGAAACTGACCTCGTGGAATTCGATCCCAAGGGTGTTTTTTCGTTTCGCCCCGATGGGGAAAGTCGAAAAAACGACCTTCGTCAACCCGCCTTTTTGCACTGCTTGTAAAAGCTAGCCCACCCAAAATGGTGGTATGAAACCGACCTTGTGGAATTTGATCGCAAGGGTGTTTTTTCGTTTCGCCCCAATGGGGAAACTCGAAAAAACGAGTTTTCAACCCAATTGGACGACCTTGGTCAAACCGGCGTTTTGCGCTGCTTCGAAAATCCCACCCAAAATGGTGGTATGAAACCGACCTCGTGGAATTCGATCACAAGGGTGTTTTTTCGTTTCGCCCCGATGGGGAAACTCGACAAAACGAGTTTTGAACGCAATTGGACGACCTTCGTCAACACGGTGTTTTCCTTTGCTTGGTAAAGCCCAGCAAAAATAGGGGTATGAAACCGACCTCCTGCAATTCGAACCCAAGGGTGTTTTTTCGTTTTGCCCCGATGGGAAAACTCGAAAAAACGCGTTTTGAACGCAATTGGACGACCTTCGTCAACCCGGCTTTTTGCACTGCTTGCAAAAGCCCACTCAAAATGGTGGTATGAAATCGAAATTTGTAAAATCGATTCCAAGGGTGTTTCTGCGTTTCGCTCCGATGGGGAAAGTCGAAAAAACGCGTTTTGAACGCATTTGGACGACCCTCGTCAACCCGGCTTTTTGCGCTGCTTGGAATAGCCCACCCAAAATGGTGGCATGAAACCGAAATTGTAAAATTCGATCCCAAGGCTGTTTTTTCGCTTCGCCCCGATGGGGAAAGTTGAAAAAACGCGTTTTGAACGCAATTGGACGACCTTCGTCAACCCGGCTTTTTCCGCTGCTTGGAAAAGCCCACCCAAAATGGTGGCATGAAACCGAAATTTTAAAATTCGATCCCAAGGGTGTTTTTTCGTTTCCCCCCGATGGGGAAATTTAACAAAACGCATTTTGAACGCAATTGGACCACTTTCGTGAACCCGGCTTTTTCCGCTGCTTGGAAAAGCCCACCCAAAATGGTGGCATGAAACCGAAATTGTAAAATTCGATCCCAAGCGTGTTTTTTCGTTTCTCCCCGATGGGCAAAGTTCAAAAAACTCGTTTTGAACGCAATTGGACGACCTTCGTCAACCCGGCTTTTTCCGCTGCTTGGATAAGCCCACCCAAAATGGTGCCATGAAACCGAAATTGTAAAATTCGATCCCAAGGGTGTTTTTTCGTTTCGCTCTGAATGGGAAAGTTGAAAAAACGCGTTTTGAACGCAATTCGACGACCTTCGTCAACCCGGCTTTTTCCGCTGCTTGGAAAAGCCCACCCAAAATGGTGGCATGAAACCGAAATTGTAAAATTCGATCCCAAGGGTGTTTTTTCGCTTCGCCCCGATGGGGAAAGTTGAAAAAACGCGTTTTGAACGCAATTGGACGACCTTCGTAAACCCGGCTTTTTCCGCTGCTTGGAAAAGCCCACCCAAAATGGTGGCAGGATATGGCTTAAAATACCGTTCAAAATTAAATCCTGTATTTCCCATACCGGAAATTCAATAAACGGGGTCTGGTAATGAATTGACGGGGTCTGAACTGTACCAGGGTCGGGTATTCATTATCGAGGTCGGGTTTCAATTATCGGGGTCTGGTTTTTTGATGCCATGCTGGGGTCTGGTTTTCTAATGCTAAAGTCGGGCAGGTTCGGGTTTTTATTATCGGGGTCGGGTTTTTTAATGCCTGGGTCTGGTTTTCTAATGCTAAAGTCGGGCATCTCTCCCATTTCAGACATCCAGGATTCTATTAATTTCTCAGCTGCTGAGCGGAGCGGAGATGTAAGATGGGAGGGGAGGGAGGGACAGAGTGTAAATTTTTTGCTAGCAAGTTTATTCTTTTTGTTATGCTTTTTTAAGTTTATTTTTCTCTAAATATTGTTTGTTTGCTACTAGTAGCGGGGGATATCAGAGGCGGCTGTATTTGCAGGCTAGGAATGAAGGGGTTATTTCACTTAAAAATAATTAGTTTCTATTGCAGAATCTCTTTTTGACAAATAAATAGTTTAATAAAACCTGTGAAACTCAATTTGCTCTACTCTCACTGTGTTTTATGTTGTTTGATTTACGAAGCTTCATGTCAGCATAGCTACGCACATAGCAATGATTGTTTGCAGGGAACTTTAAGTTGGTAGCGCTGAGACATCTGCAATTATTGAAATTCATTGACATTTCTAAAATTCCCTTGAAGGAAACATTTGAGAAGCCGCTATTTAACGTCGCCATTATGTTGGCGATCTCCTGCCGCTGCACCGAAATGGGTGATAGTGTTCAAGAGCTCAAATTTTTAGAAGTTATCATGATTGCCAGTATTCTTCCCCACCCCCTCTAAGAAAGACTTTCTTACCACTGCTGGTTCACATTCCACAGGTCTCAAGCGCAGGGCACTGTGCTGTTAATTTATAAACAGGCTAAACACAGTCTCCTAGTCCTAAACAACGATCCCCGCACAAGTGTTTTAGATTATACCACTAGCATGGTGACAAGTGGTTGTGATCCCTAAATTTAATACGCTTGGTTCACGTTCATTATTTATACTTCGGCACTCTCTTGTTTTGAGTAAGAGAAGTAAAAGTTAAAGTTATTTCTAACATTCACTCGGATTTGTCCCCCAATACGACGTGAATGTATGGGTCGTATATGCACTATAGCTATGTACCTTAACTTTTCCAAGCGTAATGCTTGGAACTGAAATTTCGCCTTCACGAGACACCAACTTTATTTGAATGTTACGTTGTTTACTTTGTCTCTTGCTACTCCTTTTTTTTTTGTTATGACGTGGATGACATTTCTTTTAAAATATTATTTAAATGTTTTTCTTTTGATCTAATTTGAAAACTAAGTTATTACACACAAGTGGCTAAAAAACATGAACTTTTATTCTGAACATTGTACTCTTTTGTATTTTCAGTCAAGCTAAAAATATATCGGCGTTCATCACACATTTACATCGTTCTTTCGTTTAAAAGTCGCATACAACTAAATTAATCTGTTTCCCATTGTCTTAGCCTGAAAAATTCTTTGTTCAAAACAAACAGAACTTTTAGATAAACAGGGCACTTGATTTTTGACGCAACAAGTTCTTTTTTTTTGCTTTAGTCACTGTGAATCCATATGTACAGATATCTTAATCTTTTACACAATATGTCCTCTCCGCAGCAGAAAACAAAACTATTTTCATCAAGAGAATTTGATTTACATCTATTTTCAGGGGCTTTGTCACTGTATTTTAAAGTCATTTTTCTGATTAGTTTCAAATTAAAGAAATTATCTAAATATTTTTTTTTCTGACGTAGAAAAACGCCTATCAAGCAATAATCACCTGAAAATAAACAAGGATCGTTTTGATTTATGAAGATTACGAGGAATTGCAAATGCCAAACATGAAAAAATTGCCAACTTTGTCAAACCAATGATACGGTCTTAACTCACCCTTGCTTTCCTACATCGAAAAACAAATTATTTCAATAAAAATGTCAATGGACAAAAATCCTGAGCTTTCCTCCGCCAACTTTTCCATGGAGCTAAGCGACAACTCCGTGCCATACATTTGTCCTTCCTTGATGCGTTCTTCAGGTTCCAGGTTTATAACCATGGGTGCTTGTAAGGTCGACCCGATTACAAATCTGTAAGAAATAGAGGAATTTAATAATAATGATAATAATAATAGTAATAATAATAATAATAATAATAATAATAATAATAATAATAATAATAATAATAATAATAATAATAATAATAATAATAATATCATTTTTCATTTTTGTTTCTTTGAACTTCTTGGTTTTTCTCTGCCAAAGGAGTATTATTTATGATTTTCCTTAAATTTCAACCAAACTTTGGTCGCACGAGAAAAAAAAAAAAGAATGAAATAGCGTCACTGGCTCGTTAATTCAATTGACAGTCCGTCCAATAAACGTCAAAGGAACTCTTTTCTGTATTCTCTATTCCAAACATTTGATCGAGCACTTTTTATTATTTTTTTTCATTTTTCTTTCCCTAAAAAATAGAGTTACTGACATTGCACACCTGTGTTTTATGCTGGGATTTATGTTAAATGTTTACCTGATTGCAGCCCTCACTGGATTCACAGCTGTCTTTAGTTGGAGGTAAAGGTTGCATTTTATCGATTCGATGAACAGAACCATCCTCCATCGCATCCCGTCAAATTCGAAATCTCCGCTTGTCATGGGCTTCTTATCTTTGCTTTGCAAAATCTGTGAAGCCCTAATTTTGAAGCCATCGATCGTCCACGAGAAGCATGCCATCTTCAAACTTCGCTTTTTCATAGCGCTCTTGCTCTGTGAAGAAGATTAGGAAAAAAAATTTTGAACATACGTGTCCTTTTCCTAACTCTGATAACGGTTAAGCAATTTAAGAAATAGAAAACACGTACCGTGTTTCTATCGAGTTTTAGTATAAATCTCCTAGCGTTCTATCACAAATTCCGCGCTCTGACGCTACCCACTATCTATTCTGTGATAGATATTGAGCAGCGTTGCAGTATGCTCTTGCTAACAAAATGGCGGCCGCTTCTTTATGTTTTCGAAGTGTCCGTGAAGAAGATTTAGACAGTTTACTGGTCGAGGCTGTTCCAGAAAAGATTTATACTAGAACAAGTAGGTTATTCGCTCTCGATTTCTATGCGTGATAGAAATTTCGAGCTCATAATCTAATTGTTTAATAGAAACACTAGTGGAAGAGAGAAATGCTGTGTTTCCACAGCTTTTTCGAGTTCTCCCAAACTTTCACGAGTGTTTCTATAACTCGATAGAAACACGAAAAACATGTTTTCTATTTCTTTTAGAAAAATAACGAAAACAACTTGTTAACTTGTTAATGTTTTTCTATCGAGTTATAGAAACACGATTTTTAACCAATCAGCGCGCGTATTTTCTTAGGACTGTTTTCTAAATTGTTATAAAGCACAACCGTTTAAAGATCTCCAGAATGCAAAACTGTATAAAAGAACTGTAAGCGTTCATATGTCTTGAGGAATTGGAGGAGTTGTACAAACAACCTTGATGGAATTAAACGTGTGATGTGGAACAGAATTATGTACCTTGTTCAGAATAGCATCTAGAATTTTTTCCTTTTCTTCTTTTAACAGTTCCACGTGTTTTTCTGCTTGCTGGCACGTGTGTACATCCATGCTTTGGAGATTGCCAAAGAAATGGCAGCCCTTGATTTCGCACTCCCGTTGCATTTCATCGCAAGTCAATAGATGGATTTGCAATTCTTTCCTAGGATACAGTAATAATAAAGGTGTTTTAAAATTGTCATAGAAAAGATCGGTGTTGTTAGTAATTCGATGCACCAGAACAGTCGGTCTAAAATATCCAAAACAAACCTCTAGTTCAACACTTGGTAGGCTTGAAACATGATAACTGAGACGTTTATACCTGTGTAAACTAGGAAACACTGTTGCCGAAACAATTTTGCGGACGCAAATGTTTCCCAGTTTAGCCACGCTGGGAACATACTTTGCGTAAACAACTGTTGCTTAACGGCAACAAAAAAAATGTTTCTCCTTAAATTAAAAAAAAGCCGGGTTGACGAAGGTCGTCCAATTGCGTTCAAAACGCGTTTTTTCAACTTTCCCCATCGGGGCGAAGCGAAAAAACACCCTTGGGATCGAATTTTACAATTTCGGTTTCATGCCACCATTTTGGGTGGGCTTTTCCAAGCAGCGGAAAAAGCCGGGTTGACGAAGGTCGCCGAATTGCGTTCGAAACGCGTATTTTCAACTTTCCCCATCGGGGAGAAACGAAAAAACACTCTTGGTATCGAATTTTACAATTTCGGTCTCCTGCCACCATTTTGGGTGGGCTTTCCCAAGCAGCGGAAAAAGCCGGGTTCACGAAGGTCGTCGAATTGCGTTCAAAACGCGTTTTTTCAACTTTCCCATTCAGAGCGAAACGAAAAAACACCCTTGGGATCGAATTTTACAATTTCGATCTCATGGCACCATTTTGGGTGGGCTTATCCAAGCAGCGGAAAAAGCCGGGTTGACGAAGGTCGTCCAAGTGCGTTCAAAACGCGTTTTTGAACTTTGCCAATCGGGGAGAAACGAAAAAACACGCTTGGGATCGAATTTTACAATTTCGGTTTCCTGCCACCATTTTGGGTGGGCTTTTCCAAGCAGCGGAAAAAGCTGGGTTCACGAAGGTCGTCCAATTGCTTTCAAAACGCGTTTTTTCAACTTTCCCCATCGGGGCGAAACGAAAAAACACCCTTGCGATCGAATTTTACAATTTCGGTTTCATGCCACCATTTTGGGTGGGCTTTTCCAAGCAGCGGAAAAAGCCGGGTTGACGAAGGTCGTCCAATTGCGTTCAAAACGCGTTTTTTCAACTTTCCCCATCGGGGCGAAGCGAAAAAACACCCTTGGGATCGAATTTTACAATTTCCGTTTCCTGCCACCATTTTGGGTGGGCTTTTCCAAGAGGCGGAAAAAGCCGGGTTCACGAAAGTGGTCCAATTGCGTTCAAAACGCGTTTTGTTAAATTTCCCCATCGGGGGGAAACGAAAAAACACCCTTGGGATCGAATTTTAAAATTTCGGTTTCATGCCACCATTTTGGGTGGGCTTTTCCAAGCAGCGGAAAAAGCCGGGTTCACGAAGGTCGTCCAATTGCGTTCAAAACGCGTTTTTTCAACTTTCCCCATCGGGGCGAAGCGAAAAAACAGCCTTGGGATCGAATTTTACAATTTCGGTTTCATGCCACCATTTTGGGTGGGCTATTCCAAGCAGCGCAAAAAGCCGGGTTGACGAAGGTCGTCCAATTGCGTTCAAAACGCGTTTTTTCAACTTTCCCCATCGGGGCGAAGCGAAAAAACAGCCTTGGGATCGAATTTTACAATTTCGGTTTCATGCCACCATTTTGGGTGGGCTATTCCAAGCAGCGCAAAAAGCCGGGTTGACGAAGGTCGTCCAAATGCGTTCAAAACGCGTTTTTTCGACTTTCCCCATCGGAGCGAAACGCAGAAACACCCTTGGAATCGATTTTACCAATTTCGATTTCATACCACCATTTTGAGCTGGCTTTTGCAAGCAGTGCAAAAAGCCGGGTTGACGAAGGTCGTCCAATTGCGTTCAAAACTCGTTTTGTCGAGTTTCCCCATCGGGGCGAAACGAAAGAACACCCTTGTGATCGAATTCCACGAGGTCGGTTTCATACCACCATTTTGGGTGGGATTTTCGAAGCAGCGCAAAACGCCGGTTTGACCAAGGTCGTCCAATTGGGTTGAAAACTCGTTTTTTCGAGTTTCCCCATTGGGGCGAAACGAAAAAACACCCTTGCGATCAAATTCCACAAGGTCGGTTTCATACCACCATTTTGGGTGGGCTAGCTTTTACAAGCAGTGCAAAAAGGCTGGTTGACGAAGGTCGTTTTTTCGACTTTCCCCATCGGGGCGAAACGAAAAAACACCCTTGGGATCGAATTCCACGAGGTCGGTTTCATACCCCTATTTTTGCTGGGCTTTACCAAGCAGCGGAAAACGCCGGGTTGACGAAGGTCGTCCAATTGCGTTCAAAACTCGTTTTGTCGAGTTTCCCCATCGGGGCGAAACGGAAAAACACCCTTGGGATCGAATTCCACGAGGTCGGTTTCATACCCCTATTTTTGCTGGGCTTTACCAAGCAGCGGAAAACGCCGGGTTGACGAAGGTCGTCCAATTGCGTTCAAAACTTGTTTTGTCGAGTTTCCCCATCGGGGCGAAACGAAAAAACACCCTTGTGATCGAATTCCACGAGGTCGGTTTCATACCACCATTTTGGGTGGGATTTTCCAAGCAGCGCAAAACGCCGGTTTGACCAAGGTCGTCCAATTGGGTTGAAAACTCGTTTTGTCGAGTTTCCCCATCGGGACGGAACAAAAAAACACCCTTGGGATCAAATTCCACGAGGTCGGTTTCATACCACCATTTTTGCTGGGCTTTTGCAAGCAGTGCAAAAAGGCGGGTTGACGAATGTCGTCCAATTGCGTTGAAAACTCGTTTTTTCGAGTTTCCCCATCGGGGCGAAACGAAAAAACACCCTTGGGATCGAATTCCACGAGGTCGGTTTCACACCACCATTTTGGGTGGGCTTTTCCCAGCAACGCAAAAAGCCGGGTTGACGAAGGTCGTCCAATTGCGTTCAAAACTCGTTTTTTCGACTTTCCCCATCGGAGCGAAACGCAGAAACACCCTTGGAATCGATTTTACCAATTTCGATTTCATACCACCATTTTGGGCTGGCTTTTGCAAGCAGTGCAAAAAGGCGGGTTGACGAAGGTCGTCCAATTGCGTTCAAAACTCGTTTTGTCGAGTTTCCCCATCGGGGCGAAACGAAAGAACACCCTTGTGATCGAATTCCACGAGGTCGGTTTCATACCACCATTTTGGGTGGGATTTTCGAAGCAGCGCAAAACGCCGGTTTGACCAAGGTCGTCCAATTGGGTTGAAAACTCGTTTTTTCGAGTTTCCCCATTGGGGCGAAACGAAAAAACACCCTTGCGATCAAATTCCACAAGGTCGGTTTCATACCACCATTTTGGGTGGGCTAGCTTTTACAAGCAGTGCAAAAAGGCTGGTTGACGAAGGTCGTTTTTTCGACTTTCCCCATCGGGGCGAAACGAAAAAACACCCTTGGGATCGAATTCCACGAGGTCGGTTTCATACCCCTATTTTTGCTGGGCTTTACCAAGCAGCGGAAAACGCCGGGTTGACGAAGGTCGTCCAATTGCGTTCAAAACTCGTTTTGTCGAGTTTCCCCATCGGGGCGAAACGAAAAAACACCCTTGGGATCGAATTCCACGAGGTCGGTTTCATACCCCTATTTTTGCTGGGCTTTACCAAGCAGCGGAAAACGCCGGGTTGACGAAGGTCGTCCAATTGCGTTCAAAACTTGTTTTGTCGAGTTTCCCCATCGGGGCGAAACGAAAAAACACCCTTGTGATCGAATTCCACGAGGTCGGTTTCATACCACCATTTTGGGTGGGATTTTCCAAGCAGCGCAAAACGCCGGTTTGACCAAGGTCGTCCAATTGGGTTGAAAACTCGTTTTGTCGAGTTTCCCCATCGGGACGGAACAAAAAAACACCCTTGGGATCAAATTCCACGAGGTCGGTTTCATACCACCATTTTTGCTGGGCTTTTGCAAGCAGTGCAAAAAGGCGGGTTGACGAATGTCGTCCAATTGCGTTGAAAACTCGTTTTTTCGAGTTTCCCCATCGGGGCGAAACGAAAAAACACCCTAGGGATCGAATTCCACGAGGTCGGTTTCACACCACCATTTTGGGTGGGCTTTTCCCAGCAACGCAAAAAGCCGGGTTGACGAAGGTCGTCCAATTGCGTTCAAAACTCGTTTTTTCGACTTTCCCCATCGGAGCGAAACGCAGAAACACCCTTGGAATCGATTTTACCAATTTCGATTTCATACCACCATTTTGGGCTGGCTTTTGCAAGCAGTGCAAAAAGGCGGGTTGACGAAGGTCGTCCAATTGCGTTCAAAACTCGTTTTGTCGAGTTTCCCCATCGGGGCGAAACGAAAGAACACCCTTGTGATCGAATTCCACGAGGTCGGTTTCATACCACCATTTTGGGTGGGATTTTCGAAGCAGCGCAAAACGCCGGTTTGACCAAGGTCGTCCAATTGGGTTGAAAACTCGTTTTTTCGAGTTTCCCCATTGGGGCGAAACGAAAAAACACCCTTGCGATCAAATTCCACAAGGTCGGTTTCATACCACCATTTTGGGTGGGATTTTCGAAGCAGCGCAAAACGCCGGTTTGACCAAGGTCGTCCAATTGGGTTGAAAACTCGTTTTTTTTGAGTTTCCCCATTGGGGCGAAACGAAAAAACACCCTTGCGATCAAATTCCACAAGGTCGGTTTCATACCACCATTTTGGGTGGGCTAGCTTTTACAAGCAGTGCAAAAAGGCTGGTTGACGAAGGTCGTTTTTTCGACTTTCCCCATCGGGGCGAAACGAAAAAACACCCTTGGGATCGAATTCCACGAGGTCGGTTTCATACCCCTATTTTGGGTGGGCTTTACCAAGCAGCGGAAAACGCCGGGTTGACGAAGGTCGTCCAATTGCGTTCAAAACTCGTTTTGTCGAGTTTCCCCATCGGGGCGAAACGAAAAAACACCCTTGTGATCGAATTCCACGAGGTCGGTTTCATACCACCATTTTGGGTGGGATTTTCCAAGCAGCGCAAAACGCCGGTTTGACCAAGGTCGTCCAATTGGGTTGAAAACTCGTTTTGTCGAGTTTTTCCATCGGGACGGAACAAAAAAACACCCTTGGGATCAAATTCCACGAGGTCGGTTTCATACCACCATTTTTGCTGGGCTTTTGCAAGCAGTGCAAAAAGGCGGGTTGACGAATGTCGTCCAATTGCGTTGAAAACTCGTTTTTTCGAGTTTCCCCATCGGGGCGAAACGAAAAAACACCCTTGGGATCGAATTCCACGAGGTCGGTTTCACACCACCATTTTGGGTGGGCTTTTCCCAGCAACGCAAAAAGCCGGGTTGACGAAGGTCGTCCAATTGCGTTCAAAACTCGTTTTTTCGACTTTCCCCATCGGGGCGAAACGAAAAAACACCCTTGGGTTCGAATTCCACGAGGTCGGTTTCATACCCCTATTTTTGCTGGGCTTTACCAAGCAGCGGAAAACGCCGGGTTGACGAAGGTCGTCCAATTGCGTTCAAAACTCGTTTTGTCGAGTTTCCCCATCGGGGCGAAACGAAAGAACACCCTTGTGATCGAATTCCACGAGGTCGGTTTCATACCACCATTTTGGGTGGGATTTTCGAAGCAGCGCAAAACGCCGGTTTGACCAAGGTCGTCCAATTGGGTTGAAAACTCGTTTTTTTTGAGTTTCCCCATTGGGGCGAAACGAAAAAACACCCTTGCGATCAAATTCCACAAGGTCGGTTTCATACCACCATTTTGGGTGGGCTAGCTTTTACAAGCAGTGCAAAAAGGCGGGTTGACGAAGGTCGTTTTTTCGACTTTCCCCATCGGGGCGAAACGAAAAAACACCCTTGGGATCGAATTCCACGAGGTCGGTTTCATACCCCTATTTTTGCTGGGCTTTACCAAGCAGCGGAAAACGCCGGGTTGACGAAGGTCGTCCAATTGCGTTCAAAACTCGTTTTGTCGAGTTTCCCCATCGGGGCGAAACGAAAGAACACCCTTGTGATCGAATTCCACGAGGTCGGTTTCATACCACCATTTTGGGTGGGATTTTCGAAGCAGCGCAAAACGCCGGTTTGACCAAGGTCGTCCAATTGGGTTGAAAACTCGTTTTTTTTGAGTTTCCCCATTGGGGCGAAACGAAAAAACACCCTTGCGATCAAATTCCACAAGGTCGGTTTCATACCACCATTTTGGGTGGGCTAGCTTTTACAAGCAGTGCAAAAAGGCGGGTTGACGAAGGTCGTTTTTTCGAGTTTCCCCATCGGGGCGAAACGAAAAAACACCCTTGGGATCGAATTCCACGAGGTCGGTTTCATACCCCTATTTTTGCTGGGCTTTACCAAGCAGCGGAAAACGCCGGGTTGACGAAGGTCGTCCAATTGCGTTCAAAACTCGTTTTGTCGAGTTTCCCCATCGGGGCGAAACGAAAAAACACCCTTGTGATCGAATTCCACGAGGTCGGTTTCATACCACCATTTTGGGTGGGATTTTCCAAGCAGCGCAAAACGCCGGTTTGACCAAGGTCGTCCAATTGGGTTGAAAACTCGTTTTGTCGAGTTTCCCCATCGGGACGGAACAAAAAAACACCCTTGGGATCAAATTCCACGAGGTCGGTTTCATACCACCATTTTTGCTGGGCTTTTGCAAGCAGTGCAAAAAGGCGGGTTGACGAATGTCGTCCAATTGCGTTGAAAACTCGTTTTTTCGAGTTTCCCCATCGGGGCGAAACGAAAAAACACCCTTGGGATCGAATTCCACGAGGTCGGTTTCACACCACCATTTTGGGTGGGCTTTTCCCAGCAACGCAAAAAGCCGGGTTGACGAAGGTCGTCCAATTGCGTTGAAAACTCGTTTTTTCGACTTTCCCCATCGGGGCGAAACGAAAAAACACCCTTGGGTTCGAATTCCACGAGGTCGGTTTCATACCCCTATTTTTGCTGGGCTTTACCAATCAGCGGAAAACGCCGGGTTGACGAAGGTCGTCCAATTGCGTTCAAAACTCGTTTTGTCGAGTTTCCCCATCGGGGCGAAACGAAAGAACACCCTTGTGATCGAATTCCACGAGGTCGGTTTCATACCACCATTTTGGGTGGGATTTTCGAAGCAGCGCAAAACGCCGGTTTGACCAAGGTCGTCCAATTGGGTT
This sequence comes from Meandrina meandrites, assembly GCA_963693305.1. Classification (NCBI taxonomy): domain Eukaryota; kingdom Metazoa; phylum Cnidaria; class Anthozoa; order Scleractinia; family Meandrinidae; genus Meandrina; species Meandrina meandrites. The sequence continues at coordinate 366,379 of OY855912.1, read as the reverse complement.
GAAAACTCGTTTTTTCGAGTTTCCCCATTGGGGCGAAACGAAAAAACACCCTTGCGATCAAATTCCACAAGGTCGGTTTCATACCACCATTTTGGGTGGGATTTTCGAAGCAGCGCAAAACGCCGGTTTGACCAAGGTCGTCCAATTGGGTTGAAAACTCGTTTTTTTTGAGTTTCCCCATTGGGGCGAAAGGAAAAAACACCCTTGCGATCAAATTCCACAAGGTCGGTTTCATACCACCATTTTGGGTGGGCTAGCTTTTACAAGCAGTGCAAAAAGGCTGGTTGACGAAGGTCGTTTTTTCGACTTTCCCCATCGGGGCGAAACGAAAAAACACCCTTGGGATCGAATTCCACGAGGTCGGTTTCATACCCCTATTTTGGGTGGGCTTTACCAAGCAGCGGAAAACGCCGGGTTGACGAAGGTCGTCCAATTGCGTTCAAAACTCGTTTTGTCGAGTTTCCCCATCGGGGCGAAACGAAAAAACACCCTTGTGATCGAATTCCACGAGGTCGGTTTCATACCACCATTTTGGGTGGGATTTTCCAAGCAGCGCAAAACGCCGGTTTGACCAAGGTCGTCCAATTGGGTTGAAAACTCGTTTTGTCGAGTTTTTCCATCGGGACGGAACAAAAAAACACCCTTGGGATCAAATTCCACGAGGTCGGTTTCATACCACCATTTTTGCTGGGCTTTTGCAAGCAGTGCAAAAAGGCGGGTTGACGAATGTCGTCCAATTGCGTTGAAAACTCGTTTTTTCGAGTTTCCCCATCGGGGCGAAACGAAAAAACACCCTTGGGATCGAATTCCACGAGGTCGGTTTCACACCACCATTTTGGGTGGGCTTTTCCCAGCAACGCAAAAAGCCGGGTTGACGAAGGTCGTCCAATTGCGTTCAAAACTCGTTTTTTCGACTTTCCCCATCGGGGCGAAACGAAAAAACACCCTTGGGTTCGAATTCCACGAGGTCGGTTTCATACCCCTATTTTTGCTGGGCTTTACCAAGCAGCGGAAAACGCCGGGTTGACGAAGGTCGTCCAATTGCGTTCAAAACTCGTTTTGTCGAGTTTCCCCATCGGGGCGAAACGAAAGAACACCCTTGTGATCGAATTCCACGAGGTCGGTTTCATACCACCATTTTGGGTGGGATTTTCGAAGCAGCGCAAAACGCCGGTTTGACCAAGGTCGTCCAATTGGGTTGAAAACTCGTTTTTTTTGAGTTTCCCCATTGGGGCGAAACGAAAAAACACCCTTGCGATCAAATTCCACAAGGTCGGTTTCATACCACCATTTTGGGTGGGCTAGCTTTTACAAGCAGTGCAAAAAGGCGGGTTGACGAAGGTCGTTTTTTCGACTTTCCCCATCGGGGCGAAACGAAAAAACACCCTTGGGATCGAATTCCACGAGGTCGGTTTCATACCCCTATTTTTGCTGGGCTTTACCAAGCAGCGGAAAACACCGGGTTGACGAAGGTCGTCCAATTGCGTTCAAAACTCGTTTTGTCGAGTTTCCCCATCGGGGCGAAACGAAAAAACACCCTTGTGATCGAATTCCACGAGGTCGGTTTCATACCACCATTTTGGGTGGGATTTTCCAAGCAGCGCAAAACGCCGGTTTGACCAAGGTCGTCCAATTGGGTTGAAAACTCGTTTTGTCGAGTTTCCCCATCGGGACGGAACAAAAAAACACCCTTGGGATCAAATTCCACGAGGTCGGTTTCATACCACCATTTTTGCTGGGCTTTTGCAAGCAGTGCAAAAAGGCGGGTTGACGAATGTCGTCCAATTGCGTTGAAAACTCGTTTTTTCGAGTTTCCCCATCGGGGCGAAACGAAAAAACACCCTTGGGATCGAATTCCACGAGGTCGGTTTCACACCACCATTTTGGGTGGGCTTTTCCCAGCAACGCAAAAAGCCGGGTTGACGAAGGTCGTCCAATTGCGTTCAAAACTCGTTTTTTCGACTTTCCCCATCGGGGCGAAACGAAAAAACACCCTTGGGTTCGAATTCCACGAGGTCGGTTTCATACCCCTATTTTTGCTGGGCTTTACCAAGCAGCGGAAAACGCCGGGTTGACGAAGGTCGTCCAATTGCGTTCAAAACTCGTTTTGTCGAGTTTCCCCATCGGGGCGAAACGAAAGAACACCCTTGTGATCGAATTCCACGAGGTCGGTTTCATACCACCATTTTGGGTGGGATTTTCGAAGCAGCGCAAAACGCCGGTTTGACCAAGGTCGTCCAATTGGGTTGAAAACTCGTTTTTTCGAGTTTCCCCATTGGGGCGAAACGAAAAAACACCCTTGCGATCAAATTCCACAAGGTCGGTTTCATACCACCATTTTGGGTGGGATTTTCGAAGCAGCGCAAAACGCCGGTTTGACCAAGGTCGTCCAATTGGGTTGAAAACTCGTTTTTTTTGAGTTTCCCCATTGGGGCGAAACGAAAAAACACCCTTGCGATCAAATTCCACAAGGTCGGTTTCATACCACCATTTTGGGTGGGCTAGCTTTTACAAGCAGTGCAAAAAGGCTGGTTGACGAAGGTCGTTTTTTCGACTTTCCCCATCGGGGCGAAACGAAAAAACACCCTTGGGATCGAATTCCACGAGGTCGGTTTCATACCCCTATTTTTGCTGGGCTTTACCAAGCAGCGGAAAACGCCGGGTTGACGAAGGTCGTCCAATTGCGTTCAAAACTCGTTTTGTCGAGTTTCCCCATCGGGGCGAAACGAAAAAACACCCTTGTGATCGAATTCCACGAGGTCGGTTTCATACCACCATTTTGGGTGGGATTTTCCAAGCAGCGCAAAACGCCGGTTTGACCAAGGTCGTCCAATTGGGTTGAAAACTCGTTTTGTCGAGTTTCCCCATCGGGACGGAACAAAAAAACACCCTTGGGATCAAATTCCACGAGGTCGGTTTCATACCACCATTTTTGCTGGGCTTTTGCAAGCAGTGCAAAAAGGCGGGTTGACGAATGTCGTCCAATTGCGTTGAAAACTCGTTTTTTCGAGTTTCCCCATCGGGGCGAAACGAAAAAACACCCTTGGGATCGAATTCCACGAGGTCGGTTTCACACCACCATTTTGGGTGGGCTTTTCCCAGCAACGCAAAAAGCCGGGTTGACGAAGGTCGTCCAATTGCGTTCAAAACTCGTTTTTTCGACTTTCCCCATCGGGGCGAAACGAAAAAACACCCTTGGGTTCGAATTCCACGAGGTCGGTTTCATACCCCTATTTTTGCTGGGCTTTACCAAGCAGCAGAAAACGCCGGGTTGACGAAGGTCGTCCAATTGCGTTCAAAACTCGTTTTGTCGAGTTTCCCCATCGGGGCGAAACGAAAGAACACCCTTGTGATCGAATTCCACGAGGTCGGTTTCATACCACCATTTTGGGTGGGATTTTCGAAGCAGCGCAAAACGCCGGTTTGACCAAGGTCGTCCAATTGGGTTGAAAACTCGTTTTTTTTGAGTTTCCCCATTGGGGCGAAACGAAAAAACACCCTTGCGATCAAATTCCACAAGGTCGGTTTCATACCACCATTTTGGGTGGGCTAGCTTTTACAAGCAGTGCAAAAAGGCGGGTTGACGAAGGTCGTTTTTTCGACTTTCCCCATCGGGGCGAAACGAAAAAACACCCTTGGGATCGAATTCCACGAGGTCGGTTTCATACCCCTATTTTTGCTGGGCTTTACCAAGCAGCGGAAAACGCCGGGTTGACGAAGGTCGTCCAATTGCGTTCAAAACTCGTTTTGTCGAGTTTCCCCATCGGGGCGAAACGAAAAAACACCCTTGTGATCGAATTCCACGAGGTCGGTTTCATACCACCATTTTGGGTGGGATTTTCCAAGCAGCGCAAAACGCCGGTTTGACCAAGGTCGTCCAATTGGGTTGAAAACTCGTTTTGTCGAGTTTCCCCATCGGGACGGAACAAAAAAACACCCTTGGGATCAAATTCCACGAGGTCGGTTTCATACCACCATTTTTGCTGGGCTTTTGCAAGCAGTGCAAAAAGGCGGGTTGACGAATGTCGTCCAATTGCGTTGAAAACTCGTTTTTTCGAGTTTCCCCATCGGGGCGAAACGAAAAAACACCCTTTGGATCGAATTCCACGAGGTCGGCTTCATACCACCATTTTGGGTGGGATTTTCCAAGCAGCGCAAAACGCCGGTTTGACCAAGGTCGTCCAATTGGGTTGAAAACTCGTTTTGTCGAGTTTCCCCATCGGGACGGAACAAAAAAACACCCTTGGGATCAAATTCCACGAGGTCGGTTTCATACCACCATTTTTGCTGGGCTTTTGCAAGCAGTGCAAAAAGGCGGGTTGACGAATGTCGTCCAATTGCGTTGAAAACTCGTTTTTTCGAGTTTCCCCATCGGGGCGAAACGAAAAAACACCCTTTGGATCGAATTCCACGAGGTCGGCTTCATACCACCATTTTGGGTGGGCTTTTCCCAGCAGCGCAAAACGCCGGGTTGACGAAGGTCGTCCAATTGCGTTGAAAACTCGTTTTTTCGACTATCCCCATCGGGGCAAAACGAAAAAACACCCTTGGGATCGATTTCCACGAGGTCGGTTTCATACCACCATTTTGGGGTGGATTTACCAAGTAGCGGAAAACGCTGGGTTGACGAAGGTCGTCCAATTGCGTTCAAAACTCGTTTTTTTGAGATTCCCCATCGAGGCGAAACGAAAAAACACCCTTGGGATCGAATTCCACGAGTTTGGTTTCAAACCACAATTTTGGGTCGGCTTTTGCAAGCAGCGCAAAAAGCCAGCTGTGTAGTGCACAGAGTACAGTGTACCGTGTGTAGTGCAGAGAGTACAGTGTACCGTGTATAGTGCACAGTGCAGAGAGTACAGTGTACCGTGTATGGTGCACAGTGCACAGTGCACAGAGTACAGTGTACCGTGTATAGTGCACAGCGCACAGAGTACAGTGTATATACCTTGTATATACCGTATATACATTATTTGCCTGCAAATAAAAATTTTATGCGACAATGTAGCCACTATTGTATTTTCTGAGTTATGTAGAGAGGTTAGGAACATGGAATCGAGGGTGCAGATTTAAATTTTGAATTCAACATGGCGTCTGCAGCTAATGTCGTATTTTTGGAATCTTGTATAATGGATGTCGCGTTCTTGATCTCGTTGACACACAAAATTTTTTCTTCATTCTTCTGTACGATGCCTAAACGGCGACTTGGAACAGCGTTTTGACGATCGTGCTAAAAGCAACTTCGAACTAAAAGATGTCAACGTCCGTTTGTTTGGTGTTGGGGGAAGGACGGTTAATAAGGTTAAAAGATTTGACCTTGCAAATGTATCTCGTTTCGCACCAGATGCTGTGATTTTGGAGATAGGTACAAATGACCTGTGTTGTGAATCACCTGAAACGGTTGGTTTTCAAATTGACGAATTAGTCCAGTTGTTGTTGAACCACTTTTCTGTAAGGGTTGTCGGAGTTTGTCAGGTTATTCGGCGATCGGACACAATGTTCAATCAGAGGATTGAAGTCTTAAATCACTATTTAAGTGTCGTCCTCGATGACCCGAAAGTTTTTATCTGGCGACATAAGATTTTGGATTCACCAAAACACGATTTTCTCTTGGAAGATGGAGTACACTTAAATCCTTATGGCCAGTATGCACTTTATAGAAGTTACCGAGGAGCAATTTTGAAGGCTGTAAAGATTTTGAATAAGTTAGAGTGAATGTACTTTTCATGGCATTATGCCCTGTTGACAGTCTTCTGCTTTTTTAAACTGTATATTATGATAAGATCATATTACAAATTACTTTGTAAAGAAATTTAAAATCTATTCTCAGCTTAAAACTCATATGGAATGTAAGCTTCAGGTCAATTCGATGCAAATAAACGTATGATTATTACTACATGTTGCTACAAGCTGTTTGACATCAGATTTCATAATTTTAAATTATTTATGCGTATGTGATATGTCTTGTTTTGTCGATACTTTTTATGTTTTTGCGTCATGCTGTGCATGGATTTGTGACCAATTTATAAGTTTGGTCTCTTTGCTTTTGTCCAACCAGAGGTTGTTGGAATGTTCTTGTTTTGTTTATGTTTATCCCATGCTATGCATGGATTTGTGACCACTTGATATATTTGGTCTAAATGCTTTTGTCCAACAAGAGGTTGTTGGAATGTTTTTGTGGCGTTGTAGGGACAGGCATTTTAAATGTTTCGGCGACATGTGTAGTCTGCCAAGCCATCCCTGCCATTGTTCATGTTACTGTTCATGTTGTGATGTCTTGTTAACTCTTTTACTATTATTTTGAGTTTGTTCAAATCTGTACAAAGTCAGATTACTTACCAATTGATGGGTTGGTTATTTCTGAATTTTTTCCAACCAGCGGTTGTTGGAAGGTTTTATATTGTCATATAAGAATGTACATGTTACATTTTTTGGATACATGGGTAATTTGGAGTGCCATATATCCCGTAGTTTATGAGCTTAATAACATTGTTGAGATCTTTGTCATATGACTAACACTGCAAAATAATATTATTATTGATAACAAAACTTTATGATTCCCCCATTATTGTTGGGAATTGTTCTGTAATTCAAAATTATCATTTTTAAATTTTATTGTTGGATTTGGAATTTGCTGAATTTTTCCAATTTTCATTTGTTACATCATTTGGACATAACAACTTAACCAGCAAAAGAATGGCTTACTGTACATGAGCTTTTTCTACCTTATACTGGTGTTGAGTTATTTTATATTCCAGCATGTCTCGCCGGGTATCTGCTAGAGTAAAGAGGAAAACTACTCTTTTGCAAGAGTCGGAACAACAACCGGCAAGTCGCCGTAGACGAGTGGAACAAGGCGAAGATCATGTACAGGAACATCATGTCCAAGGCCAAACAAGTCCTTCAAATGCTGGTATTGAACAGATGATCGAGAGGGTGACTAATGCTGTATTAGAAAAGTTAAAAACAAAGTCAATTGACAGTGCTACTGCAGGTAATGAAAACCATTGGTTGTCTGGAACAGCCTCAGCTGTACAGGGGTCAGTTGTTGCTGAACCAGGAATCAGATCGTTAAGTGGTTTGCATGTGAATGAAAATAATCTAGAAATTGTGAATACTTCGGATCAGGCTAGCTCATCAGCAACAATTGTACAGGGGTCAATTGCGGCTGTATTGGATAGCTTGTCAGGAAGCAATAGTCTAATTTCTAAGCCAAAAGATATTTTTGTGCCATCAGACATCCCAATTGACATGTCAGTTTCCGATAGACTAAAAAGAAAAATATGGGCCCATGAATATGTTGATCTTGGATTGCTCTTGAATAACAAGAAAGAACATGAGAGTTTTCATCTTTGCCTTTCAAATGATACAAAATCGCCAACAGAACACCCACTCATCACATTGGAGCCCAAGCAAAAGGCAAAGCAAATTATTTCAATTGAAATGTGGGTCACGGCTTACCAGATCTTTGTGGGTGTCTACACACAGAAATATCATGTTGAAGCTCCATTATTGATGAAATATAGTGAGATTATTAGGGATTTGGCAGCAAGGGGATACAACTGGCGTTACTATGATGAGAATTTTCGCTATCTCCGGCAAAAAGACCCCAAAGCTTATCCTTGGGGTTCTGTACATTGGGAGTTGTGGATCAGATCACAGCCACCCAGAAATAGTTTTTCGCAGACAAAGAAGTTTGAGGGTGAATTGAAAGCAGGTCTTCGAGTTCCCAAAGGTTACTGCTGGAAGTATCATAAAGGCTTAAAATGTGTTGGATGCAATTTTAAACACTATTGTCCACTTTGTCAAAAGAATCATCAAATGATAAATTGCCATAATTTTCGTAACTCCACTGGAAAACCTGTTGCTGCCAACCTTACCGCTCCCAACACCAGTAAAGGTAAAGCGACTTGAATTTTTGCTTGAAGGGTATGATTTTCAAAATCGTATGTTCTTAGTTAATGGATTTAAGTATGGATTTCATATTTTTTCTGTTGGTCAAAGTAGATCGTATGAATCTCCTAATTTGTTATCTGCTAGACAACAGCCCAAAATAGTTGAACAAAAATTCAAAAAGGAGCTGGAAACCCATAGGTTGGCTGGACCTTTTGATGCACCACCTTTTCCTGTTTTCAGAGTATCACCACTGGGTATCGTTCCAAAGAAAGCCCCAGGGGAATTTCGTATGATCCATCACCTGTCATATCCAATGGGGAAATCGGTAAATGATGGAATTTCCCGTGAAAATTCCAGTGTTCAGTATGCTAATATTGACCAAGCTATTAGAATGATAAAACAAGCAGGTGTTGGTTCTTATTTGGCTAAAACAGATATCAAGAGTGCTTTCAGGATTCTACCCATCAATCCCCAAGATTATCATCTTTTAGGCATAAAATGGAATGACCAATATTTTTATGATAAATGCATGCCTATGGGGTGTTCCAGCTCATGTAAAACCTTTGAAAGTTTCAGTACAGCAATTGAGTGGATTGCACAAGATAAGCTTGGAATAGCTAAACTTATTCACCTGCTAGATGATTTTCTACTCATTCAACCAACAAAAAGTCAGTGCTCAAGAAGTCTTCAACTTTTCTTAGAATTATGTGATTTTTTAGGCATTCCCATGGCACCTGAAAAAACATTTGGCCCTTCTACAATTTTGACATTTGCAGGCGTTGAACTAGACACTATCCGTTGTGAATCACGCCTACCTGAAGATAAGTTATTGAAATGTAAACGATTGATCACCGAATTTATGAAAAAGAAGAAAGCAACATTAAGAGAGTTGCAGTCTCTTACTGGAGTACTAAATTTTGCATGTTCAGTTGTTGTTCCAGGGCGTTCCTTCTTAAGACGACTTATTGACTTGACCATTGGCCTCAAAAGGCCAGGTCATTTTGTTCGTGTTTCCAAGGAGGTTAAGGCTGATTTGTTAACATGGCAATCGTTTTTTCAAGAATATAATGGCAAATCAGTTTTTCTTAATGATAGATGGGAAAATAGTGTGACCCTACAGTTATTTACCGATGCAGCAGGGGCGCACGGTTTTGGAGCTGTATTTGGTACTCACTGGTGCTATGGTGAATGGCCTAAAGAATGGCTGGGTAAAAATATTGCTATCCTGGAATTTTACCCAATTATTCTGAGTTTATTTTTGTGGGGCGACCATATTAGGGACAGGTGTATTACATTCTTTACTGATAATGAAGCATTAGTACATGTAATTAATAAGACAACCTGTAGGGATACCTCTTTAATGATTTTTGTTCGTAAACTTGTGCTAGTTTGTTTGAAGCACAATGTTTTGTTTAAAGCCAAGCATATTTCGGGTTTTAAGAACACTCTTGCGGATGCACTATCTCGTTTGCAGATCCAACGTTTCAAGCAACTAGCACCAGCTTACATGGATCCTATGCCAACAGTAATCCCATCACATCTTCTCCCTGCAAATTGGCATCTATAGCTCATGATCTTCTGTCTGCTAGCTTACAGAAGTCTTCAGTACCAACATACCGTAGAGCATGGAAACTTTATCAGGAATTTCAAATAAGTGTTTTTCATAACTCACACGTTTCTTTACCAGTGATGCCAGCCACATTGGCATTATTTATTGCGTATTTATTTAATCGTGGGTATGCTTCTTCCACAGTAAATACTTATGTTTCTGCCCTTGGGTATTTCCATCGTTTAGCGGGTCTTCTTGACCCTACTAAAACATTTTACATTAGTGAGATGCTTAAAGGTTATGGTAAGATTAGTCACAAATTGGACTCACGATTACCCATTACCCTTCCCATTTTAGTTTGCATCATGAGAGCTTCTGATAGTGTTTGTGTTTCTCAGTACCAATCATATATGTTCAAAGCAATGTGTTCTATGGCATTTTTTGCATTTCTTCGTATTGGTGAAATCACAGTGTCAAAGCGAGAAAGTATCAATAGTAACCTTTTACAACTGAATCAAGTTTCTAAGCAATGCTGTGGGAAGGGCAATGTAGTGTCCTTGATAATTACATTCAAAAACTATAAACATAATTACAATCAAATTCCTTTTTCAATAGTTTTAACTAGACAACCTAAAGCGTGTCCTGTTGAATCATTCTTGGATTATGCTTCTGTTCGTGGCACATTACATGGCCCACTTTTTATCAATCGAGATGGGTCCCCTTTTTTGAGAAGCGAGTTCAGTAAGATTCTTGGTTCAATTATTCAGCTATGCAATTTGGACCACAATAGATATAAGGGACACAGCTTTAGGATTGGTGCCGCTACTTATGCAGCTGAACAAGGCCTTTCTGACACCAAGATTAGGCAATTGGGTAGATGGAAATCTGATGCTTTCAAAAAGTACATCAGGATAACTTCTCTAGAATCTGTTTCTTAATTCTATGTGTCATGGGTGATGTGATGTTGATGCTTGCAGGGGCAGCACAACTTCAGGAACCCAGTATTTGATTTCTTGAACCTTGTGTGAATAATCTACTGGTTGAAATTTTGACATATTTCTTAGCCAGAATGAAAATTGCGCTGGGGTGGGGCGTGCCCTTGCTTTGCAAGCGCTTTGGCGGTTGTTTGGCCTCACCTTCGTTGGCAATACATGTTTAATGAAAGTTTGAATTTGTATTTATATTGGCTATTTAGAGTTTAATAAACCGGCTATGTGTCAATTTTCACATAGCCATTTTTCACCATTATATTGTTTGTATTGCCTTTACGAACAGAGCACAGCACAATTTTTCATTCTGATTAAGGTTTGACATTTTGTGGGTGAATTGAAGCATAAATACATTATTTGCCTGCAAATAAAAATTTTATGCGACAATGTAGCCACTATTGTATTTTCTGAGTTATGTAGAGAGGTTAGGAACATGGAATCGAGGGTGCAGATTTAAATTTTGAATTCAACATGGCGTCTGCAGCTAATGTCGTATTTTTGGATCCTCGTATAATGGATGTCGCGTTCTTGATCTCGTTGACACACAAAATTTTTTCTTCAACCCTCCTCCTCCCCATTCCTGCCTCATTCTTGTTATATGGTATTTAATTTTTCTAGCGGTTGTTTGCCCTCACCTTCGTTGGCAATACATGTTTAATGAAAGTTTGAATTTGTATTTATATTGGCTATTTAGAGTTTAATAAACCGGCTATGTGTCAATTTTCACATAGCCATTTTTCACCATTATATTGTTTGTATTGCCTTTACGAACAGAGCACAGCACAATTTTTCTTTCTGATTAAGGTTTGACATTTTGTGGGTGAATTGAAGCATAAATACTACTATACCGTGTATAGTGCACAGTGAACAGAGTACAGTGTACCGTGTATAGTGCACAGTGCACAGTGCACAGAGTACAGTGTACCGTGTATAGTGCACAGTGCACAGTGCACAGAGTACAGTGTACCGTGTATAGTGCACAGCGCACAGAGTACAGTGTACCGTGTATAGTGCACAGACTACTGTGTACCGTGTATGGTGTACAGTGCACAGATTACAGTGTACCGTGTATAGTGAACAGAGTACAATGTGCCGTGTATAGTGCACAGAGTACAGTGTACCGTGTATAGTTCACAGTGCACAGAGTACAGTGTACCATGTATAGTACACAGTGCACAGGGTACAGTGTACCGTGTATAGTGCACAGTGCACAGAGTACAGTGTACCGTGTTTAGTGTTTAGTGCACAGGGCATAGAGTACAGTGTACCGTGTATAGTGCAGAGTACAGTGTACTGTGTATAGTGCACAGTGCACAGAGTACAGTGTACCGTGTATAGTGCACAGTGCACAGCGTACAGTGTACCGTGTATAGTGCACAGCACACAGAGTACAGTGTACCGTGTATAGTGCACAGTGCACAGAGTACAGTGTACCGTGTATAGTGCAAAGAGTACAGTGTACCGTGTATAGTGTACAGTGCACAGAGTACAGTGCACAGAGTACAGTGTACCGTGTATAGTGAACATAGTACAGTGTACCGTGTATAATGCACAGAGTACAGTGTACCGTGTATAGTGCACAGTGCACAGAGTACAGTGTACCGTGTATAGTGCACAGTGCACAGAGTACAGTGTACCGTGTTTAGTGCACAGGGCATAGAGTACAGTGTACCGTGTAAAGTGCAGAGTACAGTGTACTGTGTATAGTGCACAGTGCACAGAGAACAGTGTACCGTGTATAGTGCACAGTGCACAGCGTACAGTGTACCGTGTATAGTGCACAGCACACAGAGTACAGTGTACCGTGTATAGTGCAAAGTGCACAGAGTACAGTGCACCGTGTATAGTGCACAGTGCACAGAGTACAGTGTACCGTGTATAGTGCACGATGCACAGAGTACAGTGTACCGTGTATAGTGCACATTGCACAGAGTACAGTTTACCACGTATAGTGCACAGGGCACAGAGTACAGGGTACCGTGGATAGTGCACAGAGTACAGGGTACTGTGTATAGTGGACAGTGCAGAGAGTACAGTGTACCGTGTATAGTGCACAGTGCACAGTGTACCATGTATAGTGAACAGAGTACAGTGTACCGTGTATAGTAAACAGTGCACAGAGTACAGTGTACCGTGTATAGTGGACAGAGTACAGTGTACCGTTTATAGTGCACAGTGCACAGAGTACAGTGTACTGTGTATAGTGCACAGAGTACAGTGTACCGTGTATTAGAAAACAGTGCACAGTGCACAGAGTACAGTGTACCGTGTATAGTGCACAGTGCACAGAGTACACTGTACCGTGTATAGTGCACAGTGCACAGTGCACAGAGTACAGTGTACCGTCTATAGTGCGCAGCGCACAGAGTACAGTGTACCGTGTATAGTGCACAGAGTACTGTGTACCGTGTATGGTGTACACAGCAGAGAGTACAGTGTACCGTGTATAGTGAACAGAGTACAGTGTACCGTGTATAGTGCACAGTGCACAGAGTACAGTGTACCGTGTATAGTACACAGTGCACAGGGTACAGTGTACCGTGTATAGTGCACAGTGCACAGAGTACAGTGTACCGTGTATAGTGCACAGAGTACTGTGTACCGTGTATGGTGTACAGTGCACAGAGTACAGTGTACCGTGTATAGTGAACCGAGTACAGTGTGCCGTGTATAGTGCACAGAGTACAGTGTACCGTGTATAGTGCACAGTGCACAGAGTACAGTGTACCGTGTATAGTACACAGTGCACAGGGTACAGTGTACCGTGTATAGTGCACAGAGCACAGAGTACAGTGTACCGTGTTTAGTGCACAGGGCATAGAGTACAGTGTACCATGTATAGTGCACAGAGTACTGTGTACCTTGTATGGTGTACAGTGCACAGAGTACAGTGTACCGTGTATAGTGCACAGTGCAGAGAGTACAGTGTACCGTGTATTGTGCACAGAGTACAGTGTACCGTGTATGGTGCACAGTGCACAGAGTACAGTGTACCGTGTATAGTGCACAGAGTACAGTGTACCGTGTATAGTGCACAGAGTACAGTGTACCGTGTATAGTGCACAGAGTAGAGTGTACCGTGTATAGTGCACAGTGCACAGAGTACAGTGTACCGTGCATACTGCACAGTGCAGAGAGTACAGTGTACCGTGTATAGTGCACAGAGTACAGTGTTCCGTGTATAGTGCAAAGAGTACAGTGTATCGTGTATAGTGCACAGAGTACAGTGTACCGTGTATAGTGCACAGTGCACAGAGTACAGTGTACCGTGTATAGAGCACAGTGCACTGAGTCCAGTGTACCGTGTATAGTGCACAGTGCACAGAGTACAGTGTACCGTGTATAGTGCACAGCGCACAGAGTACAGTGTATATACCGTGTATATACCGTGTATATACCGTGTATATACCGTGTATATACCGTATATACTACTATACCGTGTATAGTGCACAGTGCACAGAGTACAGTGTACCGTGTATAGTGCACAGTGCACAGAGTACAGTGTACCGTGTATAGTGCACAGTGCACAGTGCACAGAGTACAGTGTACCGTGTATAGTGCACAGCGCACAGAGTACAGTGTATATACCGTGTATATATCGTGTATATACCGTGTATATACCGTGTATATACCATGTATATACCGTATATACTACTATACCGTGTATAGTGCACAGTGCACAGAGTACAGTGTACTGTGTATAGTGCACAGTGCACAGTGCACAGTGTACCGTGTATAGTGCACAGAGTACAGTGTACCGTGTATAGTGCACAGAGTAGAGTGTACCGTGTATAGTGCACAGTGCACAGAGTACAGTGTACCGTGCATAGTGCACAGTGCACTGAGTCCAGTGTACCGTGTATAGTGCACAGTGTACAGAGTACAGTGTACCGTGTATAGTGCACAGTGCACAGAGTACAGTGTACCGTGTATAGTGCACAGTGCACAGTGCACAGAGTACAGTGTACCGTGTATAGTGCACAGTGCACAGCGCACAGAGAACAGTGTACCGTGTATAGTGCACAGCACACAGAGTACAGTGTACCGTGTATAGTGCACAGAGTACTTTGTACCGTGTATGGTGTACAGTGCACAGAGTACAGTTTACCGTGTATACTGAACAGAGTACAGTGTGCCGTGTATAGTGCACAGAGTACAGTGTACCGTGTATAGTGCACAGTGCACAGAGTACAGTGTACCGTGTATAGTACACAGTGCACAGGGTACAGTGTACCGTGTATAGTGCACAGTGCACAGAGTACAGTGTACCGTGTTAAGTGCACAGGGCATAGAGTACAGTGTACCGTGTATAGTGCAGAGTACAGTGTACTGTGTATAGTGCACAGTGCACAGCGTACAGTGTACCGTGTATAGTGCCCAGCACACAGAGTACAGTGTACCGTGTATAGTGCACAGTGCACAGAGTACAGTGTACCGTGTATAGTGCACAGTGCACAGAGTACAGTGTACCGTGTATAGTGCACAGTGCACAGAGTACAGTGTACCATGTATAGTGCACAGAGTACAGTGTACTGTGTATAGTGCACAGAGTACAGTGTACCGTGTATTAGAAAACAGTGCACAGTGCACAGAGTACAGTGTACCGTGTATAGTGCACAGTGCACAGAGTACACTGTACAGTGTATAGTGCACAGTGCACAGTGCACAGAGTACAGTGTACCGTGTATAGTGCACAGCGCACAGAGTACAGTGTACCGTGTATAGTGCACAGAGTACTGTGTACCGTGTATGGTGTACACTGCACAGAGTACAGTGTACCGTGTATAGTGAACAGAGTACAGTGTACCGTGTATAGTGCACAGTGCACAGAGTACAGTGTACCGTGTATAGTACACAGTGCACAGGGTAGGGTGTACCGTGTATAGTGCACAGTGCACAGAGTACAGTGTACCGTGTATAGTGCACAGAGTACTGTGTACCGTGTATGGTGTACAGTGCACAGAGTACAGTGTACCGTGTATAGTGAACCGAGTACAGTGTGCCGTGTATAGTTCACAGAGTACAGTTTACCGTGTATAGTGCACAGTGCACAGAGTACAGTGTACCGTGTATAGTACACAGTGCACAGGGTACAGTGTACCGTGTATAGTGCACAGAGCACAGAGTACAGTGTACCGTGTTTAGTGCACAGGGCATAGAGTACAGTGTACCGTGTATAGTGCACAGAGTACTGTGTACCTTGTATGGTGTACAGTGCACAGAGTACAGTGTACCGTGTATAGTGCACAGTGCAGAGAGTACAGTGTACCGTGTATTGTGCACAGAGTACAGTGTACCGTGTATAGTGCACAGAGTACAGTGTACCGTGTATAGTGCACAGAGTACAGTGTACCGTGTATAGTGCACAGTGCACAGAGTACAGTGTACCGTGTATAGTACACAGTGCACAGGGTACAGTGTACCGTGTATAGTGCACAGTGCACAGAGTACAGTGTACCGTGTTAAGTGCACAGGGCATAGAGTACAGTGTACCGTGTATAGTGCAGAGTACAGTGTACTGTGTATAGTGCACAGTGCACAGCGTACAGTGTACCGTGTATAGTGCCCAGCACACAGAGTACAGTGTACCGTGTATAGTGCACAGTGCACAGAGTACAGTGTACCGTGTATAGTGCACAGTGCACAGAGTACAGTGTACCGTGTATAGTGCACAGTGCACAGAGTACAGTGTACCGTGTATAGTGCACAGAGTACAGTGTACCGTGTATAGTGTACAGTGCACAGAGTACAGTGCACAGAGTACAGTGTACCGTGTATAGTGAACATAGTACAGTGAACCGTGTATAGTGCACATAGTACAGTGTACCGTGTTTAGTGCACAGTGCACATCGTACAGTGTACCGTGTATAGTGCCCAGCACACAGAGTACAGTGTACCGTGTATAGTGCACAGTGCACAGAGTACAGTGTACCGTGTATAGTGCACAGTGCACAGAGTACAGTGTACCGTGTATAGTGCACAGTGCACAGAGTACAGTGTACCGTGTATAGTGCACAGAGTACAGGGTACTGTGTATAGTGGACAGTGCATAGAGTACAGTGTACCGTGTATAGTGCACAGTGCACAGAGTACAGTGTACCGTGTATAGTGCACAGAGTACAGTGTACCGTGTATAGTGTACAGTGCACAGAGTACAGTGCACAGAGTACAGTGTACCGTGTATAGTGAACATAGTACAGTGTACCGTGTATAGTGCACATAGTACAGTGTACCGTGTTTAGTGCACAGTGCACAGAGTACAGTGTACCGTGTATAGTGCACAGTGCACAGAGTACAGTGTACCGTGTATAGTGCACAGTGCACAGAGTACAGTGTACCATGTTTAGTGCACATGGCATATAGTACAGTGTACCGTGTAAAGTGCAGAGTACAGTGTACTGTGTATAGTGCACAGTCCACAGAGTACAGTGTACCGTGTATAGTGCACAGTGCACAGCGTACAGTGTACCGTGTATAGTGCGCAGCACACAGAGTACAGTGTACCGTGTATAGTGCACAGTGCACAGAGTACAGTGCACCGTGTATAGTGCACAGTGCACAGAGTACAGTGTACCGTGTATAGTGCACGGTGCACAGAGTACAGTGTACCGTGTTTAGTGCACAGGGCATAGAGTAGAGTGTACCGTGTATAGTGCACAGAGTACTGTGTACCGTGTATGGTGTACAGTGCACAGAGTACAGTGTACCCTGTATAGTGCACAGGGCACAGAGTACAGGGTACCGTGGATAGTGCACAGAGTACAGGGTACTGTGTATAGTGGACAGTGCATAGAGTACAGTGTACCGTGTATAGTGCACACTGCACAGTGTACCATGTATAGTGAACAGAGTACAGTGTACCGTGTATAGTACACAGTGGACAGAGTACAGTGTACCGTGTATAGTGCACAGAGTACAGTGTACCGTTTATAGTGCACAGTGCACAGAGTACAGTGTACTGTGTATAGTGCACAGAGTACAGTGTACCGTGTATTAGAAAACAGTGCACAGTGCACAGAGTACAGTGTACCGTGTATAGTGCACAGTGCACAGAGTACAGTGTACCGTGTATAGTGCACAGTGCACAGTGCACAGAGTACAGTGTACCGTGTATAGTGCAAAGCGCACAGAGTACAGTGTACCGTGTATAGTGCACAGAGTACTTTGTACCGTGTATGGTGTACAGTGCACAGAGTACAGTGTACCGTGTATAGTGAACAGAGTACAGTGTGCCGTGTATAGTGCACAGAGTACAGTGTACCGTGTATAGTGGACAGTGCACAGAGTACAGTGTACCGTGTATAGTACACAGTGCACAGGGTACAGTGTACCGTGTATAGTGCACAGTGCACAGAGTACAGTGTACCGTGTATAGTGTACAGAGTACTGTGTACCGTGTATGGTGTACAGTGCACAGAGTACAGTGTACCGTGTATAGTGAACAGAGTACAGTGTGCCGTGTATAGTGCACAGAGTACAGTGTACCGTGTATAGTGCACAGTGCACAGAGTACAGTGTACCGTGTATAGTTCACAGTGCACAGGGTACAGTGTACCGTGTATAGTGCACAGTGCACAGAGTACAGTGTACTGTGTTTAGTGCACAGGGCATAGAGTACAGTGTACCGTGTATAGTGCACAGAGTACTGTGTACCGTGTATGGTGTACAGTGCACAGAGTACAGTGTACCGTGTATAGTGCACAGTGCAAAGAGTACACAGTGTACCGTGTATGGTGCACAGTGCACAGAGTACAGTGTACCGTTTATAGTGCACAGAGTACAGTGTACCGTGTATAGTGCACAGAGTACAGTGTACCGTGTATAGTGCACAGAGTAGAGTGTACCGTGTATAGTGCACAGTGCACAGAGTACAGTGTACCATGCATAGTGCACAGTGCAGAGAGTACAGTGTACCGTGTATAGTGCACAGAGTACAGTGTACCGTGTATAGTGCAAAGAGTACAGTGTACCGTGTATAGTGCACAGAGTACAGTGTACCGTGTATAGTGCACAGTGCACAGAGTACAGTGTACCGTGTATAGAGCACAGTGCACTGAGTCCAGTGTACCGTGTATAGTGCACAGTGCACAGAGTCCAGTGTACCGTGTATAGTGCACAGTGCACAGAGTACAGTGTACCGTGTATAGTACACAGTGCACAGGGTACAGTGTACCGTGTATAGTGCACAGTGCACAGAGTACAGTGTACCGTGTATAGTGCACAGTGCACAGTGCACAGTGCACAGAGTACAGTGTACCGTGTATAGTGCACAGCGCACAGAGTAGAGTGTATATACCATGTATATACCGTGTATATACCGTATATACTACTATACCGTGTATAGTGCACAGTGCACAGAGTACAGTGTACCGTGTATAGTGCACAGTGCACAGTGCACAGAGTACAGTGTACCGTGTATAGTGCACAGAGTACAGTGTACCGTGTATAGTGCACAGAGTAGAGTGTACCGTGTATAGTGCACAGTGCACAGAGTACAGTGTACCGTGCAAAGTGCACATTGCACTGAGTCCAGTGTACCGTGTATAGTGCACAGTGCACAGAGTACAGTGTACCGTGTATAGTGCACAGTGCACAGTGCACAGAGTACAGTGTACCGTGTATAGTGCACAGTGCACAGAGTACAGTGTACCATGTATAGTGCACAGCGCACAGAGTACAGTGTACCGTGTATAGTGCACAGAGTACTCTGTACCGTGTATGGTGTATAGTGCACAGAGTACAGTGTACCGTGTATAGTGCACAGAGTAGAGTGTACCGTGTATAGTGCACAGTGCACAGAGTACAGTGTACCGTGCATAGTGCACAGTGCAGAGAGTACAGTGTACCGTGTATAGTGCACAGAGTACAGTGTACCGTGTATAGTGCAAAGAGTACAGTGTACCGTGTTTAGTGCACAGAGTACAGTGTACCGTGTATAGTGCACAGTGCACAGAGTACAGTGTACCGTGTATAGAGCACAGTGCACTGAGTCCAGTGTACCGTGTATAGTGCACAGTGAACAGAGTACAGTGTACCGTGTATAGTGCACAGTGCACAGAGTACAGTGTACCGTGTATAGTGCACAGTGCACAGTGCACAGAGTACAGTGTACCGTGTATAGTGCACAGCGCACAGAGTACAGTGTATATACCGTGTATATACCGTGTATATACCGTATATGGCCCTTTATTGACTAAAGGGCGATAATGGGTTTTATGCTGGGGCGGGGCCTTATCTTATCTTATCTTACGGTACAAGCTGCAGAGGTAGATAGCCATAACGATTATGGGCGAGTCACCACACGCAGAGCAAGGTTTAAATTCGTGAGCTCTGCTATTACTCGCCCCTTTTTCTGCCAACGCCGATAGTGATAGCTGTTTAGCTTTCAAAGGGTATTTTCAGTTTCTTTGGTCGGTATCAGGCAAGTGCTTACCTTTATTCATATTATTTTTTCCTTTTCCATTTTGGCTATTGTTCAGCTTCGTTTCAAGTTGCCGTTAGTGCCCTCTCAATTTCTACATCTATGGCTAAACATCGCGTGTTAATAATTGGGCACTCATTCGTTCACCGACTTGAGGCGTTTGTGCAGAAGAAGCGGCACATGCATGCGTTTAACAGTCTTAGCGATATTGCGGATATTCATTTTCATGGCGTGGGGGGCCGCACAATTGAGAAATTCCGTAAGTTTGACTTTCAAGTCGTTCGCCAAATCGCCCCCAAGATCATTATTTTGGAGCTTGGCTCCAATGATCTCGTCAAGGTCGCGCCTGAAACTGTTGGTTCAGAGCTAGAAAAATTAGTTCGCGATCTTCACAGTGTATGTTCCGTCGAATTTATCGTAGTAGGGCAGGTATTGCGGCGACGTACGCCGGACTCGGAGGAGTACAATTGCAAGGTGGGCAAACTCCACCGATATCTTAAGGTAGTGCTCGAGCAGTTGCCCTTTTGTTATTACTGGCGTCACAGAGGTTTCTGGAACTGCAAACGAGACCTTTATTTATCTGATGGGGTCCATCTAAACAATTTAGGCTACTATAAATTTATGCGTAGTATTCGAGGGGCTATTTTGAAGTCTGTAAAGTTAGTGGGTGTGTCCGCCGTTTAAATGCAATTGCCAAAGGCCACGTAGCCATTTTGATCTTTTAACGGCGGTATCGCAAAATATTTACAACATGCATCATATATACAAATTTCGCAGGCTATATTGGAATTTGTAATTACTTGCACTTGACATTTATGGCGTAATTAGTGTGTTATCACCTGGCGGCTATTGTTATACTGCAGTAGTGTGCCCAACACACTTAGGCCATTATGGGACAATAGTCCTTTTGAAATGTCTCGGATTGTTTTTGCAGTATTGCACTTGACATTTATGGCGTAATTAGTGTGTTATCACCTGGCGGCTATTGTTTAACTGCATTAGTGTGCCCAACACACCCAGGCCATTATAGGACAACTGTCCTTTTTGAAATGTCTCGGATGGTTGGTTTTTGTCATGTTGCCTGCTCTGTACGTGTACTTGACATTCGTTGGCTGTTACGTAAGCCTTTACTGAATGTCTCGGATTTGTTTGTGCCAGTTGATTTCATAATTATTAATTGCCCTTGGCTCATTGGCTGAAGTGTTTCCAGCCTGCTAGGAAAAAGGGAGTACACCCACTAATTTTGAGCTTCACAGCGTTTTAATCTGATATACGTTTGGGTAATACAATTTCAATTTTTCATAAGCATGCCTCCTAAACGAGCCTCTAAGCGCCAGGCGGCAAAAAGCTCCACAACAGCGAAATCGGCGAAACAGCGCCGATCAGAGGGTGAGTTTGCGTCCCTGCCTAACAGCACGACGTCCACACCACAGTTCAGCCCCACCGCACTGAGTGAATTGATATCAAGCGCGATTTCTGGGGCCTTACAGTCGGCCGGCATCGGCACTCTCAACGTCTCACCCGCAGTTGGCGAACAGCGACCAAGTAATCAGTCCACGTCGCAGCCCAGCGTGGTGGAAGATGCCGCTTCAAAAGAGATTGCAGATCTGACGAAAAGCGTAGCTGCGGGTAGGCTAACCTTTGAGTCCGAGAAACCGGACGGCACGTTTTCTAGTGTCACTTTTGACCTCGAGTCTCGCGTTTCGGATCGTATCAAGGCAAAGATATGGGCAAACGAATATGTTGATTTCGGGTCTCTCCTAACTGTCTCACCGGACGAGTCCAAATATCGGCTATCTGTCACAAATGACCATGATCACCCAAGTCTTTGCCTTGAGCACGTTAAGCCAAAACGGCGTAGCTTATCCATCGACCAATGGGTGACTGCATTTAATGTGTTTGTAGCTGTTTATACAATTAAGGTTCCTAATGCGATAAGTTCTCTGATGAAGTATTGCGAGGTGGTCAGGGACATTGCAGCAAAATCAGGTAACTGGCGTTATTATGACGAGCAGTTCCGATTTCTTCGCCAGTCTAAACCAGAAAAATACCCATGGGATAACGTGGCTTGGGAATTATGGCACCAGGCCATGCATAGCTCCCTCACCACCTCACGCCAAAACTCGAACTATGATTTTCGTACAAGGCGGCCCAACCAGCGTCCCTTTCAGTCCTTTCCAAAAGGGGTGTGTTGGAGATTTCATTCCGGCCAGTTCTGCAGAGGCTGCAATTTCAAACACTCTTGCTTCAAGTGCGGGGCAGTCCATCCCGCAAGCCAATGCAGCGCGAACAGACCGAACAATAATACAAGCAACGCAGCCTCCAGCATGCCCTCTGGGAG
This sequence comes from Meandrina meandrites, assembly GCA_963693305.1. NCBI lineage: Eukaryota > Metazoa > Cnidaria > Anthozoa > Scleractinia > Meandrinidae > Meandrina > Meandrina meandrites. The sequence goes on along the minus strand of OY855912.1, from coordinate 344,186 downwards.
TGACAGTCAGGGACGAGCATCGGTTGTTGAGCCGCGGGCCAACGCCGGTAAGGCCCGACCGTCTCGCATTTTACCTTAAGGGTTATAACAACGTAACTTCGGACTATCTTATACACGGTTTTATTCACGGTTTCTCAATACGATATTTTGGTTCTCTCCTTGCAATCCGATCCCCAAATCTGAAGAGCGCCATGGACAATCCTACTAGCGTGAATGATAAGTTGTCAAAAGAGCTCACAGCGGGCAGAATTGTAGGTCCGTTTGATACGCCTCCCTTTGAAACTTTCAGGGTATCGCCCCTAGGCATCGTCCCCAAAAAGTTGCCAGGAGAATTTAGGTTAATTCATCATTTGTCTTACCCGGAGGGCTTATCTGTTAATGATGGTATTCCTAAAGAGTTAGCCACCGTAAGATATGCAACTATCGATGATGCTGTTCGGCTCATTAAAGCTATAGGACGAGGCTGTTTTCTGGCTAAGACAGACATAAAATCCGCTTTTCGTATCATTCCCGTAGCAACCCGCGATTTTCCATTGCTCGGGATGGAATGGCAGGGGAAATTCTACTTTGACAAATGCCTTCCAACGGGATGCTCGTCATCCTGTAATATATTTGAAACATTCAGCACTGCGTTAGAGTGGATCGCTAAAAATAAATTGCACGCGTCGTCGGTCATCCATATTTTAGATGACTTCTTATTTATTCGGCCTTCCGAGGCGAAATGTCAGGTAGATCTAGATAATTTTCTTTGCTTGTGCCGTCGTATAGGTGTTCCTATAGCCGATGAGAAAACTATGGGCCCCACCAATGCCCTGCAATTCGCAGGGATCACCTTAGATACGGAATTGATGGAGGCTCGTCTTCCGGAGGACAAGCTTGCCAAATGCCGTGCCCAGTTGGCGGATTTCTGCTCTCGTAAAAGCGTCACGCTGAAAGAGCTGCAATCTTTAATAGGGCTTCTCAATTTTGCCTGCTGTGTTGTGGTTCCCGGGCGTGCTTTTCTTCGCCGTTTGATAGACTTGACTAAAGGTATTCGGAAACCCACACATCACGTTAGATTAACCAAGGAATGTAAACACGATCTCAACGTATGGCGGGAATTTTTGAGCGTGTACAATGGCAAATCTTTTTTCCTCGGTTCGCGATGGGCCACTTCCCAACACCTCAATTTATTTACGGACGCGGCGGGTTCCTTGGGTTACGCCGCAGTATTTGGCAAACATTGGTGTTTTGGAGAGTGGCCGGCCGCTTGGAAAAATTTCAATATTACTATCTTAGAGTTATTTCCGATTGTCCTGGCGATTGAGATTTGGGGACCGCTTATGCGTGACAAATGTATTGTTTTCTTTTCGGATAATCAGGCAGTTGTTGAGATAATCAATAAGCAAACTTCTAAAGATCGTTCAGTTATGGCCTTGCTTAGGCACTTTGTTCTCTGCACTCTTAAATACAATATTTTGTTTCATGCTAAGCACATCGCGGGTTGCGTTAACCGCGAGAGCGATGCTTTATCTCGCTTACAGGTAGAGAAATTCAGAGCACTAGCGCCTTACGCAGACGAACAACCGACGCCGGTTCCGGCGGGCTTACTACCCAACAACTGGCAAATCACTTGAACGACCTTCTGCACTCAGCCATTACAGAGGGTTCGCGTAAGACTTACCAAAGAGCTTGGTCAACATATGTCGATTTTTCCACCGAATTTTGCGAGTCGGGTGCCTCGCTCCTTCCGGTCTCAGTAAATAATTTAGCGTTGTTTATATCTTATCTCTCATCGAGGAAGTTTGCATCCTCGACAATCTCGACATATGTCTCCGCGTTAAGTTACGTTCACAAGTTGGCTAATTTCCCTGATCCGACTAAACAATTTTTAGTGCAGAAGATTCTAGCGGCTCACAGTAAGCTAAACTCTTCACCAGATGTTAGGCTTCCAATAACACGTAGTGTTTTGCAACGATTAGTTCTCGCATTAAATCATACCAACTCATCAGCATATCAAAGGCTGTTGTACCGAACGATGTTTGTGGTGGCCTTCTATGGTTTTTTCCGAGTAGGCGAACTCACGGCCAAGGGTGCGAATTTGAAACCTTTAGTAAAAATTCAAGACCTTCATTTCCAATTTAAAGACAATTGCGTGACCGCCGCGACAATTGTCATCACCGACTTCAAACATAACTCGGAAAGGCGCCCCTTTGCAATTGTTTTGCACTGCGCATCGGGGGCAGAGTTTTGCCCAGTGAATTATTTACAACGTTACTGTGCTATGCGAGGCACAATTCCGGGCGCCTTGTTCTGCTTTTCCGATGGTTCTCCGGTTAAAACTAGCCATTTTACAAAACAACTTCGGCACGCACTAAATTTTTGTGGTCTTGATTCATCCAAATACAAATCTTATTCTTTCCGGATCGGCGCCGCATCTTGGGCGGCTGACAAAGGCTTATCCGACGCTCAGATTCGCCACCTTGGCCGTTGGAAATCCGACGCATTTAAACTATACATTCGTCAACCTTCAGAGGTGTTTAAGACTTAAGCCTGCCTTTCAGTCAGGGGCTGGGGCAATAATATAATTAATTCTATTCTTCATTAAACTACTCAGCTGTTAGCGGTAGCTAAGATCAACGTTCGCCTTACAGGCATGGGTTGGGGCAGTAATATTATTATTCCTGGTCTTCAGCGAACTACTTCAGCTGTTAGCTGTAGCTAAGATCAACGCTCGCCTTCCAGGCATGGGCTGGGGCGGCAATTTTAGCCTAGTAGATCTTATTTTACTTTTCGAGTTAGTGTTCTGACTATTATTAATCATAGCGTGAGCCAAACTTTGGCTCATCTCCAGAGTTAGTTTGCCTGTCAGTCAAGGGCTGGGGCATCAATTGTACGCTAGAGAAGTTAATCTAGAGCGCTAGAAAGCGTGCTCTTGCCGAGCCCGAGATCTAGCTGTTATTCGTAGGGGCTTTAGGGACATGTCAGAGATTGGCCTGGTGTTTCTGATGCCTTTACATTACAAATGTATCTTTATAGTTTGTCGTTTCTGCACTCAGTGTGCACTATTTCATAGTGCGTGCTTGCGTGCGTGTGTGCGTGCCTGCGGCTTGGGTTGGGGCTCGCCACAGGATGTGGCTTGTGGCTGTTTTTCGCCCCAACTTTATTCACTGAATCAAATATAGCGATGTTTAATTGATTAATTTGACACCTTAGCATTTGAACGTTTTGAAATAAACGCCACGTGAGTGGCCAAATTAATCCACACTAGTGTCTCCGTGATTCAGTGTTTTTCTGGCCGCATGCACGACCGCGATTATAAGCATTTCATTCTAGTCCTTGGTGCGCTAGGTTTATTATTGAAATAAGCGCCGCTCTCGGCATAAATGGCCCTTTATTGACTAAAGGGCGATAATGGGTTTTATGCTGGGGCGGGGCCTTATCTTATCTTATCTTACGGTACAAGCTGCAGAGGTAGATAGCCATAACGATTATGGGCGAGTCACCACACGCAGAGCAAGGTTTAAATTCGTGAGCTCTGCTATTACTCGCCCCTTTTTCTGCCAACGCCGATAGTGATAGCTGTTTAGCTTTCAAAGGGTATTTTCAGTTTCTTTCGTCGGCCCTCCACCATCCCCTGAGCTCCTCCTCTGCTCTTGCTACCTCTTACTTGGCTGGCTGTTTTTCGCCCCAACTTTATTCACTGAATCAAATATAGCGATGTTTAATTGATTAATTTGACACCTTAGCATTTGAACGTTTTGAAATAAACGCCACGTGAGTGGCCAAATTAATCCACACTAGTGTCTACGTGATTCAGTGTTTTTCTGGCCGCATGCACGACCGCGATTATAAGCATTTCATTCTAGTCCTTGGTGCACTAGGTTTATTATTGAAATAAGCGCCGCTCTCGGCATAAATACTACTATACCGTGTATAGTGCACAGTGCACAGAGTACAGTGTACCGTGTATAGTGCACAGTGCACAGTGCACAGAGTACAGTGTACCGTGTATAGTGCACAGAGTACAGTGTACCGTGTATAGTGCACAGAGTAGAGTGTACCGTGTATAGTGCACAGTGCACAGAGTACAGTGTACCGTGCATAGTGCACAGTGCACTGAGTCCAGTGTATCGTGTATAGTGCACAGTGCACAGAGTACAGTGTACCGTGTATAGTGCACAGTGCACAGAGTACAGTGTACCGTGTATAGTGCACAGTGCACAGTGCACAGTGCACAGAGTACAGTGTACCGTGTATAGTGCACAGTGCACAGTGCACAGAGTACAGTGTACCGTGTATAGTGCACGGCGCACAGAGTACAGTGTACCGTGTATAGTGCACAGAGTACTGTGTACCGTGTATGGTGTACAGTGCACAGAGTACAGTGTACCGTGTATAGTGAACAGAGTACAGTGTGCCGTGTATAGTGCACAGTGCACAGTGCACAGAGTACAGTGTACCGTGTATAGTGCACAGAGTACAGTGTACCGTGTTTAGTGCACAGGGCATAGAGTACAGTGTACCATGTATAGTGCAGAGTACAGTGTACTGTGTATAGTGCACAGTGCACAGAGTACAGTGTACCGTGTATAGTGCACAGTGCACAGCATACAGTGTACCGTGTATAGTGCACAGCACACAGAGTACAGTGTACCGTGTATAGTGCACAGTGCACAGTGCACAGAGTACAGAGTACCGTGTATAGTGCACAGAGTACAGTGTACCGTGTAAAGTGCACCGGGCATAGAGTACAGTGTACCGTGTATAGTGCAGAGTACAGTGTACTGTGTATAGTGCACAGTGCAGAGAGTACAGTGTACCGTGTATAGTGCACAGTGCACAGCGTACAGTGTACCGTGTATAGTGCACAGCACACAGAGTACAGTGTACCGTGTATAGTGCACAGTGCACAGAGTACAGTGTACCGTGTATAGTGCACAGTGCACAGAGTACAGTGTACCGTGTATAGTGCACAGTGCACAGAGTACAGTGTACCGTGTATAGTGCACAGTGCACAGAGTACAGTGTACCGTGTATAGTGCACAGAGTACAGTGTACCGTGTATAGTGTACAGTGCACAGAGTACAGTGCACAGAGTACAGTGTACCGTGTATAGTGAACATAGTACAGTGTACCGTGTATAGTGCACATAGTACAGGTTACCGTGTTTAGTGCACAGTGCACAGAGTACAGTGTACCGTGTATAGTGCACAGTGCACAGAGTACAGTGTACCGTGTATAGAGCACAGTGCACTGAGTCCAGTGTACCGTGTATAGTGCACAGTGCACAGAGTACAGTGTACCGTGTATAGTGCACAGTGCACAGAGTACAGTGTACCGTGTATAGTGCACAGTGCACAGTGCACAGAGTACAGTGTACCGTGTATAGTGCACAGAGTACAGTGTACCGTGTATAGTGCACAGAGTACAGTGTACCGTGTATAGTGCACAGTGCACAGAGTACAGTGTACCGTGCATAGTGCACAGTGCACTGAGTCCAGTGTACAGTGAACAGTGCACAGTGCACAGAGTACAGTGTACCGTGTATAGTGCACAGTGCACAGTGCACAGAGTACAGTGTACCGTGTATAGTGCACAGCGCACAGAGTACAGTGTACCGTGTATAGTGCACAGAGTACTGTGTACCGTGTATGGTGTACAGTGCACAGAGTACAGTGTACCGTGTATAGTGAACAGAGTACAGTGTACCGTGTATAGTGCACAGTGCACAGAGTACAGTGTACCGTGTATAGTACACAGTGCACAGGGTACAGTGTACCGTGTATAGTGCAGAGTGCACAGAGTACAGTGTACCGTGTTTAGTGCACAGAGCATTAAGTACAGTGTACCATGTATAGTGCAGAGTACAGTGTACTGTGTATAGTGCACAGTACACAGAGTATAGTGTACCGTGTTTAGTGTACAGGGCATAGAGTACAGTGTACCGTGTATAGTGCAGAGTACAGTGTACTGTGTATAGTGCACAGTGCACAGAGTACAGTGTACCGCGTATAGTGCACAGTGCACAGCGTACAGTGTACCGTGTATAGTGCACAGCACACAGAGTACAGTGTACCGTGTATAGTGCACAGTGCACAGAGCACAGTGTACCGTGTATAGTGCACAGTGCACAGAGTACAGTGTACCGTGTATAGTGCACAGTGCACAGAGTACAGTGTACCGTGTATAGTGCACAGTGCACAGAGTACAGTGTACCGTGTATAGTGCACAGAGTACAGTGTACCGTGTATAGTGTACAGTGCACAGAGTACAGTGCACAGAGTACAGTGTACCGTGTATAGTGAACATAGTACAGTGTACCGTGTATAGTGCACATAGTACATTGTACCGTGTTTAGTGCACAGTGCCCAGAGTACAGTGTACTGTGTATAGTGCACAGTGCACAGAGTACAGTGTACCGTGTATAGAGCACAGTGCACTGAGTCCAGTGTACCGTGTATAGTGCACTGTGCACAGAGTACAGTGTACCGTGTATAGTGCATAGTGCACAGAGTACAGTGTACCGTGTATAGTGCACATTGCACAGTGCACAGAGTAAAGTGTACCGTGTATAGTGCACAGCGCACAGAGTACATTGTATATACCGTGTATATACAGTGTATATACCGTATATACTACTATACCGTGTATATTGCACAGTGCGCAGAGTACAGTGTACCGTGTATAGTGCACAGTGCACAGTGCACAGTGTACAGTGTACCGTGTATAGTGCACAGAGTACAGTGTACCGTGTATAGTGCACAGAGTAGAGTGTACCGTGTATAGTGCACAGTGCACAGAGTACAGTGTACCGTGCATAGTGCACAGTGCACTGAGTCCAGTGTACAGTGTATAGTGCACAGTGCACAGAGTACAGTGTACCGTGTATAGTGCACAGTGCACAGAGTACAGTGTACCGTGTATAGTGCACAGTGCACAGTGCACAGAGTACAGTGTACCGTGTATAGTGCACAGTGCACAGTGCACAGAGTACAGTGTACCGTGTATAGTGCACAGCGCACAGAGTACAGTGTACCGTGTATAGTGCACAGAGTACTGTGTACCGTGTATGGTGTACAGTGCACAGAGTACAGTGTACCGTGTATAGTGAACAGAGTACAGTGTACCGTGTATAGTGCACAGTGCACAGAGTACAGTGTACCGTGTATAGTGCACAGTGCACAGTGCACAGAGTACAGTGTACCGTGTATAGTGCACAGAGTACAGTGTACCGTGTATAGTGCACAGAGTAGAGTGTACCGTGTATAGTGCACAGTGCACAGAGTACAGTGTACCGTGCATAGTGCACAGTGCACTGAGTCCAGTGTATCGTGTATAGTGCACAGTGCACAGAGTACAGTGTACCGTGTATAGTGCACAGTGCACAGAGTACAGTGTACCGTGTATAGTGCACAGTGCACAGTGCACAGTGCACAGTGCACAGAGTACAGTGTACCGTGTATAGTGCACAGTGCACAGTGCACAGAGTACAGTGTACCGTGTATAGTGCACAGCGCACAGAGTACAGTGTACCGTGTATAGTGCACAGAGTACTGTGTACCGTGTATGGTGTACAGTGCACAGAGTACAGTGTACCGTGTATAGTGAACAGAGTACAGTGTGCCGTGTATAGTGCACAGTGCACAGTGCACAGAGTACAGTGTACCGTGTATAGTGCACAGAGTACAGTTTACCGTGTTTAGTGCACAGGGCATAGAGTACAGTGTACCGTGTATAGTGCAGAGTACAGTGTACTGTGTATAGTGCACAGTGCACAGAGTACAGTGTACCGTGTATAGTGCACAGTGCAAAGCATACAGTGTACCGTGTATAGTGCACAGCACACAGAGTACAGTGTACCGTGTATAGTGCACAGTGCACAGTGCACAGAGTACAGAGTACCGTGTATAGTGCACTGAGTACAGTGTACCGTGTAAAGTGCACCGGGCATAGAGTACAGTGTACCGTGTATAGTGCAGAGTACAGTGTACTGTGTATAGTGCACAGTGCACAGAGTACAGTGTACCGTGTATAGTGCACAGTGCACAGCGTACAGTGTACCGTGTATAGTGCACAGCACACAGAGTACAGTGTACCGTGTATAGTGCACAGTGCACAGAGTACAGTGTACCGTGTATAGTGCACAGTGCACAGAGTACAGTGTACCGTGTATAGTGCACAGTGCACAGAGTACAGTGTACCGTGTATAGTGCAGAGTGCACAGAGTACAGTGTACCGTGTATAGTGCACAGAGTACAGTGTACCGTGTATAGTGTACAGTGCACAGAGTACAGTGCACAGAGTACAGTGTACCGTGTATAGTGAACATAGTACAGTGTACCGTGTATAGTGCACATAGTACAGTGTACCGTGTTTAGTGCACAGTGCACAGAGTACAGTGTACCGTGTATAGTGCACAGTGCACAGAGTACAGTGTACCGTGTATAGAGCACAGTGCACTGAGTCCAGTGTACCGTGTATAGTTCACAGTGCACAGAGTACAGTGTACCGTGTATAGTGCACAGTGCACAGAGTACAGTGTACCGTGTATAGTGCACAGTGCACAATGCACAGAGTACAGTGTACCGTGTATAGTGCACAGAGTACAGTGTACCGTGTATAGTGCACAGAGTAGAGTGTACCGTGTATAGTGCACAGTGCACAGAGTACAGTGTACCGTGCATAGTGCACAGTGCACTGAGTCCAGTGTACAGTGAATATTGCACAGTGCACAGAGTACAGTGTACCGTGTATAGTGCACAGTGCACAGAGTACAGTGTACCGTGTATAGTGCACAGAGCACAGTGTACAGTGTACCGTGTATAGTGCACAGAGTACTGTGTACCGTGTATGGTGTACAGTGCACAGAGTACAGTGTACCGTGTATAGTGAACAGAGTACAGTGTACCGTGTATAGTGCACAGTGCACAGAGTACAGTGTACCGTGTATAGTACACAGTGCACAGGGTACAGTGTACCGTATATAGTGCAGAGTGCACAGAGTACAGTGTACCGTGTTTAGTGCACAGGGCATAGAGTACAGTGTACCGTGTATAGTGCAGAGTACAGTGTACTGTGTATAGTGCACAGTGCACAGAGTACAGTGTACCGTGTATAGTGCACAGTGCACAGCGTACAGTGTACCGTGTATAGTGCACAGCACACAGAGTACAGTGTACCGTGTATAGTGCACAGTGCACAGAGTACAGTGTACCGTGTATAGTGCACAGTGCACAGAGTACAGTGTACCGTGTATAGTGCACAGTGCACAGAGTACAGTGTACCGTGTATAGTGCACAGTGCACAGAGTACAGTGTACCGTGTATAGTGCACAGAGTACAGTGTACCGTGTATAGTGTACAATGCACAGAGTACAGTGCACAGAGTACAGTGTACCGTGTAGAGTGAACATAGTACAGTGTACCGTGTATAGTGCACATAGTACAGTGTACCGTGTTTAGTGCACAGTGCACAGAGTACAGTGTACCGTGTATAGTGCACAGTGCAAAGAGTACAGTGTACCGTGTATAGTGCACAATGCACAGAGTACAATGTACCGTGTTTAGTGCACAGGGCATAGAGTACAGTGTACCGTGTAAAGTGCAGAGTACAGTGTACTGTGTATAGTGCACAGTGCACAGAGTACAGTGTACCGTGTATAGTGCACAGTGCACAGCGTACAGTGTACTGTGTATAGTGCACAGCACACAGAGTACAGGGTACCGTGTATAGTGCACAGTGCACAGAGTACAGTTTACCGTGTATAGTGCACGGTGCACAGAGTACAGTGTACCGTGTATAGTGCACAGTGCACAGAGTACAAATTACCACGTATAGTGAACAGGGCACAGAGTACAGTGTACCGTGGATAGTGCACAGAGTACAGTGTACTGTGTATAGTGGACAGTGCACAGAGTACAGTGTACCGTGTATAGTGCACAGTGCACAGTGTACCATGTATAGTGAACAGAGTACAGTGTACCGTGTATAGTACACAGTGCACAGAGTACAGTGTACCGTGTATAGTGCACAGAGTACAGTGTACCGTTTATAGTGCACAGTGCACAGAGTACAGTGTACTGTGTATAGTGCACACAGTACTGTGTACCGTGTATTAGAAAACAGTGCACAGTGCACATAGTACAGTGTACCGTGTATAGTGCACAGTGCACAGAGTACAGTGTACCGTGTATAGTGCACAGTGCACAGTGCACAGAGTACAGTGTACCGTGTATAGTGCACAGCGCACAGAGTACAGTGTACCGTGTATAGTGCACAGAGTACTGTGTACCGTGTATGGTGTACAGTGCACAGAGTACAGTGTACCGTGTATAGTGAAAAGAGTACAGTGTGCCGTGTATAGTGGACAGAGTACAGTGTACCGTGTATAGTGCACAGTGCACAGAGTACAGTGTACCGTGTATAGTGCACAGTGCACAGTGCACAGAGTACAGTGTACCGTGTATAGTGCACAGAGTACAGTGTACCGTGTATAGTGCACAGAGTAGAGTGTACCGTGTATAGTGCACAGTGCACAGAGTACAGTGTACCGTGCATAGTGCACAGTGCACTGAGTCCAGAGTACAGTGTATAGTGCACATTGCACAGAGTACAGTGTACCGTGTATAGTGCACAGTGCCCATAGTACAGTGTACCGTGTATAGTGCACAGTGCAGTGTGCACAGAGTACAGTGTACCGTGTATAGTGCACAGTGCACAGTGCACAGAGTACAGTGTACCGTGTATAGTGCACAGCGCACAGAGTACTGTGTACCGTGTATAGTGCACAGAGTACTGTGTACCGTGTATGGTGTACAGTGCACAGAGTACAGTGTACCGTGTATAGTGAACAGAGTACAGTTTGCCGTGTATAGTGCACAGAGTACAGTGTACCGTGTATAGTGCACAGTGCACACAGTACAGTGTACCGTGTATAGTACACAGTGCAAAGGGAACAGTGTACCGTGTATAGTGCACAGTGCACAGAGTACAGTGTACCGTGTTTAGTGCACAGGGCATAGAGTACAGTGTACCGTGTATAGTGCAGAGTACAGTGTACTTTGTATAGTGCACAGTGCACAGATGACAGTGTACCGTGTATAGTGCACAGTGCACAGCGTACAGTGTACCGTGTATAGTGCACAGCACACAGAGTACAGTGTACCGTGTATAGTGCACAGTGCACAGAGTACAGTGTACTGTGTATAGTGCACAGTGCACAGAGTACAGTGTACCGTGTATAGTGCACAGTGCACAGAGTACAGTGTACCGTGTATAGTGCACAGTGCACAGAGTATAGTGTACCGTGTATAGTGCATAGAGTACAGTGTACCATGTATAGTGTACAGTGCACAGAGTACAGTGCACAGAGTACAGTGTACCGTGTATAGTGAACATAGTACAGTGTACCGTGTATAGTGCACATAGTACAGTGTACCGTGTTTAGTGCACAGTGCACAGAGTACAGTGTACCGTGTATAGTGCACAGTGCACAGAGTACAGTGTACCGTGTATAGTGCACAGTGCACAGTGCACAGAGTACAGTGTACCGTGTATAGTGCACAGCGCACAGAGTACAGTGTATATACCGTGTATATACCGTGTATATACCGTATATACTACTATACCGTGTATAGTGCACAGTGCACAGAGTACAGTGTACCGTGTATAGTGCACAGTGCACAGTGCACAGAGTACAGTGTACCGTGTATAGTGCACAGCGCACAGAGTACAGTGTACCGTGTATAGTGCAAAGAGTACTGTGTACCGTCTATGGTGTACAGTGCACAGAGTACAGTGTACCGTGTATAGTGAACAGAGTACAGTGTGTCGTGTATAGTGCAACGAGTACAGTGTACCGTGTATAGTGCACAGTGCACAGAGTACAGTGTACCGTATATAGTACACAGTGCACAGGGTACAGTGTACCGTGTATAGTGCACATTTCACAGAGTACAGTGTACCGTGTTTAGTGCACAGGGCATAGAGTACAGTGTACCGTGTATAGTGCAGAGTACAGTGTACTGTGTATAGTGCACAGTGCACAGAGTACAGTGTACCGTGTATAGTGCACAGTGCACAGCGTACAGTGTACCGTGTATAGTGCACAGCACACAGAGTACAGTGTACCGTGTATAGTGCACAGTGCACAGAGTACAGTGTACCGTGTATAGTGCACAGTGCACAGAGTACAGTGTACCGTGTATAGTGCACAGTGCACAGAGTACAGTGTACCATGTATAGTGCACAGTGCACAGAGTACCGTGTACCGTGTATAGAGCACAGTGCACTGAGTCCAGTGTACCGTGTATAGTGCACAGTGCACAGAGTACAGTGTACCGTGTATAGTGCACAGTGCACAGAGTACAGTGTACCGTGTATAGTGCACGGTGCAAAGAGTACAGTGTACCGTGTATAGTGCACAGAGTACAGTGTACCGTGTATAGTGCACAGAGTAGAGTGTACCGTGTATAGTGCACAGTGCACAGAGTACAGTGTACCGTGCATAGTGCACAGTGCACTGAGTCCAGTGTACAGTGAACAGTGCACAGTGCACAGAGTACAGTGTACCGTGTATAGTGCACAGTGCACAGTGCACAGAGTACAGTGTACCGTGTATAGTGCACAGCGCACAGAGTACAGTGTACCGTGTATAGTGCACAGAGTACTGTGTACCGTGTATGGTGTACAGTGCACAGAGTACAGTGTACCGTGTATAGTGAAAAGAGTACAGTGTGCCGTGTATAGTGCACAGAGTACAGTGTACCGTGTATAGTGCACAGTGCACAGAGTACAGTGTACCGTGTATAGTGCACAGTGCACAGTGCACAGAGTACAGTGTACCGTGTATAGTGCACGGAGTACAGTGTACCGTGTATAGTGCACAGAGTAGAGTGTACCGTGTATAGTGCACAGTGCACAGAGTACAGTGTACCATGCATAGTGCACAGTGCACTGAGTCCAGTGTACAGTGTATAGTGCACAGTGCACAGAGTACAGTGTACCGTGTATAGTGCACAGTGCACATAGTACAGTGTACCGTGAATAGTGCACAGTGCACAGTGCACAGAGTACAGTGTACCGTGTATAGTGCACAGTGCACAGTGCACAGAGTACAGTGTACCGTCTATACTGCACAGCGCACAGAGTACTGTGTACCGTGTATAGTGCACAGAGTACGGTGTACCGTGTATGGTGTACAGTGCACAGAGTACAGTGTACCGTGTATATTTAACAGAGTACAGTGTGCCGTGTATAGTGCACAGAGTACAGTGTACCGTGTATAGTGCACAGTGCACACAGTACAGTGTACCGTGTATAGTGCACAGTGCACAGAGTACAGTGTACCGTGTTTAGTGCACAGGGCATAGAGTACAGTGTACCGTGTATAGTGCAGAGTACAGTGTACTGTGTATAGTGCACAGTGCACAGAGTACAGTGTACCGTGTATAGTGCACAGTGCACAGCGTACAGTGTACCGTGTATAGTGCACAGCACACAGAGTACAGTGTACCGTGTATAGTGCACAGTGCACAGAGTACAGTGTACCGTGTATAGTGCACAGTGCACAGAGTACAGTGTACCGTGTATAGTGCACAGTGCACAGAGTACAGTGTACCGTGTATAGTGCACAGTGCACAGAGTACAGTGTACCGTGTATAGTGCACAGTGCACAGAGTACAGTGTACCGTGTATAGTGCACAGTGCACAGAGTACAGTGTACCATGTATAGTGCACAGTGCACAAATTACAGTGTACCGTGTATATTGCACAGAGTACAGTGTACCGTGTATAGTGTACAGTGCACAGAGTACAGTGCACAGAGTACAGTGTACCGTGTATAGTGCACAGTGCACAGTGCGCAGAGTACAGTGTACCGTGTATAGTGCACAGCGCACAGAGTACAGTGTATATACCGTGTATATACCGTGTATATACCGTATATACTACTATACCGTGTATAGTGCACAGTGCACAGAGTACAGTGTACCGTGTATAGTGCACAGTGCACAGTGCACAGAGTACAGTGTACCGTGTATAGTGCACAGAGTACAGTGTACCGTGTATAGTGCACAGAGTAGAGTGTACCGTGTATAGTGCACAGTGCACAGAGTACAGTGTACCGTGCAAAGTGCACAATGCACTGAGTCCAGTGTACAGTGTATAGTGCACAGTGCACAGAGTACAGTGTACCGTGTATAGTGCACAGTGCACAGTGCAGAGAGTACAGTGTACCGTGTATAGTGCACAGTGCACAGTGCACAGAGTACAGTGTACCGTGTATAGTGCACAGTGCACAGTGCACAGAGTACAGTGTACCGTGTATACTGCACAGCGCACAGAGTACTGTGTACCGTGTATAGTGCACAGAGTACGGTGTACCGTGTATGGTGTACAGTGCACAGAGTACAGTGTACCGTGTATATTTAACAGAGTACAGTGTGCCGTGTATAGTGCACAGAGTACAGTGTACCGTGTATAGTGCACAGTGCACACAGTACAGTGTACCGTGTATAGTGCACAGTGCACAGAGTACAGTGTACCGTGTTTAGTGCACAGGGCATAGAGTACAGTGTACCGTGTATAGTGCAGAGTACAGTGTACTGTGTATAGTGCACAGTGCACAGAGTACAGTGTACCGTGTATAGTGCACAGTGCACAGCGTACAGTGTACCGTGTATAGTGCACAGCACACAGAGTACAGTGTACCGTGTATAGTGCACAGTGCACAGAGTACAGTGTACTGTGTATAGTGCACAGTGCACAGAGTACAGTGTACAGTGTATAGTGCACAGTGCACAGAGTACAGTGTACCGTGTATAGTGCACAGTGCACAGAGTACAGTGTACCGTGTATAGTGCACAGTGCACAGAGTACAGTGTACCGTGTATAGTGCACAGTGCACAGAGTACAGTGTACCATGTATAGTGCACAGTGCACAAATTACAGTGTACCGTGTATAGTGCACAGAGTACAGTGTACCGTGTATAGTGTACAGTGCACAGAGTACAGTGCACAGAGTACAGTGTACCGTGTATAGTGCACAGTGCACAGTGCGCAGAGTACAGTGTACCGTGTATAGTGCACAGCGCACAGAGTACAGTGTATATACCGTGTATATACCGTGTATATACCGTATATACTACTATACCGTGTATAGTGCACAGTGCACAAAGTACAGTGTACCGTGTATAGTGCACAGTGCACAGTGCACAGAGTACAGTGTACCGTGTATAGTGCACAGAGTACAGTGTACCGTGTATAGTGCACAGAGTAGAGTGTACCGTGTATAGTGCACAGTGCACAGAGTACAGTGTACCGTGCATAGTGCACAGTGCACTGAGTCCAGTGTACAGTGTATAGTGCACAGTGCACAGAGTACAGTGTACCGTGTATAGTGCACAGTGCACAGTGCACAGAGTACAGTGTACCGTGTATAGTGCACAGTGCACAGTGCACAGAGTACAGTGTACCGTGTATAGTGCACAGCGCACAGAGTACAGTGTACCTTGTATAGTGCACAGAGTACTGTGTACCGTCTATGGTGTACAGTGCACAGAGTACAGTGTACCGTGTATAGTAAACAGAGTACAGTGTGCCGTGTATAGTGCACAGAGTACAGTGTACCGTGTATAGTGCACAGTGCAGAGAGTACAGTGTACTGTGTATAGTACACAGTGCACAGGGTACAGTGTACCGTGTATAGTGCACAGTGCACAGAGTACAGTGTACCGTGTTTAGTGCACAGGGCATAGAGTACAGTGTACCGTGTATAGTGCAGAGTACAGTGTACTGTGTATAGTGCACAGTGCACAGAGTACCGTGTACCGTGTATAGTGCACAGTGCACAGCGTACAGTGTACCGTGTATAGTGCACAGCACACTGAGTACAGTGTACCATGTATAGTGCACAGTGCACAGAGTACAGTGTACCGTGTATAGTGCACAGTGCACAGAGTACAGTGTACCATGTATAGTGCACAGTGCACAGAGTACAGTGTACCGTGTATAGTGCACAGAGTACAGTGTACCGTGTATAGTGTACAATGCACAGATTACAGTGCACAGAGTACAGTGTACCGTGTATAGTGAACATAGTACAGTGTACCGTGTATAGTGCACATAGTACAGTGTACCGTGTTTAGTGCACAGTGCACAGAGTACAGTGTACCATGTATAGTGCACAGTGCTCAGAGTACAGTGTACTGTGTATAGTGCACAGTGCACAGAGTACAGTGTACCGTGTTTAGTGCACAGGGCATAGAGTACAGTGTACCGTGTAAAGTGCAGAGTACAGTGTACTGTGTATAGTGCACAGTGCACAGAGTACAGTGTACCGTGTATAGTGCACAGTGCACAGAGTACAGTGTACCGTGTATAGTGCAAAGTGCACAGAGTACAGTGTACCGTGTATAGTGCACAGTGCACAGAGTACAGTGGACCGTGTATAGTACACAGTGCACAGGGTACAGTGTACCGTGTGTAGTGCACAGTGCACAGATTACAGTGTACCGTGTATAGTGCACAGACTACTGTCTACCGTGTATGGTGTACAGTGCACAGAGAACAGTGTACCTTGTATAGTGAACAGAGTACAGTGTGCCGTGTATAGTGCACAGAGTACATGGTACCGTGTATAGGGCACAGTGCACAGAGTACAGTGTACCGTGTATAGTACACAGTGCACAGGGTACAGTGTACCGTGTATAGTCAACAGTGCACAGAGTACAGTGTACCGTGTTTAGTGCACAGGGCATAAAGTACAGTGTACCGTGTATAGTGCACAGGGTACTGTGTACCGTGTATGGTGTACTTTGCAGAGAGTACAGTGTACCGTGTATAGTGCACAGTGCAGAGAGTACAGTGTACCGTGTATTGTGCACAGAGTACAGTGTACCGTGCACTAAACACGGTACACTGTACTCTGTGCACTGTGCACTATACACGGTACACTGTACTCTGTGCACTGTGCACTATACACGGTACACTGTACTCTGCGCACTGTGCACTAAACACGGTACACTGTACTATGTGCACTATACACGGTAAACTGTACTATGTTCACTATACACGGTACACTGTAGTCTGTGCACTGTACTCTGTGCACTGTACACTATACACGGTACACTGTACTCTGTGCACTATACACGGTACACATTACTCTGTGCACTGTGCACTATACACGGTACACTGTACTCTGTGCACTGTGCACTATACACGGTACACTGTACTCTGAGCACTGTGCACTATACACTGTACACTGGACTCAGTGCACTGTGCACTATGCACGGTACACTGTACTCTGTGCACTGTGCACTATACACGGTACACTCTACTCTGTGCACTATACACGGTACACTGTACTCTGTGCACTATACACGGTACACTGTACACTGTGCACTTTGCACTGTGCACTATACACGGTACACTGTACTCTGTGCACTGTGCACTATACACGGTATAGTAGTATATACGGTATATACACGGTATATACACGGTATATACACTGTACTCTGTGCGCTGTGCACTATACACGGTACACTGTACTCTGTGCACTGTGCACTGTGCACTATACACGGTACACTGTACTCTGTGCACTGTGCACTATACAGGTACACTGTACTCTGTGCACTGTGCACTATACATGGTACACTGGACTCAGTGCACTGTGCTCTATACACGGTACACTGTACTCTGTGCACTGTGCACTATACACGGTACACTGTACTCTGTGCACTGTGCACTATACACGGTACACTGTACTATGTGCACTATACACGGTACACTGTACTATGTTCACTATACACGGTACACTGTACTCTGTGCACTGTACTCTGTGCACTGTACACTATACACGGTACACTGTACTCTGTGCACTATACACGGTACACTGTACTATGTGCACTGTGCTCTATACACGGTACACTGTACTCTGTGCAGTGTGCAGTATACACGGTACACTGTACTCTGTGCACTGTGCACTATACACGGTACACTGTACTCTGTGCACTGTGCACTATACACGGTACACTGTACGCTGTGCACTGTGCACTATACACGGTACACTGTACTCTGTGCACTGTGCACTATACACAGTACACTGTACTCTGCACTATACACGGTACACTGTTCTCTATGCCCTGTGCACTAAACACGGTACACTGTACTCTGTGCACTGTGCACTATACACGGTACACTGTACCCTGTGCACGGTGTACTATACACGGTACACTGTACTCTGTGCACTGTGAACTATACATGGTACACTGTACTCTGTGCACTATACACGGCACACTGTACTCTGTTCACTATACACGGTACACTGTACTCTTTGCACTGTACACCATACACGGTACACAGTACTCTGTGCACTATACACGGTACACTGTACTCTGTGCGCTGTGCACTATACACGGTACACTGTACTCTGTGCACTGTGCACTGTGCACTATACACGGTACACTGTACTCTGTGCACTGTGCACTGTGCACTGTACACTGGACTCAGTGCACTGTGCACTATGCACGGTACACTGTACTCTGTGCACTGTGCACTATACACGGTACACTCTACTCTGTGCACTATACACGGTACACTGTACTCTGTGCACTATACATGGTACACTGTACTCTGTGCACTGTGCACTGTGCACTATACACGGTACACTGTACTCTGTGCACTGTGCACTATACACGGTACACTGTACTCTGTGCACTATACACGGTACACTGTACTCTTTGCACTATACACAGAACACTGTACTCTGTGCACTATACACGGTACACTGTACTCTCTGCACTGTGCACTATGAACGGTACACTGTACTCTGTGCACTGTGCACTATACACGGTACACTTTACTCTGTGCACTATACACGGTACACTGTACTCTGTGCACTATACACGGTACACTGTACTCTGTGCACTATACACGGTACACTGTACTCTGTCCACTGTGCACCATACACGGTACACTGTACTCTGTGCACAATACACGGTACACTGTACTCTCTGCACTGTGCACTATACACGGTACACTGTACTCTGTGCACTGTACACCATACACGGTACACAGTACTCCGTGCACTATACACGGTACACTGTACTCTATGCCCTGTGCACTAAAGACGGTACACTGTACTCTGTGCTCTGTGCACTATACACGGTACACAGTACCCTGTGCGCTGTGTACTATACACGGTACACTGTACTCTGTGCACTGTGCACTATACACGGTACACTGTACTCTGTGCACTATACACGGCACACTGTACTCGGTTCATTATACACGGTACACTGTACTCTGTGCACTGTACACCATACACGGTACACAGTACTCTGTGCACTATACACGGTACACTGTACTCTGTGCACTGTGCACTATACACGGTACACTGTACCCTGTGCACTGTGTACTATACACGGTACACTGTACTCTGTGCACTGTGCACTATACACGGTACACTGTACTCTGTGCACTATACACTGCACACTGTACTCTGTTCACTATACACGGTACACTGTACTCTGTGCAGTGTACACCATACACGGTACACAGTACTCTGTGCACTATACACGGTACACTGTACTCTGTGCGCTGTGCACTATACACGGTACACTGTACTCTGTGCACTGTGCAGTGTGCACTATACACGGTACAGTGTACTCTGTGCACTGTGCACTATACACGGTACACTGTACTCTGTGCACTGTGCACTGTTTTCTATTACACGGTACACTGTACTCTGTGCACTATACACAGTACACTGTACTCTGTGCACTGTGCACTATAAACGGTACACTGTACTCTGTGCACTATACACGGTACACTGTACTCTGTGCACTGTTTACTATACACGGTACACTGTACTCTGTTCACTATACATGGTACACTGTGCACTGTGCACTATAGACGGTACACTGTACTCTGTGCACTGTCCACTATACACAGTACCCTGTACTCTGTGCACTATCCACTGTACACTGTACTCTGTGCCCTGTGCACTATACGTGGTACACTGTACTCTGTGCAATGTGCACTATATACGGTACACTGTACTCTGTGCACCGTGCACTATACACGGTACACTGTACTCTGTGCACTGTGCACTATACACGGTGCACTGTACTCTGTGCACTGTGCACTATACACGGTACACTGTACTCTGTGCACTGTGCACTATACACGGTACACTGTACGCTGTGCACTGTGCACTATACACGGTACACTGTACTCTGTGCACTTTGCACTATACACAGTACACTGTACTCTGCACTTTACACGGTACACTGTACTCTTTGCCCTGTGCACTAAACACGGTACACTGTACTCTGTGCACTGTGCACTATACACGGTACACTGTACTCTGTGCACTGTGCACTATACACGGTACAGTGTACTCTGTGCACTGTGCACTAAACACGGTACACTGTACTCTGTGCACTATACACGGTACACTGTACTATGTTCACTATACACGGTACACTGTACTCTGTGCACTGTACTCTGTGCACTGTATACTATACACGGTAAGCTGTACTCTGTGCATTATACACGGTACACTGTACTCTGTGCACTGTGCACTATACACGGTACACTGTACTCTGTGTGCTGTGCACTATACACGGTACACTGTACGCTGTGCACTGTGCACTATACACGGTACACTGTACTCTGTGCACTGTGCACTATACACAGTACACTGTACTCTGCACTATACACGGTACACTGTACTCTATGCCCTGTGCACTAAACACGGTACACTGTACTCTGTGCACTGTGCACTATACACGGTACACTGTACCCTGTGCACTGTGTACTATACACGGTACACTGTACTCTGTGCACTGTGAACTATACACGGTACACTGTACTCTGTGCACTATACACGGCACATTGTACTCTGTTCACTATACACGGTACACTGTACTCTGTACACTGTACTCTGTGCACTGTACACTATACACGGTACACTGTACTCTGTGCACTATACACGGTACACTGTACTCTGTGCACTGTGCACTATACACGGTACACTGTACTCTGTGCACTGTGCACTGTGCACTATACACGGTACACTGTACTCTGTGCACTGTGCACTATACACGGTATAGTAGTATATACGGTATATACAAGGTATATACACTGTACTCTGTGCGCTGTGCACTATACACGGTACACTGTACTCTGTGCACTGTGCACTGTGCACCATACACGGTACACTGTACTCTCTGCACTAGACACGGTACACTGTACTCTGTGCACTACACAGCTGGCTTTTTGCGCTGCTTGCAAAAACCGACCCAAAATTGTGGTTTGAAACCAAACTCGTGGAATTCAATCCCAAGGGTTTTTTTTCGTTTCGCCTCGATGGGGAATCTCAAAAAAACGAGTTTTGAACGCAATTGGACGACCTTCGTCAACCCAGCGTTTTCCGCTACTTGGTAAATCCACCCCAAAATGGTGGTATGAAACCGACCTCGTGGAAATCGATCCCAAGGGTGTTTTTTCGTTTTGCCCCGATGGGGATAGTCGAAAAAACGAGTTTTGAACGCAATTGGACTACCTTCGTCAACCCGGCGTTTTGCGCTGCTGGGAAAAGCCCACCCAAAATGGTGGTATGAAGCCGACCTCGTGGAATTCGATCCAAAGGGTGTTTTTTCGTTTCGCCCCGACGGGGAAACTCGAAAAGACGAGTTTTCAACGCAATTGGACGACATTCGTCAACCCGCCTTTTTGCACTGCTTGCAAAAGCCCAGCAAAAATGGTGGTATGAAACCGACCTCGTGGAATTTGATCCCAAGGGTGTTTTTTTGCTCCGTCCCGATTGGGAAACTGGACAAAACGAGTTTTGAACGCAATTGGACGACCTTCGTCAACCTGGCGTTTTCCGCTGCTTGGTAAAGCCCAGCAAAAACAGGGGTATGAAACCGACCTCGTGGAATTCGATCCCAAGGGTGTTTTTTCGTTTCGCCCCGAGGAAGAAAGTCGAAAAAACGACCTTCGTCAACCCGCCTTTTTGCACTGCTTGTAAAAGCTAGCCCACCCAAAATGGTGGTATGAAACCGACCTTGTGGAATTTGATCGCAAGGGTGTTTTTTCGTTTCGCCCCGATGGGGAAAGTCGAAAAAACGAGTTTTGAACGGAATTGGACGACCTTCGTCAACCCGGCTTTTTGCGTTGCTGGGAAAAGCCCACCCAAAATGGTGGTGTGAAACCGACCTCGTGGAATTCGATCCCAAGAGTGTTTTTTCGTTTCGCCCCGATGGGGAAACTCGAAAAAACGCGTTTTGAACGCAATTGGACGTCCTTCGTCAACCCGGCTTTTTGCACTGCTTGCAAAAGCCCACTCAAAATGGTGGTATGAAATCGAAATTGGTAAATTCGATTTCAAGGGTGTTTCTGCGTTTCGCTCCGATGGGGAAAGTCGAAAAAAACGCGTTTTGAACGCATTTGGACGACCTTCGTCAACCCGGCTTTTTGCGCTGCTTGGAATAGCCCACCCAAAATGGTGGCATGAAACCGAAATTGTAAAATTCGATGCCAAGGCTGTTTTTTCGCTTCGCCCCGATGGGGAAAGTTGAAAAAACGCGTTTTGAACGCAATTGGACGACCTTCGTCAACCCGGCTTTTTCCGCTGCTTGGAAAAGCCCACCCAAAATGGTGGCATGAAACCGAAATTTTAAAATTCGATCCCAAGGGTGTTTTTTCGTTTCCCCCGGATGGGGAAATTTAACAAAACGCGTTTTGAACGCAATTGGACCACTTTCGTGAACCCGGCTTTTTCCGCTGCTTGGAAAAGCCCACCCAAAATGGTGGCATGAAACCGAAATTTTAAAATTCGATCCCAAGGGTGTTTTTTCGTTTCCCCCCGAAAAGGAAATTTAACAAAACGCGTTTTGAACGCAATTGGACAACTTTCGTGAACCCGGCTTTTTCCGCTGCTTGGAAAAGCCCACCCAAAATGGTGGCATGAAACCGAAATTTTAAAATTCGATCCCAAGGGTGTTTTTTCGTTTCCCCCCGATAAGGAAATTTAACAAAACGCGTTTTGAACGCAATTGGACCACTTTCGTGAACCCGGCTTTTTCCGCTGCTTGGAAAAGCCCACCCAAAATGGTGGCAGGAAACCGAAATTGTAAAATTCGATCCCAAGGGTGTTTTTTCGCTTCGCCCCGAAGGGGAAAGTTGAAAAAACCCGTTTTTTGAACGCAATGGGACGACCTTCGTCAACCCAGCTTTTTCCGCTGCTTGGAAAAGCCCACCCAAAATGGTGGCATGAAACCGAAACTGTAAAATACGATCCCAAGGGTGTTTTTTCGTTTCGCCCCGATGGGGAAAGTTGAAAAAACGCGTTTTGAAAGCAATTGGACGACCTTCGTGAACCCGGCTTTTTCCGCTGCTTGGAAAAGCCCACCCAAAATGTTGGCAGGAAACCGAAATTTTAAAATTCCATCCCAAGGGTGTTTTTTCGTTTCTCCGCGATGGGGAAAGTTGAAAAAACGCGTTTCGAACGCAATTGGATGACTTTCGTCAACCCGGCTTTTTCCGCTTCTTGGAAAAGCCCACCCAAAATGGTGGCAGGAGACCGAAATTGTAAAATTTGATCCCAAGGGTGTTTTTTCGTTTTGCCCCGACGGGGAAAGTTGAAAAAACGCATTTTGAACGCAATTGGACGACCTTCGTCAACCAGGCTTTTTCCGCTGCTTGGAAAAGCCCACCCAAAATGGTGGCATGAAACCGAAATTTTAAAATTCGATCCCAAGGGTGTTTTTTCGTTTCCCCCCGATGGGGAAAGTTGAAAAAACGCATTTTGAACGCAATTGGACGACCTTCGTCAACCGGCTTCTTCCGCTGCTTCGAAAAACCCACCCAAAATGGTGGCAGGAAACGGAAATTGTAAAATTCGATCCCAAGGGTGGTTTTTCGTTTCGCCCCGATGGGGAAAGTTGAAAAAACGCGTTTTGAACGCAATTCGACGACCTTCGTCAACCCGGCTTTTTCCGCTCCTTGGAAAAGCCCACCCGACATTTCGGTTTCCTGCCACCATTTTGGGTGGGCTTTTCCAAGCAGCGGAAAATGCCGGTTTCACGAAGGTCGTCCAATTGCGTTCAAAACGCGTTTTTTCAACTTTCCCCATCGGGGCGAAACGAAAAAACACCCTTGGGATCGAATTTTACAATTTCGGTTTTGTGCCACCATTTTGGGTGGGCTTTTCCAAGCAGCGGAAAAAGCCGGATTGACGAAGGTCGTCCAATTGCGTTCAAAACGCGCTTTTTCATCTTTCCCCATCGGGCGAAACGAGAAAACACCCTTGGGATCGAATTTTACAGTTTCGGTTTCATGCCACCATTTTGGGTGGGCTTTTCCAAGCAGCGATCGTTCAAGGATCGCGGCGACGACGGTTCGACGCTGATGCCGACGCGGAGCCGGGAAAGACGGCGGGCGACGGCCGCGGCGGCGGCAAGAGCGGCGGCACTCGGAGCCACCACCACGCCAAACTCGTGGCGGAATCGCGCCTGGCGCTCCTGGAAGCTCGAAGCAGGCAGTTCTCGCGGAATTTGCAACTACGCAGTCGCGAAATAGACGAGAACGCCGGAGAGGTCGGAGAGTTAGGGACGAGGTTGCTGCAGCTGGAAAAGACCGTGGAACTGTGCAGGGGCGAATTGGAGATGTTGCGCCTAGAGGTGGTGGAGGTCAAAGAGCACTGTCAGAGGGGAGGAGGAGGCGGCGGAAACGCTGAACCGCAGGCGGAAAGAGCCGAGCAGAAGGAACGTCTCGGAGTCCCTTTCGAGCAACGGAAGCCTGCCCTGCGGGGGTCGAGGCGCATCAGCAGGGGGTTGCCCAGACGCCGCCTTCGCCGTCCCTAGAACTTGGCGGGTCTCGCGGCGACGCCGTCTACCGGGAATGTCCCGTGCAGTTCGGGAGCAACGGCGAGATGTCGTTCACGGTACGCGATGCGCGCCGTTGGCTCCTGCTCCACGATGGTGTCAGTTGGGCGACTACGGCGGCGACTTGCAAGCAGGGCTATGCGCTAGGCATCGAGTTCGTGTCGAACGGGGGCTATGTGCGCGTCTACCTGTACGTCGGAGAAGGCCGTCGAGACGACCAGCTGCGTTGGTCGAGGAAGAGTTCAAACACGGACAGACGACGCTGTGGAGCATCTCGTCGCTAATATACCCGACCGGCGAGGGTAACATCCAAAAAGTGACCCTCGACGCTACGGATTACATCGTGCTGGATTCGGAGGGCGGCGTGCTCCACCCCAAGTCGAATGGCGGATTCCGGGTATTTGTGCCCGTCTTGCGTAACGACGAAAGCGTGCTCCTGTTTCACGTCGAGGAGACCGTGCGGACCGATGTCGCACGTATGGACGAGGACGCGATGATGCCGACTCTTTCTTCGGAGGGGCTGGTCTAGATCGCGGCACGCCACGGACCGAACAGGCGAGACTTCAGATTGGACTACGCGCTGACCCGAAAGGAAGTGCCCGTTCGCACGTTTCGCGCCGCTGCCCGGAGACTCCGAGCCCGATTCAAATGCTCGGAAGAGCTGGCCGACAAGAACACCCTCCGACTCTACGACTGGCGCCGCGAGAGGCGCGACACTGCTTTGCCCAAGGAAGACGCGCCCGTGTTCGACGACGACGACATCGCCCGGGTCCGGTCGGAGTACGCGAACTATCCCCGAGAGGTCTTCGCCGACTGGCACAACGTCAAGCGGAGGATGCGGGAAAACAAGAGGAAGAGAGAGGGGGCGCGCGAAAACGAGAACGCGAAAAAATGTAGGCAGGAAAAGTAAAAATAAAGCAAGGAGACTTTTTTCTGTCCTGCAAGTTTTTTGTTTTGCTTTGTTCGTTAGTGCGACGATTGGGCGTCTTCGTCGTTGCGATCGGTGGTCGGGAGACGCTCGACGCCGACAAGGCAAGCGCCCCCTCTGAAATGGTGACCCACTACCGCCCATCCCATCATCTCGGCCGGGCGAAACCCTTCCGCCTCCTTCATCTCCTCCTCCTCCTCCTCCTCCTCCTCCTCCTGCTCCCACTCTCCGTCCGATTCCTTTTCGTCCGGCGCGCCATCGTCTTCGCTCTCCCCCTCTCCCTATCCGTTGCCGCGAAAGAGGAGGCCCTCGCAGAGATTCTCGGGCGTCAATAGCACCGGCCGCGGCGGCGACCTGGCGAGAATCTCGTCGACGGCGCCGATCGCGCACGCGAGATGCTTGCCCGAGTCCGTCGGCCCATTGACCAGTGCGTCGAGGGTGCACAGACCAACGATGACAGACTCCTCGGACCACCACGCTTCTAGGACTTCGCTCCTTTGCTCCTCGGAGAATCGAAGCACGGCTGCCATCTCGGCCCGTAGCGGGTGCCATCGGTTCCGCAGGCGCCTAGACTTGGCCGTCGTCGCGTCGAGCGAGCCCTCCACGAGCATCGATTCCGCCACGAGCGCCACTGCGACTCTCGGTCCGGGTATTAACCAGTCCGGCCAACGTCTAAGCCGTCGCCAACGCCGACGCCCCGTGCCACCGCCAGACGACGCGACGGCGCGGTGGACGAATGCGACGCACATCTCCGTGGCCCGTCGAGCCACCAAGATGGATAGCCGGTGCAGGCGCGACGCCGAGAACTGAGGCAGTGCCGGCTCACGTCGCAAAAGGAGCGCCGCGGTCAACTGCTCGAGGGGAACGCCCCTGTTGGGTCCGTAGTCGACCGCGAGTCAACGTCGTTGCAGGTACGCGTGCACCCTTCGCACGTCGTCCACGGTGGTGGCACCCAGGGGAAACGCTTGCAGCAAAAACGACGCGGCGGCGTGCACGCTCTGTCTGGCCCGAGCCGTCTGCGCGCCCCCTTCCCGGCGGCCGCCGTCGTCGTCATCGTCGTCGTCGTCCTCGTAGCGCTCCATCCAGTGGGAGAGCCACTGAAAGGCCGCGGTGGCCGCATACCACGCCAGGACCGGGTCGAGCCCGTCGGATCGACCGAGGACGAAATCGAAAAGGCGACCGCAAAGCAGCTCGACGAGCATTGCGACGGCCGACTTCGAAGCGAGCGACGAACCCTGAGGGCCGGTTTCCTTCAGGCGGGCGAGCAGTCTCTGCTGGTACGGTACGCCGATTCAACGGCGAGGCGCATCGCGAAGCACGGACAGCCGAAGGAAATCGTACCTGACCAACACGTCGAGGATCGACGCCTGCGTCGGCAAGTGCCAGAAGTGACGGCGCGCCTCTTGGTTGCCGAGCCAGGCTGCGTGTCCGGAACACACCGACCTGCCTCGCCAGTAGGGTCGACCACCACTGGAGCTCAGAGGAGGAAGAGGAGAGGAAGGAGGAGGGGAAACTGCCACCCCGGGGTCGTCGCAGTAGTAGTAGGGGCGAAGGCGAGTGGCGCGGTTCGTGCAGCCAGCGCAAAACGACACGCACGCGGCGTATGCGAAGTACGAGTCGAGGTACCGCGGTCGCAGCGACGCTCGCGAAAGCGGGTTGCGCAAGACCAGGGCCGGTGGCGTCCAAGCGTTCGCGTCGTCAACGTCGTCGGGATCGATTAGCGGTCCCGCTTTCACGGTCTCCTGCAGAAAACCCATGCACGGGCAGTCCTCGGTGACAGCGCAGCCGTCGCCGTCGTCGCCCTCTTCGACGCGACAGTAGAAGCCGCACGTCAACCGGTGACAATAAAGAAGGCGGGGAAGAAGTGAGAGAACCGTCCCCCATCGACGCGGCAGCATCGTCGTGTATGGAGTGTCGCGCATCTCCCACCGTTCCCTGTCTTTTCCTCTCGGTCCTCCCCTACATCCTTCCACTCTCGCTCCAGCTCCTTGCCGATGTCCGTCCGCTCCCCCGTCGTCTGCATCAAATAATTTGCATTTTTTCCATGCGATAACTTCGTCGGAGCGATTGTCGTCGCGCTCTCTCGTCCGTTTTCGCTTCCCCCTGCTCGGCGGGCGTCGATACCCGAAGAGCAGCCAGGGGTTCCCGCTGTCGTCGATCTCGGTACCGCACGTCGGTCGATTGCAACTTTCGCGGGACGCCGCCATCCCTTTGACGATGGCGTCGCAGGCCATCGGACATTCCTGCAGCCAGTGCTGGATCCCCAACAACGCCGGTCTGACTCGCTCGTCTGCCATCCAGCGCTTTGTCGAAGCGTCGAAGACGAGACCCACTTCGTTGGCCGAGGACGGCGGTACGACCCGTCGCCGCGCCTTGTCGGCGAAGATGCAGATCCTCGACACGGGATTCGGCACGGTGGTCTCTCGCGAACGGCGCCAGCGGCAACGATGCCGGTGCAACCGGTCCCGGTGGCTCTCCCTGGGCAACTGCTCCAGCAACAGGCGATGACAGAGTCGTGCGAACTCGACCGACGCGAGTACGCGCAGCGTATCGGTCGTCGACGAAGACGCGGCGGTCGCGGCGGTCGCGGCGGCCTTGGCGGGGGCGAGAGACGGCGCCGACCACAGCCACTCGCGCACGGCGTCAACGAGGTGCCTGGAAGGCACGCGCGCGTTGTGGCCGTTTTCGATCTGGATGGAGCAGGGTGCAAACTCCTCAAAGTGTTCGGTCAGCAATTTGGACAACAGCGTCGTCGACTCGAGGTCGCGGGCAACTGTCTCGCCTCGTCGCTCGTGCCATCGCGGATCGATAAACTGCAAAGGAATGGCCTGTAGCCCGTGGGAAAGGGCGACGAGGATGGCCGCCATTTGTCGGTCCCTGCTCTCCTCTCCTCCTCGGTCTACCCCCGCTTGTCCGCGGCAGCATTTCGCGAGCAGGTAGCACAGACCACCCGCCACGATGCTCGGCAAAACTCCGCGCTCGTCGAACTTCGCGCACAGATGGGCGGGGTGACGCCGCCACTGGGACAGAGCGAGCGCAAACGTGGCGTCGATCGCGTCGATCGCCGTGTAGAGGGGCTGCGCCTCCAGAACGAGCCGCCAGGTGGCAGACGCGCCGTCTGCCCCCCAGAAGCGGCAGAGACGAGAATTGGAGATTCCCAGCTTGACGTAGTTCAACAACCACATGACACGATCGGGGCGGCCAGGGCGGTTGCAGTCGTCGTCGTCGTCGTCTACGCGTCGGCGGCCGTCGGCGGCGGGCTCTCGGTCTTCCGCGTCGTAGTCCAAGTACCGAGCGCCGGTGAACGAGTAGCGAGCGTGCAAGAACCTCAAGTACAACGGACACAGTTCTTCGGGACAACGATTGCTCGTCCGAGACGGCGTCGTCTGGAGGGACACGGTGACTTTGATAGCAAAAGCGTACTCGACGTAATTGTCCATCGTCGGCGGACGCGCGTCTTCGCGGACCGTTAAGAACAATGCGCGCGGCCAAAGGGTCGGCGGTCGGTACGGTCCCATCGAGACGCTAAGACGGGCAAAGGCGCAGCACCTGCACTTGTCGTTGCCGTCGTAGGGGCAGCGAAACTTCCAGCCGGCGGGAAAGAAGAAGCAATCCGTCCGACGGCGGTGGCGCTCTTCTTTCCCATACCGCCGGATCTTCGACTCTTTTCTCTTCGGCATCGTCCCCTCGACCGCTTAACGCGCGTCTCCTCCCCTCTCCCGCCACCAGCGCCCTTTTCGCCAAAAAACCAAACGACTGCAATAAAACAAACAACAAACGATGCTCTTTATTTCCGTTTTTTTTTCTTTTAGATGGGAAGGGCTTCCCCCCCTCTCTTCTTCTCTTACAATACTACCGCCGACGATAAAAATTATCGGGGTCTGAAAGCTGCGGCCGCCGGGCCGGTGGCAGCATCGGGCCGCCGGTGCAGCCTCGCAAAGTGCGCGACAAACAGGCTCAGCGCGTGCGAGTAATCCTCGATCGCGGTAGCCACACCGGCCGGAAAGGCGCGGCACACGTCCTCGAAACGCCTCAGTCCCGCCGCGCTCTGCAGTTCCAGTAGCCAGGCGGACATCCCCGTCGACCCGGCATTGGCCAGTTCGTCGATCCGTCGCATCACTTCCATGCGAGGCGTCTTGGAGAACGCCCAAGAGATAGTCGGCGGGCTTCGTCGAGCGGCTCGCGCCGCGTTCTCTGCGAGCTTGGCAAAGTCCGCTCGTCCCCCGAAATCCAATCCGTACACGCGCGGCGGCGGCGGGGGTGGTCGGCGGTCGCCGTCGCGGACCTCTGCATCGTTTAAGACCACCACCACGTTGGACGTGTTGTTGTCCGTGGAACCGAGCGCGGCCTTCGCGACAACTATCTTGAGCAGGTCCAGCGGGTGGCCCAGGCGTATGCTGCCGCTGCTCGCGAAGTAATCGTGCAACTTCTGCATTCCTCGGTCGGCGTTCTCCGACATGGCCTTCGGGCCGGCGGCGAACGTGGACGCGGCGGGTTCTTTTCTACCGATCATGGGACTCGACAAGCCGATCTGCTCGGTCGCTTCGTCCGCGAAGGCCAACACTTCTGGCACGCACGCAGAGAGCCCGAGCGCGTCGCGCGCCAGACAAGTCAGACAGGCGCTCCGCAAGGGCGACGAGCAGTTCGAGAATGGCCCCTTGATGACCCGCTCTTCCTCGAAGTCGACGAACACGGCCGGTTTGCGACCTGCGGGCAGCTGGGCCATCGGAAACCGCGACGGCAATTCGTGCCATCGCACCTCGGAACCGATAGCCGACGGTTGCTGCCCGCTGATCCAGCGCCTGAGCGTCTTCTCGTCCGCAGACGAATGCGCGGTCGTCGTCGTCGTCGTCGAACTCGTCGCCGTCCCGGGTAGCGTACCGCGCTTCGGGTTTTTCTTGGGAGGCGGCGGCCGGGGTGGCGAGCCGTCGTCGAGGGCAAGCATCCGTTCCACCACGGCGACGCGCTTCCTTCTACCGGGATCCTGCTGTCACTACAGTGCAAGCGCCTCCTCCGCGAACAGCGGAGCCCTGCCGCCTCCGTTTTCCCGCTCGCATCGCTGAACGTGCTCCACGAACTCTTCGAAGCCCATCCGACGTGGCGCGTGCGGCGACGGCCCGTGACTCTTCCACGCGTCGCAGGGCAGTGGGAGCTGCAGGGTGTCGCAGTATCCCTTGAGTCGCGCGGCGGTGTCGAGGCAGTTATGTCCTCGATTCGTGTGCCTGTCGATGGCGAACGCAGGCATGGCATACGCTCGAGCGATCTGCGAAACCCCCGAAAGCGTGCTCTCGTCCCTGCCGGTCTCGAGTGCTCCGCGGTCGTCGAGGGGCGTCCGTCCCAAGAGTGCCACCAACGCGGCCATGAACGCCAGGTGGAGGCGAGGCACGCCGCTGCGATCCGCAGGTGCTGGTGGACGGTTCTCTTGACTTGGTCGTGAACGCCGGTCACGCGCGCCAACCAGCGTCCGAGCGTCGTCGCCATGCCCAGGAAAACGGCACTGTGAGCAACGTTCCACTTGCACCACCACGTGTCCGTCAACGAGCCGTCGACGCAGGCGTCTATCGCCTCCAAGGCCGCCTCGAATGCGGCGCGTCCCTTCCCGCTCGTCAGCTTGATGGTGTTCTCGCGAGGCTGCTGCTCCCACCGTTCGAAGTGCGTGAGAACGGCTGCCAGGCGCAGCGCGACTTCGGAAGATGCCGGGAAGGTGGCTTCGAGGGAGTCGGCCTTTCGACACGCGCGCTCCATGCAAGCTGCAAATCGCGGTCCGTCCGGTTCTCCGACGACGCCGGTCCATTCATCCGTCGAAGGCGCGAGGGGAGAAGTGCCGAGAAAGAGGGCGCACGCCACGCTCAGGTAGGCGGCAGATCGGTCCACGGGTTGTTGGGCGATGGCCCTCGCGGCCAGGTGGTAATCCAGGTCGCTACCGCGCTAGCAGCCGGGACGACCGAGCAGCGTCGCGACGCGCTCCAACACGTCCGGATTGGCGGAGGCGCAGTCTTCGGACACGAACAACGCCAGGATCGAAGGATCTCGTCTCATGGTTTCCAGGTACTCGGCGACGAAGTAGTGAAAGCGACGCCACACCTCGCTCTCTTCTCGGTCTGCGCCCAGCAGGGCTTCGTCCAGCTCGTTTCGAAAGAGAAGCACGTTCCGACACGCTTTCTGCGCGACGGATCTGAGTTCCCCCATATCGTACATGCTTCTTTTTGAAAATCGAACCCGGTGCATTTTCTCTTCTCTGGTATATCTGCGCTCGTGTGCTCTATACTGGCTTGAACACTTCCACTCGGTCCTCGAAGCGGTCGCGTGTCGTTATATAGCGCCACGTCGAGCTATTTTCAGAGACGAGGTGTTACTATTTTTAGAACAGATATTTTTGTGGTCAGGGCTTGTCTATTTTGTTACTATTTTTGGGACATATATATATATATATATATATATATATATATATATATATATATATATATATATATATATATATATATCCGGCGAACGCAAACTATTTTTAAACCCCGCACCATCTATTTATGGAGCGCGAGCTCTCCAGAGCCCGAAATGCTATTTATAGCGTGCCAAATTTAGATCCGCGCTTCCTACCCCGCTCGAGCTATAAAAGCGACTACTTTCCTTTTCTTGAACGAGTAGCTGAAGTGCGTGTACCAGAACCCCGCTGCCGAGATGAGAGGCATTTGGACCATGCTCCGAATACCGACACCGTTACGACCACCAGTGCCCGTGCCCATGCCCGACCCCGGTGGCCCGCCGCTTACGCCCGCGTTCCTGCCCGTACCGACGTTTCCGCCGCCGCCACTGCCGCCGCTACACAGGATGCACCGGCCTCCGCCGCAGGCGTGCCCGCTGCAGCACGCTGCCGCCGCAGTCACCACCACCACTACCACGACAAGCGTCCCCGTCCTCGACGCGAGTTCCGATGCGGAACGCGTGCTCTGGCTCAGCCTCCCACCTCCGATCGCGCAAGCGCAAGAGGCTCAAAAGACGGCTCCTCAGAGGTCGTCCCGGCGCGGACCTAGACAGGCGAGGACGTGCGTGTCCGATCGCGCTCGCGACGAGATGTTAAAATTCTACCGAGGCGAGAGCCGTTACCCGAATGGCCAGCAGAAGATGGCACTTTCGTTGCGAACCGGACTTCCAGTCAAGGTAGTCGCCAATTGGTTTCAAAACAAGCGATCACTGGAATGCCGACGTCGGAAAGAAGAAGAACGGCAAAGACAAGAGGAAGTGCATCTGTAAAGCGAAAAAAAAAATGTGCAATTAACGACTTTATTTTGACGGGTCAATAAGTGAACGCACGCGCCAACACGCAGCACAGGACGCGCTCGTCGCCCGCCAGGAGCTCGTCAGATCCCTCGCGCGACCAACAGAGCACGTGGGGCGACGTCAGGCCCAAGAACGGGCAGTCGGGTCGTCGGTGAAGCCAATCGTCTCCCTCCGAAATCGCCGCGCGGGCTCCGCCCTCTTCGCCTTCGGAAATAAAAACGAAGGCAAAGACAAAACTGCGTCCACCTCTGCGGTCGCAGAAGTCGGTCGACGGATCGCCGGCGCGCGGGCTGAAGACGCAACCCGCTCCTCCGGCGATCACCAACGCCGTGATGCCGTGCGGGAGGGAATCTTCCGCGCGAAGGACGGCAGCCGCAACCACGACTGCGTCGCTCGGGCACGCCTTGCGCAATGCCGTCATCTGCGCCGCGACGAACGGTTCGCAGCAGCGACAGTAGAAGAGCAGCGCCAACCTGACGCCAGCAGTGTCGACGGCGGCGCGCCGAAGCTTGTCGACGATCGCGGTTTTTCCGCGAGCCTCGTCGCGGGTCGCGTGCGCCTCGAAGAATCGCAACGCTGAGGACGGAGACCAGGTGCCGACCAAGGCTGCCGCGTCGGCCATTGTCGCGTTGTGGACGCCCCGTCCGCCGGCGGTCGCCGCGGCCGGCACGGGACCGAACGAGGCCGCCAAGACCGCAGTCGCGCGAACTCGAAACCACTTGCACATCCTCGCGGCGACACCGAGAGGCGACGTGCCCGTGAACGCGTCGTTCGCGCTATCGTGGATTCTCCCACCACTCCCCGACGCGCCAAACCGTCCGCCAAACGAGCAGGCGGTTCGTACATTGACCCGCGTCGTCGAGGAGGCGGTGACGGCCTCGTCGTCCGGTGCAGGCGCGGTTGTCGTCGCCATCGCGAGCGTCCGTGCCAATCTGTCGTAGGTCCACGAGACGGATTCGCCGCGGCAGTTGCGGTCGCCTTCGCGAATGGTGAAACACAGGCAGATGCTGCCGATCGACGCGGGCGAGGCGGCGTTCTCCGCCAAAGAAACCAGCCTGTCGAGCTCGCCGTAGACGCCTCCCCGAGACGAGGAGGGCAACACGAACCAATCAGACAGACACGAGCGGTCGTCGATGGATGGTCGCGGTGCCGACGTCGCGCACGACGACTCCGACTTAGAAGGTCGCGTCGGCGTCGAGCCGTCGTCTCTTCGAGGCAAAAGCGAAGCCGTCACCGAGACGTCGCAGCTGTCGCGGCCGGGGAAGACAAGGACGGCGCCGCGACAGTTGGACGACGAAGACGGCGACGAACCGCAGCGCGTCATTCGAAACTGCATGGGCGACGCGTAAGGCACGTTGTGGTCTTCCTTTAGCGGAGACAGGATCCTCCAGTCTCGACTCGCGATGAGCACGCGTCGACCGATGTAGTCGGAAAATTTCGACCATGCCAAAAACCCGCAAGCGGCGCGCGCACATGACAACACGTCGTCGGCATCGAGAGGGACGAGTAACGTCCCTGTCTCGAAGGCGGCCCTCACCGAGATGGCGTCCACCGACCTGTGCAGAGTGCCAGTCCAGAAACCGGTCCAGAAATATCGCTCGTCGTCGTCGTCGTCGCCGCGCCCGCCGCCGTCGTTGCCAGGGCGAGCGGCGGCCGCCGCCCCAGTTGCCGCCGCTGTCGATGCGACGAAAACCGCGCTTGGTTCCGGCCGCCACAGCCTCACCGGGTTGGTCATCCCCCGTTCTCGGGTGACGGCGACGGCCGCGTCGACTCTGTGGCATAGGTCCAGGTCCTCCTCTTCGGACGGCGACGTCCCTCGAACCTGCAGAAATCTCCTGCAACTCGCGTGAATCCCGGGCTTGCAAGTGTCGAGGTATTCGTCCTTGTCTCGACGGCTGATGGCGCGGCGTGGGCTCGTCGCGTCCTGGAGCATTCGACGTCGAGCTCGCAGCACGTCGACGTCGGCCCCGTCGTCGTCAAGTACGAGAAACGCGTGCACTCGCGGCCAGATTAGCCGCGACTTGACGAGACACAGAGCCAGCCGCTCCGGGTCTTTCCGGGTCTCACCGGCGATGCGGCACACCGACTCCGAAAACGTCGCCCCAGCGCAGAGCAGACACGCGAGCGTCGACGGTCGTTGCAGCCACTCACCGTGGCCGTACTGCACCTCCGCTTCGAAGCGGCCGTCGCAAATGCGGGAGGGAAGCATCGCGCTTCTTGGGTGACCGCCAGAGCTCGACGACCGAGGTTGCTTCGCGGCGCGGCGCGCGCTCGTTTTTTGTTTTTGCACGAAACGATGGCGGGAGAACGAGAGACGTCGGAATGGTCGACGGGCGCACAACCGATCTCGAGAAGAAAGAGCGAGACACGGATTGGAGGGTGCCGATAAAAAAGAAAAAACCCAGCGCGGGAGCGATGTGCAGTCCCGATGGCACGACGTCGACATCTACTCTGCAGGAGAGAGACGACGACGACGACGAGGAGCTAGAGCTCGACGCAGACTTCCTTCCCCCGGACTGTCCGACGACGGATGGCGCGTGGCTCGCTTCCCACGTTTTGAACGCAATTGGACG
Source organism: Meandrina meandrites (assembly GCA_963693305.1). Taxonomy (NCBI): domain Eukaryota; kingdom Metazoa; phylum Cnidaria; class Anthozoa; order Scleractinia; family Meandrinidae; genus Meandrina; species Meandrina meandrites. The sequence continues at coordinate 308,535 of OY855912.1, read as the reverse complement.
ACCTTCGTCAACCCGGCTTTTTCCGCTGCTTGGAAAAGCCCACCCAAAATGGTGGCATGAAACCGAAATTGTAAAATTCGATCCCAAGGGTGTTTTTTCGTTTCGCCCCGATGGGGAAAGTTTAAAAAAACGCGTTTTGAACGCAATTGGACGACTTTCGTCCACCCGGCTTTTTCCGCTGCTTGGAAAAGCCCACCCAAAATAGTGCCATGAAACCGAAATTGTAAAATTCGATCCCAAGCGTGTTTTTTCGTTTCTCCCCGATGGGGAAAGTTGAAAAAACGCGTTTCGAACGCAATTGGACGACTTTCGTAACCCCGGCTTTTTCCGCTGCTTGGAAAAGCCCACCCAAAATGGTGGCAGGAAACCGAAATTGTAAAATTCGATCCCAAGCGTATTTTTTCGCTTCTCCCCGCTGGGGAAAGTTCAAAAAACTCGTTTTGAACGCAATTGGACGACCTTCGTCAACCCGGCTTTTTCCGCTGCTTGGATAAGCCAACCCAAAATGGTGCCATGAAACCGAAATTGTAAAATTCGATCCCAAGCATGTTTTTTCGTTTCTCCCCGATGGGGAAAGTTGAAAAAACGCGTTTCGAACGCAATTGGACGACTTTCGTCAACCCGGCTTTTTCCGCTGCTTGGAAAAGCCCACCCAAAATGGTGGCATGAAACCGAAATTGTAAAATTCGATCCCAAGGGTGTTTTTTCGTTTCGCCCCGATGGGGAAAGTTTAAAAAAACGCGTTTTGAACGCAATTGGACGACTTTCGTCCACCCGGCTTTTTCCGCTGCTTGGAAAAGCCCACCCAAAATAGTGCCATGAAACCGAAATTGTAAAATTCGATCCCAAGCGTGTTTTTTCGTTTCTCCCCGATGGGGAAAGTTGAAAAAACGCGTTTCGAACGCAATTGGACGACTTTCGTAACCCCGGCTTTTTCCGCTGCTTGGAAAAGCCCACCCAAAATGGTGGCAGGAAACCGAAATTGTAAAATTCGATCCCAAGCGTATTTTTTCGCTTCTCCCCGCTGGGGAAAGTTCAAAAAACTCGTTTTGAACGCAATTGGACGACCTTCGTCAACCCGGCTTTTTCCGCTGCTTGGATAAGCCAACCCAAAATGGTGCCATGAAACCGAAATTGTAAAATTCGATCCCAAGCATGTTTTTTCGTTTCTCCCCGATGGGGAAAGTTGAAAAAACGCGTTTCGAACGCAATTGGACGACTTTCGTCAACCCGGCTTTTTCCGCTGCTTGGAAAAGCCCACCCAAAATGGTGGCATGAAACCGAAATTGTAAAATTCGATCCCAAGGGTGTTTTTTCGTTTTGCCCAGACGGGGAAAGTTGAAAAAACGCATTTTGAACGCAATTGGACGACCTTCGTACACCCGGCTTCTTCCGCTGCTTCGAAAAACCCACCCAAAATGGTGGCATGAAACCGAAATTGTAAAATTCGATCCCAAGGGTGTTTTTTCGTTTCGCCCCGATGGGGAAAGTTGAAAAAACGCGTTTTGAACGCAATGGGACGACCTTCGTGAACCCGGTTTTTTCCGCTGCTTGGAAAAGCCCACCCAAAATGGTGGCATGAAACCGAAATTGTAAAATTCGATCCCAAGAGTGTTTTTTCGTTTCTCCCCAATGGGGAAAGTTGAAAATACGCGTTTCGAACGCAATTTGACGACCTTCGTCAACCCGGCTTTTTCCGCTGCTTGGAAAAGCCCACCCAAAATGGTGGCAGGAAACTGAAATTGTAAAATTCGATCCCAAGAGTGTTTTTTCGTTTCTCCCCGATGGGGAAAGTTGAAAATACGCGTTTCGAACGCAATTCGACGACCTTCGTCAACTTGGCTTTTTCCGCTGCTTGGAAAAGCCCACCCGAAATTTCGGTTTCATGCCACCATTTTGGGTGGGCTTTTCCAAGCAGCGGAAAAAGCCGGGTTCACGAAAGTGGTCCAATTGCGTTCAAAACGCGTTTTGTTAAATTTCCCCATCGGGGGGAAACGAAAAAACACCCTTGGGATCGAATTTTAAAATTTCGGTTTCATGCCACCATTTTGGGTGGGCTTTTCCAAGCAGCGCAAAAAGCCGGGTTGACGAAGGTCGTCCAATTGCGTTCAAAACGCGTTTTTTCAACTTTCCGCATCAGGGCGACGCGACTAAACAGCCTTGGGATCTAATTTTACAATTTCGGTTTCATGCCACCATTTTGGGTGGGCTATTCCAAGCAGCGCAAAAAGCCGGGTTGACGAAGGTCGTCCAAATGCGTTCAAAACGCGTTTTTTCGACTTTCCCCATCGGAGCGAAACGCAGAAACACCCTTGGAATCGATTTAACCAATTTCGATTTCATACCACCATTTTGAGTGGGCTTTTGCAAGCAGTGCAAAAAGCCGGGTTGACGAAGGTCGTCCAATTGCGTTCAAAACGCGTTTTTTCGAGTTTCCCCATCGGGGCGAAACGAAAAAACACCCTTGTGATCGAATTCCACGAGGTCGGTTTCATACCACCATTTTGGGTGGGATTTTCGAAGCAGCGCAAAACGCCGGTGTGACCAAGGTCGTCCAATTGGTTTGAAAACTCGTTTTTTCGAGTTTCCCCATTGGGGCGAAACGAAAAAACACCCTTGCGATCAAATTCCACAAGGTCGGTTTCATACCACCATTTTGGGTGGGCTAGCTTTTACAAGCAGTGCAAAAAGGCGGGTTGACGAAGGTCGTTTTTTCGACTTTCCCCATCGGGGCGAAACGAAAAAACACCCTTGGGATCGAATTCCACGAGGTCGGTTTCATACCCCTATTTTTGCTGGGCTTTACCAAGCAGCGGAAAACGCCGGGTTGACGAAGGTCGTCCAATTGCGTTCAAAACTCGTTTTGTCGAGTTTCCCCATCGGGGCGAAACGAAAAAACACCCTTGTGATCGAATTCCACGAGGTCGGTTTCATACCACCATTTTGGGTGGGATTTTCCAAGCAGCGCAAAACGCCGGTTTGACCAAGGTCGTCCAATTGGGTTGAAAACTCGTTTTGTCGAGTTTCCCCATCGGGACGGAACAAAAAAACACCCTTGGGATCAAATTCCACGAGGTCGGTTTCATACCACCATTTTTGCTGGGCTTTTGCAAGCAGTGCAAAAAGGCGGGTTGACGAATGTCGTCCAATTGCGTTGAAAACTCGTTTTTTCGAGTTTCCCCATCGGGGCGAAACGAAAAAACACCCTTTGGATCGAATTCCACGAGGTCGGCTTCATACCACCATTTTGGGTGGGCTTTTCCCAGCAGCGCAAAACGCCGGGTTGACGAAGGTCGTCCAATTGCGTTGAAAACTCGTTTTTTCGAGTTTCCCCATCGGGGCGAAACGAAAAAACACCCTTTGGATCGAATTCCACGAGGTCGGCTTCATACCACCATTTTGGGTGGGCTTTTCCCAGCAGCGCAAAACGCCGGGTTGACGAAGGTCGTCCAATTGCGTTGAAAACTCGTTTTTTCGACTATCCCCATCGGGGCAAAACGAAAAAACACCCTTGGGATCGATTTCCACGAGGTCGGTTTCATACCACCATTTTGGGGTGGATTTACCAAGTAGCGGAAAAAGCTGGGTTGACGAAGGTGGTCCAATTGCGTTCAAAACTCGTTTTTTTGAGATTCCCCATCGAGGCGAAACGAAAAAACACCCTTGGGATCGAATTCCACGAGTTTGGTTTCAAACCACAATTTTGGGTCGGCTTTTGCAAGCAGCGCAAAAAGCCAGCTGTGTAGTGCACAGAGTACAGTGTACCGTGTCTAGTGCAGAGAGTACAGTGTACCGTGTATAGCGCACAGTGCAGAGAGTACAGTGTACCGTGTATGGTGCACAGTCCACAGTGCACAGAGTACAGTGTACCGTGTATAGTGCACAGCGCACAGAGTACAGTGTATATACCTTGTATATACCGTATATACTACTATACCGTGTATAGTGCACAGTGCACAGAGTACAGTGTACCGTGTATAGTGCACAGTGCACAGTGCACAGAGTACAGTGTACTGTGTATAGTGCACAGTGCACAGTGTACAGAGTACAGTGTACCGTGTATAGTGCACAGCGCACAGAGTACAGTGTACCGTGTATAGTGCACAGAGTACTGTGTACCGTGTATGGTGTACAGTGCACTGAGTACAGTGTACCGTGTATAGTGAACAGAGTACAATGTGCCGTGTATAGTGCACAGAGTACAGTGTACCGTGTATAGTTCACAGTGCACAGAGTACAGTGTACCGTGTATAGTACACAGTGCACAGGGTACAGTGTACCGTGTATAGTGCACAGTGCACAGAGTACAGTGTATCGTGTTTAGTGCACAGGGCATAGAGTACAGTGTACCGTGTATAGTGCAGAGTACAGTGTACTGTGTATAGTGCACAGTGCACAGAGTACAGTGTACCGTGTATAGTTCACAGTGCACAGCGTACAGTGTACCATGTATAGTGCACAGCACACAGAGTACAGTGTACCGTGTATAGTGCACAGTGCACAGTGCACAGAGTACAGTGTACCGTGTATAGTGCACAGAGTACAGTGTACCGTGTATAGTGTACAGTGCACAGAGTAAGGTGCACAGAGTACAGTGTACCGTGTATAGTGAACATAGTACAGTGTACCGTGTATAGTGCACAGAGTACAGTGTACCGTGTTTAGTGCACAGTGCACAGAGTACAGTGTACCGTGTATAGTGCACAGTGCACAGAGTACAGTGTACCGTGTATAGTGCACAGTGCACAGAGTACAGTGTACCGTGTTTAGTGCACAGGGCATAGAGTACAGTGTACCGTGTAAAGTGCAGAGTACAGTGTACTGTGTATAGTGCACAGTGCACAGAGTACAGTGTACTGTGTATAGTGCACAGTGCACAGCGTACAGTGTACCGTGTATAGTGCACAGCACACAGAGTACAGTGTACCGTGTATAGTGCACAGTGCACAGAGTACAGTGCACCGTGTATAGTGCACAGTGCACAGAGTACAGTGTACCGTGTATAGTGCACGGTGCACAGAGTACAGTGTACCGTGTATAGTGTACATTGCACAGAGTACAGTGTACCACGTATAGTGCACAGGGCACAGAGTACAGTGTACAGTGGATAGTGCACAGAGTACAGGGTACTGTGTATAGTGGACAGTGCACAGAGTACAGTTTACCGTGTATAGTGCACAGTGCACAGTGTACCATGTATAGTGAACAGAGTACAGTGTACCGTGTATAGTAAACAGTGAACAGAGTACAGTGTACCGTGTATAGTGCACAGAGTACAGTGTACCGTTTATAGTGCACAGTGCACAGAGTACAGTGTACTGTGTATAGTGCACAGAGTACAGTGTACCGTGTATTAGAAAACAGTGCACAGTGCACAGAGTACAGTGTACCGTGTATAGTGCACAGTGCACAGAGTACACTGTACCGTGTATAGTACACAGTGAACAGGGTACAGTGTACCGTGTTTAGTGCACAGGGCATAGAGAACAGTGTACCGTGTATAGTGCAGAGTACAGTGTTCTGTGTATAGTGCACAGTGCACAGGGTACAGTGTACCGTATATAGTGCACAGTGCACAGAGTACAGTGTACCGTGTATAGTGCAAAGAGTACTGTGTACCGTGTATGGTGTACAGTGCACAGAGTACAGTGTACCGTGTATAGTGAACCGAGTACAGTGTGCCGTGTATAGTGCACAGAATACAGTGTACCGTGTATAGTGCACAGTGCACAGAGTACAGTCTACCGTGTTTAGTGCACAGGGCATAGAGTACAGTGTACCGTGTATAGTGCACAGAGTACTGTGTACCGTGTATGGTGTACAGTGCACAGAGTACAGTGTACCGTGTATAGTGCACAGTGCAGAGAGTAAAGTGTACCGTGTATTGTGCACAGAGTACAGTGTACCGTGTATAGTGCACAGAGTACAGTGTACCGTGTATAGTGCACAGAGTACAGTGTACCGTGTATAGTGCACAGAGTAGAGTGTACCGTGTATAGTGCACAGTGCACAGAGTACAGTGTACCGTGCATAGTGCACAGTGCAGAGAGTACAGTGTACCGTGTATAGTGCACAGAGTACAGTGTTCCGTGTATAGTGCAAAGAGTACAGTGTACCGTGTATAGTGCACAGAGTACAGTGTACCGTGTATAGTGCACAGTGCACAGAGTACAGTGTACCGTGTATAGAGCACAGTGCACTGAGTCCATTGTACCGTGTATAGTGCACAGTGCACAGAGTACAGTGTACCGTGTATAGTGCACAGTGCACAGAGTACAGTGTACCGTGTATAGTGCACGGTGCACAGTGCACAGAGTACAGTGTACCGTGTATAGTGCACAGCGCACAGAGTACAGTGTATATACCGTGTATATACCGTGTATATACCGTGTATATACCGTGTATATACCGTGTATATACCGTATATACTACTATACCGTGTATAGTGCACAGTGCACAGAGTACAATGTAGCGTGTATAGTGCACAGTGCACAGTGCACAGTGTACCGTGTATAGTGCACAGAGTACAGTGTACCGTGTATAGTGCACAGAGTAGAGTGTACCGTGTATAGTGCACAGTGCACAGAGTACAGTGTACCGTGCATAGTGCACAGTGCACTGAGTCCAGTGTACCGTGTATAGTGCACAGTGCACAGAGTACAGTGTACCGTGTATAGTGCACAGTGCACAGAGTACAGTGTACCGTGTATAGTGCACAGTGCACAGTGCACAGAGTACAGTGTACCGTGTCTAGTGCACAGTGCACAGTGCACAGAGTACAGTGTACCGTGTATAGTGCACAGCGCACAGAGTACAGTGTACCGTGTATAGTGCACAGAGTACTTTGTACCGTGTATGGTGTAAAGTGCACAGACTACAGTTTACCGTGTATACTGAACAGAGTACAGTGTGCCCTGTATAGTGCACAGAGTACAGTGTACCGTGTATAGTGCACAGTGCACAGAGTACAGTGTACCGTGTATAGTACACAGTGCACAGGGTACAGTGTACCGTGTATAGTGCACAGTGCACAGAGTACAGTGTACCGTGTTTAGTGCACAGGGCATAGAGTACAGTGTACCGTGTATAGTGCGGAGTACAGTGTACTGTGTATAGTGCACAGTGCACAGAGTACAGTGTACGGTGTATAGTGCACAGTGCACAGCGTACAGTGTACCGTGTATAGTGACCAGCACACAGAGTACAGTGTACTGTGTATAGTGCACAGTGCACAGAGTCCATTGTACCGTGTATAGTGCACAGTGCACAGAGTACAGTGTACCGTGTATAGTGCACAGTGCACAGAGTACAGTGTACCGTGGATAGTGCACGGTGCACAGTGCACAGAGTACAGTGTACCGTGTATAGTGCACAGCGCACAGAGTACAGTGTATATACCGTGTATATACCGTGTATATACCGTGTATATACCGTGTATATACCGTATATACTACTATACCGTGTATAGTGCACAGTGCACAGAGTACAATGTACCGTGTATAGTGCACAGTGCACAGTGCACAGTGTACCGTGTATAGTGCACAGAGTACAGTGTACCGTGTATAGTGCACAGAGTAGAGTGTACCGTGTATAGTGCACAGTGCACAGAGTACAGTGTACCGTGCATAGTGCACAGTGCACTGAGTCCAGTGTACCGTGTATAGTGCACAGTGCACAGAGTACAGTGTACCGTGTATAGTGCACAGTGCACAGAGTACAGTGTACCGTGTATAGTGCACAGTGCACAGTGCACAGAGTACAGTGTACCGTGTATAGTGCACAGTGCACAGTGCACAGAGTACAGTGTACCGTGTATAGTGCACAGCGCACAGAGTACAGTGTACCGTGTATAGTGCACAGAGTACTTTGTACCGTGTATGGTGTAAAATGCACAGACTACAGTTTACCGTGTATACTGAACAGAGTACAGTGTGCCCTGTATAGTGCACAGAGTACAGTGTACCGTGTATAGTGCACAGTGCACAGAGTACAGTGTACCGTGTATAGTACACAGTGCACAGGGTACAGTGTACCGTGTATAGTGCACAGTGCACAGAGTACAGTGTACCGTGTTTAGTGCACAGGGCATAGAGTACAGTGTACCGTGTATAGTGCGGAGTACAGTGTACTGTGTATAGTGCACAGTGCACAGAGTACAGTGTACGGTGTATAGTGCACAGTGCACAGCGTACAGTGCACCGTGTATAGTGACCAGCACACAGAGTACAGTGTACTGTGTATAGTGCACAGTGCAGAGAGTACAGTGTACCGTGTATAGTGCACAGTGCACAGAGTACAGTGTACCGTGTATAGTGCACAGAGTACAGTGTACCGTGTATAGTGTACAGTGCACAGAGTACAGTGTACCGTGTATAGTGAACATAGTACAGTGTACCGTGTATAGTGCACATAGTACAGTGTACCGTGTTTAGTGCACAGTGCACAGAGTACAGTGTACCGTGTATAGTGCACAGTGCACAGAGTACAGTGTACCGTATATAGTGCACAGTTCACAGAGTACAGTGTACCATGTTTAGTGCACAGGGCATAGTGTACAGTGTACCGTGTATAGTGCACAGTGCACAGTGCACAGAGTACAGTGTACCGTGTATAGTGCACAGTGCACAGTGCACAGAGTACAGTGTACCGTGTATAGTGCACACTGCACAGCGTACAGTGTACCGTGTATAGTGCACAACACACAGAGTACAGTGTACCGTGTATAGTGCACAGTGCACAGAGTACAGTTACCGTGTATAGTGGACAGAGTACTGTGTACCGTGTATGGTGTACAGTGCACAGAGTACAGTGTACCGTGTATAGTGAACAGAGTACAGTGTGCCGTGTATAGCGCACAGAGTACAGTGTACCGTGTATCGTGCACAGTGCACAGAGTACAGTGTACCGTGTATAGTTCACAGTGCACAGGGTACAGTGTACCGTGTATAGTGCACAGTGCACAGAGTACAGTGTACCGTGTTTAGTGCACAGGGCATAGAGTACAGTGTACCGTGTATAGTGCACAGAGTACTGTGTACCGTGTATGGTGTACAGTGCACAGAGAACAGTGTACCGTGTATAGTGCACAGTGCAGAGAGTACACAGTGTACCGTGTATGGTGCAAAGTGCACAGAGTACAGTGTACCGTTTATAGTGCACAGAGTACAGTGTATCGTGTATAGTGCACAGAGTACAGTGTACCGTGTATAGTGCACAGAGTAGAGTGTACCGTGTATAGTGCACAGTGCACAGAGTACAGTGTACCGTGCATAGTGCACAGTGCAGAGAGTACAGTGTACCGTGTATAGTGCACAGAGTACAGTGTACCGTGTATAGTGCAAAGAGTACAGTGTACCGTGTATAGTGCACAGAGTACAGTGTACCGTGTATAGTGCACAGTGCACAGAGTACAGTGTACCGTGTATAGAGCACAGTGCACTGAGTCCAGTGTACCGTGTATAGTGCACAGTGCACAGAGTACAGTGTACCGTGTATAGTGCACAGTGCACAGTGCACAGTGCACAGAGTACAGTGTACCGTGTATAGTGCACAGCGCACAGAGAAGAGTGTATATACCGTGTATATACCGTGTATATACCGTATATACTACTATACCGTGTATAGTGCACGGTGCACAGAGTACAGTGTACCGTGTATAGTGCACAGTGCACAGTGCACAGAGTACAGTGTACCGTGTATAGTGCACAGAGTACAGTGTACCGTGTATAGTGCACAGAGTAGAGTGTACCGTGTATAGTGCACAGTGCACAGAGTACAGTGTACCGTGCATAGTGCACATTGCACTGAGTCCAGTGTACAGTGTATAGTGCACAGTGCACAGAGTACAGTGTACCGTGTATAGTGCACAGTGCACAGAGTACAGTGTACCGTGTACAGTGCACAGTGCACAGTGCACAGAGTACAGTGTACCGTGTATAGTGCACAGCGCACAGTGCACATAGTACAGTGTACCGTGTATAGTGCACAGCGCACAGAGTACAGTGTACCGTGTATAGTGCACAGAGTACTGTGTACCGTGTATGGTGTATAGTGCACAGACTACAGTGTACCGTCTATAGTGCACAGAGTAGAGTGTACCGTGTATAGTGCACAGTGCACAGAGTACAGTGTACCGTGCATAGTGCACAGTGCAGAGAGTACAGTGTACCGTGTATAGTGCACAGAGTACAGTGTACCGTGTATAGTGCAAAGAGTACAGTGTACCGTGTATTGTGCACAGAGTACAGTGTACCGTGTATAGTGCACAGTGCACAGAGTACAGTGTACCGTGTATAGAGCACAGTGCACTGAGTCCAGTGTACCGTGTATAGTGCACAGTGAACAGAGTACAGTGTACCGTGTATAGTGCACAGTGCACAGAGTACAGTGTACCGTGTATAGTGCATAGTGCACAGTGCACAGAGTACAGTGTACCGTGTATAGTGCACAGCGCAGAGAGTACAGTGTATATACCGTGTATATACCGTGTATATACCGTGTATATACCGTATATACTAGTATACCGTGTATAGTGCACAGTGCACAGAGTATAGTGTACCGTGTTTAGTGCACAGGGCATAGAGTACAGTGTACCGTGTATAGTGCACAGAGTACTGTGTACCGTGTATGGTGTACAGTGCACAGAGAACAGTGTACCGTGTATAGTGCACAGTGCAGAGAGTACACAGTGTACCGTGTATGGTGCAAAGTGCACAGAGTACAGTGTACCGTTTATAGTGCACAGAGTACAGTGTATCGTGTATAGTGCACAGAGTACAGTGTACCGTGTATAGTGCACAGAGTAGAGTGTACCGTGTATAGTGCACAGTGCACAGAGTACAGTGTACCGTGCATAGTGCACAGTGCAGAGAGTACAGTGTACCGTGTATAGTGCACAGAGTACAGTGTACCGTGTATAGTGCAAAGAGTACAGTGTACCGTGTATAGTGCACAGAGTACAGTGTACCGTGTATAGTGCACAGTGCACAGAGTACAGTGTACCGTGTATAGAGCACAGTGCACTGAGTCCAGTGTACCGTGTATAGTGCACAGTGCACAGAGTACAGTGTACCGTGTATAGTGCACAGTGCACAGTGCACAGTGCACAGAGTACAGTGTACCGTGTATAGTGCACAGCGCACAGAGAAGAGTGTATATACCGTGTATATACCGTGTATATACCGTATATACTACTATACCGTGTATAGTGCACGGTGCACAGAGTACAGTGTACTGTGTATAGTGCACAGTGCACAGTGCACAGAGTACAGTGTACCGTGTATAGTGCACAGAGTACAGTGTACCGTGTATAGTGCACAGAGTAGAGTGTACCGTGTATAGTGCACAGTGCACAGAGTACAGTGTACCGTGCATAGTGCACATTGCACTGAGTCCAGTGTACCGTGTATAGTGCACAGTGCACAGAGTACAGTGTACCGTGTATAGTGCACAGTGCACAGAGTACAGTGTACCGTGTACAGTGCACAGTGCACAGTGCACAGAGTACAGTGTACCGTGTATAGTGCACAGCGCACAGTGCACATAGTACAGTGTACCGTGTATAGTGCACAGCGCACAGAGTACAGTGTACCGTGTATAGTGCACAGAGTACTGTGTACCGTGTATGGTGTATAGTGCACAGACTACAGTGTACCGTCTATAGTGCACAGAGTAGAGTGTACCGTGTATAGTGCACAGTGCACAGAGTACAGTGTACCGTGCATAGTGCACAGTGCAGAGAGTACAGTGTACCGTGTATAGTGCACAGAGTACAGTGTACCGTGTATAGTGCAAAGAGTACAGTGTACCGTGTATTGTGCACAGAGTACAGTGTACCGTGTATAGTGCACAGTGCACAGAGTACAGTGTACCGTGTATAGAGCACAGTGCACTGAGTCCAGTGTACCGTGTATAGTGCACAGTGAACAGAGTACAGTGTACCGTGTATAGTGCACAGTGCACTGAGTACAGTGTACCGTGTATAGTGCATAGTGCACAGTGCACAGAGTACAGTGTACCGTGTATAGTGCACAGCGCAGAGAGTACAGTGTATATACCGTGTATATACCGTGTATATACCGTGTATATACCGTATATACTAGTATACCGTGTATAGTGCACAGTGCACAGAGTATAGTGTACCGTGTATAGTGCACAGTGCACAGTGCACAGAGTACAGTGTACCGTGTATAGTGCGCAGAGTACAGTGTACCGTGTATAGTGCACAGAGTAGAGTGTACCGTGTATAGTGCACAGTGCACAGAGTACAGTGTACCGTGCATAGTGCACAGTGCACTGAGTCCAGTGTACCGTGTATAGTGCACAGTGCACAGAGTACAGTGTACCGTGTATAGTGCACAGTGCACAGAGTACAGTGTACCGTGTATAGTGCACAGTGCACAGTGCACAGTGCACAGAGTACAGTGTACCGTGTATAGTTCACAGTGCACAGTGCACAGTGTACAGTGTACCGTGTATAGTGCACAGCGCACAGAGTACAGTGTACCGTGTATAGTGCACAGAGTACTGTGTACCGTGTATGGTGTACAGTGCACAGAGTACAGTGTACCGTGTATAGTGAACAGAGTACAGTGTGCCGAGTATAGTGCACAGTGCACAGTGCACAGAGTACAGTGTACCGTGTATAGTGCACAGAGTATAGTGTACCGTGTTTAGTGCACAGGGCATAGAGTACAGTGTACCGTGTATAGTGCAGAGTACAGTGTACTGTGTATAGTGCACAGTGCACAGAGTACAGTGTACCGTGTATAGTGCACAGTGCACAGCGTACAGTGTACCGTGTATAGTGCACAGCACACAGAGTACAGTGTACCGTGTATAGTGCACAGTGCAGAGTGCACAGAGTACAGTGTACCGTGTATAGTGCACAGAGTACAGTGTACCGTCTTTAGTGCACCGGGCATAGAGTACAGTGTACCGTGTATAGTGCAGAGTACAGTGTACTGTGTATAGTGCACAGTGCACAGAGTACAGTGTACCGTGTATAGTGCACAGTGCACAGAGTACAGTGTACCGTGTATAGTGCACAGTGCACAGTGCACAGAGTACAGTGTACCGTGTATAGTGCACAGCGCACAGAGTACAGTGTATATACCGTGTATATACCGTGTATATACCATATATACTACTATACCGTGTATAGTGCACAGTGGACAGAGTACAGTGTACCGTGTATAGTGCACAGTGCACAGTGCACAGAGTACAGTGTACCGTGTATAGTGCACAGAGTACAGTGTACTGTGTATAGTGCACAGAGTAGAGTGTACCGTGTATAGTGCACAGTGCACAGAGTACATTGTACCGTGTATAGTGCACAGTGCACAGAGTACAGTGTACCGTGTATAGTGCACAGTGCACAGAGTACAGTGTACCGTGTATAGTGCACAGTGCACAGTGCACAGTGCACAGAGTACAGTGTACCGTGTATAGTGCACAGTGCACAGTGCACAGAGTACAGTGTACCGTGTATAGTGCACAGCGCACAGAGTACAGTGTACCGTGTATAGTGCACAGAGTACTGTGTACCATGTATGGTGTACAGTGCACAGAGTACAGTGTACCGTGTATAGTGAACAGAGTACAGTGTGCCGTGTATAGTGCACAGTACACAGTGCACAGAGTACAGTGTACTGTGTATAGTGCACAGAGTACAGTGTACCGTGTTTAGTGCACAGTGCACAGAGTACAGTGTACCGTGTATACAGCACAGTGCACAGAGTACAGTGTACCGTGTATAGTGCACAGTGCACAGCGCACACAGTACAGTGTACCGTGTATAGTGCACAGAGTACTGTGTACCGTGTATGGTGTACAGTGCACAGAGTACAGTGTACCGTGTATAATGAACAGAGTACAGTGTGCCGTGTATAGTGCACAGAGTACAGTGTACCGTGTATAGTGCGCAGTGCACAGAGTACAGTGTACCGTGTATAGTACACAGTGCACATGGTACAGTGTACCGTGTATAGTGCACAGTGCACAGAGTACAGTGTACCGTGTTTAGTGCACAGGGCATAGAGAACAGTGTACCGTGTATAGTGCAGAGTACAGTGTTCTGTGTATAGTGCACAGTGCACAGAGTACAGTGTACCGTGTATAGTGCACAGTGCACAGCGTAGAGTGTACCGTGTATAGTGCACAGCACACAGAGTACAGTGTACCGTGTATAGTGCACAGTGCACAGAGTACAGTGTACCGTGTATAGTGCACAGTGCACAGAGTACAGTGTACCGTGTATAGTGCACAGTGCACAGAGTACAGTGTACCGTGTATAGTGCACAGAGTACAGTGTACCGTGTATAGTGTACAGTGCACAGAGTACAGTGCACAGAGTACAGTGTACCGTGTATAGTGAACATAGTATAGTGTACCGTGTATAGTGCACATAGTACAGTGTATCGTGTTTAGTGCACAGTGCACAGAGTACAGTGTACCGTGTATAGTGCACAGTGCACAGAGTACAGTGTACCGTGTATAGTGCACAGTGCAGAGAGTACAGTGTACCGTGTATAGTGCACAGTGCACAGAGAACAGTGTACCGTGTATAGTGATCAGCGCACAGAGTACAGTGTATATACCGTGTATATACAGTGTATATACCGTATATACTACTATACCGTGTATAGTGCACAGTGCACAGAGTACAGTGTACCGTGTATAGTGCACAGTGCACAGTGCACAGTGTACAGTGTACCTTGTATAGTGCACAGAGTACAGTGTACCGTGTATAGTGCACAGAGTAGAGTGTACCGTGTATAGTGCACAGTGCACAGAGTACAGTGTACCGTGCATAGTGCACAGTGCACTGAGTCCAGTGTACAGTGTATAGTGCACAGTGCACAGAGTACAGTGTACCATGTATAGTGCACAGTGCACAGAGTACAGTGTACCGTGTAAAGTGCACAGTGCACAGTGCACAGAGTACAGTGTACCGTGTATAGTGCACAGTGCACAGAGTACAGTGTACCGTGTATAGTGCAGAGTGCACAGAGTACAGTGTACCGTGTATAGTGCACAGAGTACTGTGTACCGTGTATAGTGTACAGTGCACAGAGTACAGTGTACCGTGTATAGTGAACAGAGTACAGTGTACCGTGTATAGTGCACAGTGCACAGAGTACAGTGTACCGTGTATAGTACACAGTGCACAGGGTACAGTGTACCGTGTATAGTGCAGAGTGCACAGAGTACAGTGTACCGTGTTTAGTGCACAGGGCATAGAGTACAGTGTACCGTGTATAGTGCAGAGTACAGTGTACTGTGTATAGTTCACAGTGCACAGAGTACATTGTACCGTGTATAGTGCACAGTGCACAGCGTATAGTGAACCGTGTATAGTGCACAGCACACAGAGTACAGTGTACCGTGTATAGTGCACAGTGTACAGAGTACAGTGTACCGTGTATAGTGCACAGTGCACAGAGTACAGTGTACCGTGTATAGTGCATAGTGCACAGATTACAGTGTACCGTGTATAGTGCACAGTGCACAGAGTACAGTGTATCGTGTATAGTGCACAGAGTACAGTGTACCATGTATAGTGTACAATGCACAGAGTACAGTGCACAGAGTACAGTGTACCGTGTATAGTGCACATAGTACAGTGTACCGTGTTTAGTGCACAGTGCACAGAGTACAGTGTACCGTGTATAGTGCACAGTGCACAGAATACAGTGTACCGTGTATAGTGCACAGTGCACAGAGTACAGTGTACCGTGTTTAGTACCCAGGGCATACAGTACAGTGTACCGTGTAAAGTGCAGAGTACAGTGTACTGTGTATAGTGCACAGTGCACAGACTACAGTGTACCGTGTATAGTGCACAGTTAGGGTTAGGGTTAGGGTTATACACGGTACACTGGACTCAGTGCACTGTGCTCTATACACCGTACACTGTACTCTGTGCACTATACACGGTACACTGTACTCTTTGCACTATACACGGTACACTGCACTCTGTGCACTATACACGGTACACTGTACTCTCTGCACTGTGCACTATGCACGGTACACATTACTCTGTGCACTGTGCACTATACACGGTACACTCTACTCTGTGCACTATACACGGTACACTCTACTCTGTGCACTATACACCATACACGGTACAGAGTACTCTGTGCACTATACACGGTACACTGTACTCTGTGCCCTGTGCACTATACACGGTACACTGTACTCTGTGCACTGTGCACTGTGCACTATACACGGTACACTGTACTCTGTGCACTGTGCACTGTGCACTATACACGGTACACTGTACTCTGTGCACTGTGCACTATACACGGTACACTGGACTCAGTGCAATGTGCACTATGCACGGTACACTGTACTCTGTGCACTGTGCACTATACACGGTACACTCTACTCTGTGCACTATACACGGTACACTGTGCTCTGTGCACTATACACGGTACACTGTACTCTGTGCACTGTGCACTGTGCACTATCCACGGTACACTGTACTCTGTGCACTGTGCACTATACACGGTATAGTAGTATATACGGTATATACACGGTATATACACTCTACTCTGTGCGCTGTGCACTATACACGGTACACTGTACTCTGTGCACTGTGCACTGTGCACTATACACGGTACACTGTACTCTGTGCACTGTGCACTATACACGGTACACTGTACTCTGTGCACTGTGCACTATACATGGTACACTGGACTCTGTGCACTGTGCACTATACACGGTACACTGTACTCTGTGCACTATACACGGCACACTGTACTCTGTTCACTATACAAGGTACACTGTACTCTGTGCAGTGTACACCATACACGGTACACAGTACTGTGCACTATACACGGTACACTGTACTCTGTGCGCTGTGCACTATACACGGTACACTGTACTCTGTGCACTGTGCACTGTGCACTATACACGGTACACTGTACTCTGTGCGCTGTGCACTATACATGGTACACTGTACTCTGTGCACTGTGCACTGTGCACTATACACGGTACACTGTACTCTGTGCACTGTGCACTATACACGGTACACTGTACTCTGTGCACTGTGCACTATACACGGTACACTGTACTCTGTGCACTATACACGGTACACTGTACTCTTTGCACTATACACGGTACACTGTACTCTGTGCCCTATACACGGTACACTGTACTATCTGCAATGTGCACTATGCACGGTACACTGTACTCTGTGCACTGTGCACTATACACGGTACACTCTACTCTGTGCACTATACACGGTAAACTGTACTCTGTGCACTATACACGGTACACTGTACTCTGTGCACTATAAACGGTACACTGTACTCTGTGCACTGTGCACCATACACGGTACACTGTGTACTCTCTGCACTGTGCACTATACACGGTACACTTTACTCTGTGCACTGTACACCATACACGGTACACAGTACTCTGTGGACTATACACGGTACACTGTACTCTATGCCCTGTGCACTAAACACGGTACACTGTACTCTGTGCACTGTGCACTATACATGGTACAATGTACCCTGTGCACTGTGAACTATACACGGTACACTGTACTCTGTGCACTGTGCACTATACACGGTACACTGTACTCCGTGCACTATACATGGCACAGTGTACTCTCTTCACTATACACGGTACACTGTACTCTGTGCACTGTACACCATACACGGTACACAGTACTCTGTGCACTATACACGGTACACTGTACTCTGTGCACTGTGCACTATACACGGTACACTGTACCGTGTGCACTGTGTACTATACACGGTACACTGTACTCTGTGCACTGTGCACTATACACGGTACACTGTACTCTGTGCACTATACACGGTACACTGTACTATGTTCACTATACACGGTACACTGTACTCTGTGCACTGTACTCTGTGCACTGTGCACTATACACGGTACACTGTACTCTGTGCACTATACATGGCACAGTGTACTCTCTTCACTATACACGGTACACTGTACTCTGTGCACTGTACACCATACACGGTACACAGTACTCTGTGCACTATACACGGTACACTGTACTCTGTGCACTGTGCACTATACACGGTACACTGTACCGTGTGCACTGTGTACTATACACGGTACACTGTACTCTGTGCACTGTGCACTATACACGGTACACTGTACTCTGTGCACTATACACGGCACACTGTACTCTGTTCACTATACACGGTACACTGTACTCTGTGCACTGTACACCATACACGGTACACAGTACTCTGTGCACTATACACGGTACACTGTACTCTGTGCGCTGTGCACTATACACGGTACACTGTACTCTGTGCACTGTGCACTGTGCACTATACACGGTACACTGTACTCTGTGCACTGTGCACTATACACGGTACACTGTACTCTGTGCACTGTGCACTGTTTTCAAATACACGGTACACTGTACTCTGTGCACTATACACAGTACACTGTACTCTGTGCACAGTGCACTATAAACGGTACACTGTACTCTGTGCACTATACACGGTACACTGTACTCTGTACACTGTGTACTATACACGGTACACTGTACTCTGTTCACTATACATGGTACACTGTGCACTGTGCACTATACACGGTACACTGTACTCTGTGCACTGTCCACTATACACAGTACCCTGTACTCTGTGCACTATCCACGGTACACTGTACTCTGTGCCCTGTGCACTATACGTGGTACACTGTACTCTGTGCACTGTGCACTATACACGGTACACTGTACTCTGTGCACCGTGCACTATACACGGTACACTGTACTCTTTGCACTGTGCACTATACACGGTGCACTGTACTCTGTGCACTGTGCACTACACACGGTACACTGTACTCTGTGTGCTGTGCACTATACACTGTACACTGTACGCTGTGCACTGTGCACTATACACGGTACACTGTACTCTGTGGACTGTGCACTATACACAGTACACTGTACTCTGCACTTTACAGGGTACACTGTACTATATGCCCTGTGCACTAAACATGGTACACTGTACTCTGTGCACTGTGCACTATACACGGTACACTGTACTCTGTGCACTGTGCACTATACACGATACACTGTACTCTGTGCACTGTGCACTAAACACGGTACACTGTACTATGTGCACTATACACGGTACACTGTACTATGTTCACTATACACGGTACACTGTACTCTGTGCACTGTACACTATACACGGTACACTGTACTCTGTGCACTATACACGGTACACTGTACTCTGTGCACTGTGCACTATACACGGTACACTGTACTCTGTGCACTGTGCACTATACACGGTACACTGTACTCTGTGCACTGTGCACTATACACGGTACACTGTACTCTGTGTGCTGGGCACTATACACGGTACACTGTACGCTGTGCACTGTGCACTATACACGGTACACTGTACTCTGTGCACTGTGCACTATACACGGTACACTGTACCCTGTGCACTGTGTACTATACACGGTACACTGTACTCTGTGCACTGTGCACTATACACGGTACACTGTACTCTGTGCACTATACACGGCACACTGTACTCTGTTCAGTATACGCGGTAAACTGCACTCTGTGCACTGTACACCATACACGGTACAAAGTACTCTGTGCACTATACACGGTACACTGTACTCTGTGCGCTGTGCACTATACACGGTACACTGTACTCTGTGCACTGTGCACTGTGCACTATACACGGTACACTGTACTCTGTGCACTGTGCACTGTGCACTATACACGGTACACTGTACTCTGTGCACTGTGCACTATACACGGTACACTGTACTCTGTGCACTGTGCACTATACACGGTACACTGGACTCAGTGCACTGTGCACTATGCACGGTACACTGTACTCTGTGCACTGTGCACTATACACGGTACACTCTACTCTGTGCACTATACACGGTACACTGTACTCTGTGCACTATACACGGTACACTGTGCACTGTGCACTGTGCACTATACACGGTACACTGTACTCTGTGCACTGTGCACTATACACGGTATAGTAGTATACACGGTATATACACGGTATATACACGGTATATACACGGTATATACACTGTACTCTTTGCGCTGTGCACTATACACGGTACACTGTACTCTGTGCACTGTGCACTGTGCACTATACACGGCACACTGTACTCTGTTCACTATACACGGTACACTGTACTCTGTGCACTGTACACCATACACGGTACACAGTACTCTGTGCACTATACACGGTACACTGTACTCTGTGCGCTGTGCACTATACACGGTACACTGTACTCTGTGCACTGTGCACTGTGCACTATACACGGTACACTGTACTCTGTGCACTGTGCACTGTGCACTGTGCACTATACACGGTACACTGTACTCTGTGCACTGTGCACTATACACGGTACACTGTACTCTGTGCACTGTGCACTATACACGGTACAATGTACTCTGTGCACTGTGCACTATACACGGTACACTCTACTCTGTGCACTATACACGGTACACTGTACTCTGTGCACTTTTTACTATACACGGTACACTGTACTCTGTGCACTATACACGGCACACTGTACTCTGTTCACTATACACGGTACACTGTACTCTGTGCAGTGTACACCATACACGGTACACAGTACTCTGTGCACTATACACGGTACACTGTACTCTGTGCGCTGTGCACTATACACGGTACACTGTACTCTGTGCACTGTGCACTGTGCACTATACACGGTACAATGTACTCTGTGCACTGTGCACTATACACGGTACACTGTACTCTGTGCGCTGTGCACTGTTTTCTAATACAAGGTACACTGTACTCTGTGCACTATACACAGTACACTGTACTCTGTGCACAGTGCACTATAAACGGTACACTGTACTCTATGCACTATACACGGTACACTGTACTCTGTGCACTGTTTACTATACACGGTACACTGTACTCTGTTCACTATACATGGTACACTGTGCTCTGTGCACTATACACGGTACACTGTACTCTGTGCACTGTCCACTATACACAGCACCCTGTACTCTGTGCACTATCCACGGTACACTGTACTCTGTGCCCTGTGCACTATACGTGGTACACTGTACTCTGTGCAATGTGCACTATACACGGTACACTGTACTCTGTGCACCGTGCACTATACACGGTACACTGTACTCTGTGCACTGTGCACTATACACGGTGCACTGTACTCTGTGCACTGTGCACTATACACGGTACACTGTACTCTGTGTGCTGTGCACTATACACGGTACACTGTACGCTGTGCACTGTGCACTATACACGGTACACTGTACTCTGTGCTCTCTGCACTATACACAGTACACTGTACTCTGCACTTTACACGGTACACTGTACTCTATTCCCTGTGCACTAAACACGGTACACTGTAATCTGTGCACTGTGCACTATACACGGTACACTGTACTCTGTGCACTGTGCACTATACACGGTACACTGTACTCTGTGCACTGTGCACTAAACACGGTACACTGTACTCTGTGCACTATACACGGTACACTGTACTATGTTCACTATACACGGTACACTGTACTCTGTGCACTGTACTCTGTGCACTGTGCACTATACACGGTACACTGTACTCTGTGCACTATACACGGTACACTGTACTCTGTGCACTGTGCACTATACATGGTACACTGTACTCTGTGTGCTGTGCACTATACACGGTACACTGTACCGTGTGCACTGTGTACTATACACGGTACACTGTACTCTGTGCACTGTGCACTATACACGGTACACTGTACTCTGTGCACTATACACGGCACACTGTACTCTGTTCACTATACACGGTACACTGTACTCTGTGCACTGTACACCATACACGGTACACAGTACTCTGTGCACTATACACGGTACACTGTACTCTGTGCGCTGTGCACTATACACGGTACACTGTACTCTGTGCACTGTGCACTGTGCACCATACACGGTACACTGTACTCTCTGCACTGTGCACTATACACGGTACACTGTACTCTCTGCACTAGACACGGTACACTGTACTCTGTGCACTACACAGCTGGCTTTTTGCGCTGCTTGCAAAAGCCGACCCAAAATTGTGGTTTGAAACCAAACTCGTGGAATTCGATCCCAAGGGTGTTTTTTCGTTTCGCCTCGATGGGGAATCTAAAAAAAAACGAGTTTTGAACGCAATTGGACGACCTTCGTCAACCCAGCGTTTTCCGCTACTTGGTAAATCCACCCCAAAATGGTGGTATGAAACCGACCTCGTGGAAATCGATCCCAAGGGTGTTTTTTCGTTTCGCTCCGATGGGGAAACTCGAAAAAACGAGTTTTCAACGCAATTGGACGACATTCGTCAACCCGCCTTTTTGCACTGCTTGCAAAAGCCCAGCAAAAATGGTGGTATGAAACTGACCTCGTGGAATTTGATCCCAAGGGTGTTTTTTTGTTCCGTATCGATGGGGAAACTCGACACAACGAGTTTTCAACCCAATTGGACGACCTTGGTCAAACCGGCGTTTTGCGCTGCTTGGAAAATCCCACCCAAAATGGTGGTATGAAACCGACCTCGTGGAATTCGATCACGAGGGTGTTTTTTCGTTTCGCCCCGATGGGGAAACTCGACAAAACGAGTTTTGAACGGAATTGGACGACCTTCGTCAACCCGGCGTTTTCCGCTGCTTGGTAAAGCCCAGCAAAAATAGGGGTATGAAACCGACCTCGTGGAATTCGATCCCAAGGGTGTTTTTTCGTTTCGCCCCGATGGGGAAAGTCGATAAAACGACCTTCGTCAACCCGCCTTTTTGCACTGCTTGTAAAAGCTAGCCCACCCAAAATGGTGGTATGAAACCGACCTTGTGGAATTTGATCGCAAGGGTGTTTTTTCGTTTCGCCCCAATGGGGAAACTCGAAAAAACGAGTTTTCAACCCAATTGGACGACCTTGGTCAAACCGGCGTTTTGCGCTGCTTCGAAAATCCCACCCAAAATGGTGGTATGAAACCGACCTCGTGGAATTCGATCACAAGGGTGTTTTTTCGTTTCGCCCCGATGGGGAAACTCGACAAAACGAGTTTTGAACGGAATTGGACGACCTTCGTCAACCCGGCGTTTTCCGCTGCTTGGTAAAGCCCAGCAAAAATAGGGGTATGAAACCGACCTCCTGGAATTCGAACCCAAGGGTGTTTTTTCGTTTCGCCCCGATGGGGAAAGTCGAAAAAACGAGTTTTGAACGCAATTGGACGACCTTCGTCAACCCGGCTTTTTGCGTTGCTGGGAAAAGCCCACCCAAAATGGTGGTGTGAAACCGACCTCGTGGAATTCGATCCCAAGGCTGTTTTTTCGTTTCGCCCCGATGGGGAAACTCGAAAAAACGCGTTTTGAACGCAATTGGACGACCCTCGTCAAATCGGCTTTTTGCACTGCTTGCAAAAGCCCACTCAAAATGGTGGTATGAAATCGAAATTGGTAAAAACGATTCCAAGGGTGTTTCTGCGTTTCGCTCCGATGGGGAAAGTTGAAAAAACGCGTTTTGAACGCAATTGGACGACCTTCGTCAACCCGGCTTTTTCCGCTGCTTGGAAAAGCCCACCCAAAATGGTGGCATGAAACCGAAATTTTAAAATTCGATCCCAAGGGTGTTTTTTTTGTTTCCCCCCGATGGGGAAATTTAACAGAACGCGTTTTGAACGCAATTAGACCACTTTCGTGAACCCGGCTTTTTCCGCTGCTTGGAAAAGCCCACCCAAAATGGTGGCATGAAACGGAAATTGTAAAATTCGATCCCAAGGGTGTTTTTTCGCTTCGCCCCGATGAGGAAAATTGAAAAAACGCGTTTTGAACGCAATTGGACGACCTTCGTCAACCCGGCTTTTTCCGCTGCTTGGAAAAGCCCACCCAAAATGGTGGCAGGAAACCGAAATTTTAAAATTCGAACCCAAGGGTGTTTTTTCGCTTCGCCCCGATGGGGAAAGTTGAAAAAACGCGTTTTGAACGCAATTGGACGACCTTCGTGAACCCGGCTTTTTCCGCTGCTTGGAAAAGCCCACCCAAAATGGTGGCAGGAGACCGAAATTGTAAAATTCGATACCAAGAGTGTTTTTTCGTTTCTCCCCGATGGGGAAAGTTGAAAATACGCGTTTCGAACGCAATTGGACGACCTTCGTCAACCCGGCTTTTTCCGCTGCTTGGAAAAGCCCACCCAAAATGGTGGCATGAAACCGAAATTGTAAAATTCGATCCCAAGGGTGTTTTTTCGTTTCGCCCCGATGGTGAAAGTTGAAAAAACGCGTTTTGAAAGCAATTGGACGACCTTCGTGAACCCGGCTTTTTCCGCTGCTTGGAAAAGCCCACTCGAAATTTCGGTTTCATGCCACCATTTTGGGTGGGCTTTTCCTAGCAGCGGAAAAAGCCGGGTTGACGAAAGTCGTCCAATTGCGTTCGAAACGCGTTTTTTCAACTTTCCCCATCGGGGAGAAACGAAAAAACACGCTTGGGATCGAATTTTACAATTTTGGATTCCTGCCACCATTTTGGGTGGGCTTTTCCAAGCACCGGAAAAAGCCGGGTTAACGAAGGTCGTCGAATTGCGTTCGAAACGCGTTTTTTCAACGTTCCCATTCAGAGCGAAACGAAAAAACACCCTTGGGATCGAATTTTACAATTTCGGTCTCCTGCCACCATTTTGGGTGGGCTTTTCCTAGCAGCGGAAAAAGCCGGGTTGACGAAAGTCGTCCAATTGCGTTCGAAACGCGTTTTTTCAACTTTCCCCATCGGGGAGAAACGAAAAAACACGCTTGGGATCGAATTTTACAATTTTGGATTCCTGCCACCATTTTGGGTGGGCTTTTCCAAGCACCGGAAAAAGCCGGGTTAACGAAGGTCGTCGAATTGCGTTCGAAACGCGTTTTTTCAACGTTCCCATTCAGAGCGAAACGAAAAAACACCCTTGGGATCGAATTTTACAATTTCGGTCTCCTGCCACCATTTTGGGTGGGCTTTTCCTAGCAGCGGAAAAAGCCGGGTTGACGAAAGTGGTCCAATTGCGTTCGAAACGCGTTTTTTCAACTTTCCCCATCGGGGAGAAACGAAAAAGCACGCTTGGGATCGAATTTTACAATTTCGGTTTCCTGCCACCATTTTGGGTGGGCTTTTCCAAGCACCGGAAAAAGCCGGGTTCACGAAGGTCGTCGAATTGCGTTCAAAACGCGTTTTTTCAACGTTCCCATTCAGAGCGAAACGAAAAAACACCCTTGGGATCGAATTTTACAATTTCGGTTTCATGGCACCATTTTGGGTGGGCTTATCCAAGCAGCGGAAAAAGCCGGGTTCACGAAGGTCGTCCAATTGCGTTCAAAACGAGTTTTTTGAACTTTGCCCATCGGGGAGACACGAAAAAACACGCTTGGGATCGAATTTTACAATTTCGGTTTCCGGCCACCATTTTCGGTGGGCTTTTCCAAGCAGCGGAAAAAGCCGGGTTGACGAAGGTCGTCCAATTGCGTTCAAAACGCGTTTTTTCAACTTTCCTAATCGGGGCGAAGCGAAAAAACACCTTTGGGATCGAATTTTACAATTTCGGTTTCCTGCCACCATTTTGGGTGGGCTTTTCCAAGCAGCGGAAAAAGCCGGGTTCACGAAAGTGGTCCAATTGCGTTCAAAACGCGTTTTGTTAAATTTCCCCATCGGGGGGAAACAAAAAAAAAACCCTTGGGATCTAATTTTAAAATTTCGGTTTCATGCCACCATTTTGGGTGGGCTTTTCCAACCAGCGGAAAAAGCCGGGTTCACGAAAGTGGTCCAATTGCGTTCAAAACGCGTTTTGTTAAATTTCCCCATCGGGGGGAAACAAAAAAAACACCCTTGGGATCGAATTTTAAAATTTCGGTTTCATGCCACCATTTTGGGTGGGCTTTTCCAACCAGCGGAAAAAGCCGGGTTCACGAAAGTGGTCCAATTGCGTTCAAAACGCGTTTTGTTAAATTTCCCCATCGGGGGGAAACAAAAAAAACACCCTTGGGATCGAATTTTAAAATTTCGGTTTCATGCCACCATTTTGGGTGGGCTTTTCCAAGCAGCGGAAAAAGCCGGGTTGACGAAGGTCGTCCAATTGCGTTCAAAACGCGTTTTTTCAACTTTCCCCATCGGGGCGAAGCGAAAAAACAGCCTTGGGATCGAATTTTACAATTTCGGTTTCATGGCACCATTTTGGGTGGGCTATTCCAAGCAGCGCAAAAAGCCGGGTTGACGAAGGTCGTCCAAATGCGTTCAAAACGCGTTATTTCGACTTTCCCCATCGGAGCGAAACGCAGAAACACCCTTGGGATCGAATTCCACGAGGTCGGTTTCACACCACCATTTTGGGTGGGCTTTTCCCAGCAACGCAAAAAGCCGGGTTGACGAAGGTCGTCCAATTGCGTTCAAAACTCGTTTTTTCGACTTTCCCCATCGGGGCGAAACGAAAAAACACCCTTGGGTTCGAATTCCAGGAGGTCGGTTTCATACCCCTATTTTTGCTGGGCTTTACCAAGCAGCGGAAAACGCCGGGTTGACGAAGGTCGTCCAATTGCGTTCAAAACTCGTTTTGTCGAGTTTCCCCATCGGGGCGAAACGAAAAAACACCCTTGTGATCGAATTCCACGAGGTCGGTTTCATACCACAATTTTGGGTGGGATTTTCGAAGCAGCGCAAAACGCCGATTTGACCAAGGTCGTCCAATTGGGTTGAAAACTCGTTTTGTCGAGTTTCCCCATTGGGGCGAAACAAAAAAACACCCTTGCGATCAAATTCTACGAGGTCGGTTTCATACCACCATTTTTGCTGGGCTTTTGCAAGCAGTGCAAAAAGGCGGGTTGACGAATGTCGTCCAATTTCGTTGAAAACTCGTTTTTTCGAGTTTCCCCATCGGGGCGAAACGAAAAAACACCCTTTGGATCGAATTCCACGAGGTCGGCTTCATACCACCATTTTGGGTGGGCTTTTCCCAGCAGCGCAAAACGCCGGGTTGACGAAGGTCGTCCAATTGCCTTCAAAACTCGTTTTTTCGACTATCCCCATCGGGGCAAAACGAAAAAACACCCTTGGGATCGATTTCCACGAGGTCAGTTTCATACCACCATTTTGGGGTGGATTTACCAAGTAGCGGAAAACGCTGGGTTGACGAAGGTCGTCCAATTGCGTTCAAAACTCGTTTTTTTGAGATTCCCCATCGAGGCGAAACGAAAAAACACATTTGGGATCGAATTCCACGAGTTTGGTTTCAATCCACAATTTTGGGTCGGCTTTTGCAAGCAGCGCAAAAAGCCAGCTGTGTAGTGCACAGAGTACAGTGTACCGTGTCTAGTGCAGAGAGTACAGTGTACCCTGTATAGTGCACAGTGCAGAGAGTACAGTGTACCGTGTATCGTGCACAGTGCACAGTGCACAGAGTACAGTGTACCGTGTATAGTGCACAGCGCACAGAGTACAGTGTATATACCTTGTATATACCGCATATACTACTATACCGTGTATAGTGCACAGTGCACAGAGTACAGTGTACCGTGTATAGTGCACAGTGCACAGTGCACAGAGTACAGTGTACCGTGTATAGTGCACAGTGCACAGTGCACAGAGTACAGTGTACCGTGTATAGTGCACAGCGCACAGAGTACAGTGTACCGTGTATAGTGCACAGAGTACTGTGTACCGTGTATGGTGTACAGTGCACAGAGTACAGTGTACCGTGTATAGTGAACAGAGTACAATGTGCCGTGTATAGTGCACAGAGTACAGTGTACCATGTATAGTTCACAGTGCACAGAGTACAGTGTACCGTGTATAGTACACAGTGCACAGGGTACAGTGTACCGTGTATAGTGTTCAGTGCACAGAGTACAGTGTACCGTGTTTAGTGCACAGGGCATAGAGTACAGTGTACCGTGTATAGTGCAGAGTACAGTGTACTGTGTATAGTGCACAGTGCACAGAGTACAGTGTACCGTGTATAGTGCACAGTGCACAGCGTACAGTGTACCGTGTATAGTGCACAGCACACAGAGTACAGTGTACCGTGTATAGTGCACAGTGCACAGAGTACAGTGTACCGTGTATAGTGCACAGAGTACAGTGTACCGTGTATAGTGTACAGTGCACAGAGTACAGTGCACAGAGTACAGTGTACCGTGTATAGTGAACATAGTACAGTGTACCGTGTATAGTGCACAGAGTACAGTGTACCGTGTTTAGTGCACAGTGCACAGAGTACAGTGTACCGTGTATAGTGCACAGTGCACAGAGTACAGTGTACCGTGTATAGTGCACAGAGTACAGTGTACCGTGTATAGTGTACAGTGCACAGAGTACAGTGCACAGAGTACAGTGTACCGTGTATAGTGAACATAGTACAGTGTACCGTGTATAGTGCACAGAGTACAGTGTACCGTGTTTAGTGCACAGTGCACAGAGTACAGTGTACCGTGTTTAGTGCACAGTGCACAGAGTACAGTGTACCGTGTTTAGTGCACAGGGCATAGAGTACAGTGTACCGTGTAAAGTGCAGAGTACAGTGTACTGTGTATAGTGCACAGTGCACAGAGTACAGTGTACCGTGTATAGTGCAAAATGCACAGCGTACAGTGTACCGTGTATAGTGCACAGCACACAGAGTACAGTGTACCGTGTATAGTGCAATGTGCACAGAGTACAGTGCACCATGTATAGTGCACAGTGCACAGAGTACAGTGTACCGTGTATAGTGCACGGTGCACAGAGTACAGTGTACCGTGTATAGTGCACATTGCACAGAGTACAGTGTACCACGTATAGTGCACAGGGCACAGAGTACAGTGTACCGTGGATAGTGCACAGAGTACAGGGTACTGTGTATAGTGGACAGTGCACAGAGTACAGTGTACCGTGTATAGTGCACAGTGCACAGTGTACCATGAATGGTGAACAGAGTACAGTGTACCGTGTATAGTAAACAGTGCACAGAGTACAGTGTACCGTGTATAGTGCACAGAGTACAGTGCACCGTTTATAGTGCACAGTGCACAAAGTACAGTGTACTGTGTATAGTGCACAGAGTACAGTGTACCGTGTATTAGAAAATAGTGCACAGTGCACAGAGTACAGTGTACCGTGTATAGTTCATAGTGCACAGAGTACACTGTACCGTGTATAGTGCACAGTGCACAGTGCACAGAGTACAGTGTACCGTGTATAGTGCACAGCGCACAGAGTACAGTGTACCGTGTATAGTGCACAGAGTAGTGTGTACCGTGTATGGTGTACACTGCACAGAGTACAGTGTACCGTGTATAGTGAACAGAGTACAGTGTGCCGTGTATAGTGCACAGAGTACAGTGTACCGTGTATAGTGCACAGTGCACAGAGTACAGTGTACCGTATATAGTACACAGTGCACAGGGTACAGTGTACCATGTAAAGTGCACAGTGCACAGAGTACAGTGTACCGTGTATAGTGCACAGAGTACTGTGTACCGTGTATGGTGTACAGTGCACAGAGTACAGTGTACCGTGTATAGTGAACCGAGTACAGTGTGCCGTGTATAGTGCACAGAGTACAGTGTACCGTGTATAGTGCACAGTGCACAGAGTACAGTGTACCGTGTATAGTGCACAGTGCACAGGGTACAGTGTACCGTGTATAGTGCACAGCGCACAGAGTACAGTGTACAGTGTTTAGTGCACAGGGCATAGAGTACAGTGTACCGTGTATAGTGCACAGAGTACTGTGTACCGTGTATGGTGTACAGTGCACAGAGTACAGTGTACCGTGTATAGTGCACAGTGCAGAGAGTACAGTGTACCGTGTATTGTGAACAGAGTACAGTGTACCGTGTATGGTGCACAGTGCACAGAGTACAGTGTACCGTGTATAGTGCACAGAGTACAGTGTACCGTGTATA
This sequence comes from Meandrina meandrites, assembly GCA_963693305.1. NCBI lineage: Eukaryota > Metazoa > Cnidaria > Anthozoa > Scleractinia > Meandrinidae > Meandrina > Meandrina meandrites. The sequence continues at coordinate 278,643 of OY855912.1, read as the reverse complement.
GTGCACAGAGTAGAGTGTACCGTGTATAGTGCACAGTGCACAGAGTACAGTGTACCGTGCATAGTGCACAGTACAGAGAGTACAGTGTACCGTGTATAGTGCAGAGAGTACAGTGTTCCGTGTATAGTGCAAAGAGTACAGTGTACCGTGTATAGTGCACAGAGTACAGTGTACCGTGTATAGTGCACAGTGCACAGAGTACAGTGTACCGTGTATAGAGCACAGTGCACTGAGTCCAGTGTACCGTGTATAGTGCACAGTGCACAGAGTACAGTGTACCGTGTATAGTGCACAGTGCACAGAGTACAGTGTACCGTGTATAGTGCACAGTGCACAGTGCACAGAGTACAGTGTACCGTGTATAGTGCACAGCGCACAGAGTACAGTGTATATACCGTGTATATACCGTGTATATACCGTGTATATACCGTGTATATACCGTATATACTACTATACCGTGTATAGTGCACAGTGCACAGAGTACAGTGTACCGTGTATAGTGCACAGTGAACAGTGCACAGTGTACCGTGTATAGTGCACAGAGTACAGTGTACCGTGTATAGTGCACAGAGTAGAGTGTACCGTGTATAGTGCACAGTGCACAGAGTACAGTGTACCGTGCATAGTGCAAAGTGCACTGAGTCCAGTGTACCGTGTATAGTGCACAGTGCACAGAGTACAGTGTACCGTGTATAGTGCACAGTGCACAGAGTACAGTGTACCGTGTATACTGCACAGTGCACACTGCACAGAGTACAGTGTACCGTGTATAGTGCACAGTGCACAGTGCACAGAGTACAGTGTACCGTGTATAGTGCACGGTGCACAGAGTACAGTGTACCGTGTATAGTGCACATTGCACAGAGTACAGTGTACCACGTATAGTGCACAGGGCACAGAGTACAGTGTACCGTGGATAGTGCACAGAGTACAGGGTACTGTGTATAGTGGACAGTGCACAGAGTACAGTGTACCGTGTATAGTGCACAGTGCACAGTGTACCATGAATAGTGAACAGAGTACAGTGTACCGTGTATAGTAAACAGTGCACAGAGTACAGTGTACCGTGTATAGTGCACAGAGTACAGTGCACCGTTTATAGTGCACAGTGCACAAAGTACAGTGTACTGTGTATAGTGCACAGAGTACAGTGTACCGTGTATTAGAAAATAGTGCACAGTGCACAGAGTACAGTGTACCGTGTATAGTGCACAGTGCACAGAGTACAGTGTACCGTGTATACTGCACAGTGCACAGTGCACAGAGTACAGTGTACCGTGTATAGTGCACAGTGCACAGTGCACAGAGTACAGTGTACCGTGTATAGTGCACAGTGCACAGTGCACAGAGTACAGTGTACCGTGTATAGTGCACAGCGCACAGAGTACAGTGTACCGTGTATAGTGCACAGAGTACTTTGTGCCGTGTATGGTGTACAGTGCACAGAGTACAGTTTACCGTGTATACTGAACAGAGTACAGTGTGCCGTGTATAGTGCACAGAGTACAGTGTACCGTGTATAGTGCACAGTGCACAGAGTACAGTGTACCGTGTATAGTACACAGTGCACAGGGTACAGTGTACCGTGTATAGTGCACAGTGCACAGAGTACAGTGTACCGTGTTTAGTGCACAGGGCATAGAGTACAGTGTACCGTGTATAGTGCAGAGTACAGTGTACAGTGTATAGTGCACAGTGCACAGAGTACAGTGTACTGTGTATAGTGGACAGTGCACAGCGTTCAGTGTACCGTGTATACTGCACAGAGTACAGTGCACCGTTTATAGTGCACAGTGCACAAAGTACAGTGTACTGTGTATAGTGCACAGAGTACAGTGTACCGTGTATTAGACAACAGTGCACAGTGCACAGAGTACAGTGTACCGTGTATAGTTCACAGTGCACAGAGTACACTGTACCGTGTATAGTGCACAGTGCACAGTGCACAGAGTACAGTGTACCGTGTATAGTGCACAGTGCACAGAGTACAGTGTACCGTGTATAGTGCACAGAGTACAGTGTACCGTGTATAGTGTACAGTGCACAGAGTACAGTGCACAGAGTACAGTGTACCGTGTATAGTGAACATAGTACAGTGTACCGTGTATAGTGCCCAGCACACAGAGTACAGTGTACCGTGTATAGTGCACAGTGCACAGAGTACAGTGTACCGTGTATAGTGCACAGTGCACAGAGTACAGTGTACCGTGTATAGTGCACAGAGTACAGTGTTCCGTGTATAGTGTACAGTGCACAGAGTACAGTGCACAGAGTACAGTTTACCGTGTATAGTGAACATAGTACAGTGTACCGTGTATAGTGCACATAGTACAGTGTACCGTGTTTAGTGCACAGTGCACAGAGTACAGTGTACCGTGTATAGTGCACAGTGCACAGAGTACAGTGTACCGTGTATAGTGCACAGTGCACAGAGTACAGTGTACCATGTTTAGTGCACGGGGCATAGAGTACAGTGTACCGTGTAAAGTGCAGAGTACAGTGTACTGTGTATAGTGCACAGTGCACAGAGTACAGTGTACCGTGTATAGTGCACGGTGCACAGAGTACAGTGTACCGTGTATAGTGCACAGTGCACAGAGTACAGTGTACCACGTATAGTGCACAGGGCACAGAGTACAGTGTACCGTGGATAGTGCACAGAGTACAGGGTACTGTGTATAGTGGACAGTGCACAGAGTACAGTGTACCGTGTATAGTGCACAGTGCACAGTGTACCATGTATAGTGAACAGAGTACAGTGTACCGTGTATAGTACACAGTGCACAGAGTACAGTGTACCGTGTATAGTGCACAGAGTACAGTGTACCGTTTATAGTGCACAGTGCACAGAGTACAGTGTACTGTGTATAGTGCACAGAGTACAGTGTACAGTGTATTAGAAAACAGTGCACAGTGCACAGAGTACAGTGTACTGGTATAGTGCACAGAGCACAGAGTACAGTGTACCGTGTATAGTCCACAGTGCACAGTGCACAGAGTACAGTGTACCGTGTATAGTGCACAGCCCACAGGGTACAGTGTACCGTGTATAGTTCACAGAGTACTGTGTACCGTGTATGGTGTACAGTGCACAGAGTACAGAGTACCGTGTATAGTGAACAGAGTACAGTGTGCCGTGTATAGTGCACAGAGTACAGTGTACCGTGTATAGTGGACAGTGCACAGAGTACAGTGTACCGTGTATAGTACACAGTGCACAGGGTACAGTGTACCGTGTATAGTGCACAGTGCACAGAGTACAGTGTACCGTGTATAGTGCACAGAGTACTGTGTACCGTGTATGGTGTACAGTGCACAGAGTACAGTGTACCGTGTATAGTTCACAGTGCACAGGGTACAGTGTACCGTGTATAGTGCACCGTGCACAGAGTACAGTGTACCGTGTTTAGTGCACAGGGCATAGAGTACAGTGTACCGTGTATAGTGCACAGAGTACTGTGTACCGTGTATGGTGTACAGTGCACAGAGTACAGTGTACCGTGTATAGTGCACAGTGAAGAGAGTACACAGTGTACCGTGTATGGTGCACAGTGCACAGAGTACAGTGTACCGTTTATAGTGCACAGAGTACAGTGTACCGTGTATAGTGCACAGAGTACAGTGTACCGTGTATAGTGCACAGAGTAGAGTGTACCGTGCATAGTGCACAGTGCACAGAGTACAGTGTACCGTGCATAGTGCACAGTGCAGAGAGTACAGTGTACCGTGTATACTGCACAGAGTACAGTGTACCGTATATAGTGCAAAGAGTACAGTGTACCGTGTATAGTGCACAGAGTACAGTGTACCGTGTATAGTGCACAGTGCACAGAGTACAGTGTACCGTGTATAGAGCACAGTGCACTGAGTCCAGTGTACCGTGTATAGTGCACAGTGCACAGAGTACAGTGTACCGTGTATAGTGCACAGTGCACAGAGTACAGTGTACCGTGTATAGTGCACAGTGCACAGTGCACAGAGTACAGTGTACCGTGTATAGTGCACAGCGCACAGAGTAGAGTTTATATACCGTGTATATACCGTGTATATACCGTATATACTACTATACCGTGTATAGTGCAAAGTGCACAGAATACAGTGTACCGTGTATAGTGCACAGTGCACAGTGCACAGAGTACAGTGTACCGTGTATAGTGCACAGATTAGAGTGTACCGTGTATAGTGCACAGTGCACAGAGTACAGTGTACCGTGCATAGTGCACATTGCACTGAGTCCAGTGTACCGTGTATAGTGCACAGTGCACAGAGTACAGTGTACCGTGTATAGTGCACAGTGCACAGAATACAGTGTACCGTGTATAGTGCACAGTGCACAGTGCACAGAGTACAGTGTACCGTGTATAGTGCACAGTGCACAGTGCACAGAGTACAGTGTACCGTGTATAGTGCACAGCGCACAGAGTACAATGTACCGTGTATAGTGCACAGAGTACAGTGTACCGTGTATAGTGCACAGAGTAGAGTGTACCGTGCATAGTGCACAGTGCACAGACTACAGTGTACCGTGCATAGTGCACAGTGCAGAGAGTACAGTTTACCGTGTATAGTGCACAGAGTACAGTGTACCGTGTATAGTGCACAGAGTAGAGTGTACCGTGTATAGTGCACAGTGCACAGAGTACAGTGTACCGTGCATAGTGCACAGTGCAAGAGTCCAGTGTACAGTGCACAGTGCACAGTGCACAGAGTACAGTGTACCGTGTATAGTGCACAGTGCACAGTGCACAGAGTACAGTGTACCGTGTATAGTGCACAGCGCACATAGTACAGTGTACCGTGTATAGTGCACAGAGTACTGTGTACAGTGTATGGTGTACAGTGCACAGAGTACAGTGTACTGTGTATAGTGAACAGAGTACAGTGTGATGTGTATAGTGCACAGAGTACAGTGTACCGTGTATAGTGCACAGTGCACAGAGTACAGTGTACCGTGTATAGTACACAGTGCACAGTGTACAGTGTACCGTGTATAGTGCACAGTGCACAGAGTACAGTGTACCGTGTATAGTGCACAGTGCACAGAGTACAGTGTACCGTGTATAGTGCACAGAGTACAGTGTACCGTGTATAGTGTACAGTGCACAGAGTACAGTGCACAGAGTACAGTGTACCGTGTATAGTGAACATAGTACAGTGTACCGTGTATTGTGCACATAGTACAGTGTACAGTGTTTAGTGCACAGTGCACAGAGTACAGTGTACCGTGTATAGTCCACAGTGCACAGAGTACAGTGTACCGTGTATAGAGCACAGTGCACTGAGTCCAGTGTACCGTGTATAGTGCACAGTGCACAGAGTACAGTGTACCGTGTATAGTGCACAGTGCACAGAGTACAGTGTACCGTGTATAGTGCACAGTGCACAGTGCAAAAAGTACAGTGTACCGTGTATAGTGCACAGCGCACAGAGTACAGTGTAAATACCGTGTATATACCGTGTATATACTGTATATACTACTATACCGTGTATAGTGCACAGTGCACAGAGTACAGTGTACCGTGTATAGTGCACAGTGCACAGAGTACAGTGTACCGTGTATAGTGCACAGTGCACAGAGTACAGTGTACCGTGTATAGTGCACAGAGTACAGTGTACCGTGTATAGTGTACAGTGCACAGAGTACAGTGCACAGAGTACAGTGTACCGTGTATAGTGAACATAGTACAGTGTACCGTGTATAGTGCACAGAGTACAGTGTACCGTGTATAGTGCACAGTGCACAGAGTACAGTGTACCGTGTATAGAGCACAGTGCACTGAGTCCAGTGTACCGTGTATAGTTCACAGTGCACAGAGTACAGTGTACCGTGTGTAGTGCACAGTGCACAGAGTACAGTGTACCGTGTATAGTGCACAGTGCACAGTGCACAGAGTACAGTGTACCGTGTATAGTGCACAGCGCACAGAGTAGAGTGTACCGTGTATAGTGCACAGTGCAAAGTGCACAGTGTACAGTGTACCGTGTATAGTGCACAGAGTACAGTGTACCGTGTATAGTGCACAGAGTAGAGTGTACCGTGTATAGTGCACAGTGCACAGAGTACAGTGTACCGTGCATAGTGCACAGTGCACTGAGTCCAGTGTACAGTGCATAGTGCACAGTGCACAGAGTAAAGTGTACCGTGTATAGTGCACAGTGCACAGTGTACAGTGTACCGTGTATAGTGCACAGTGCACAGTGCACAGAGTACAGTGTACCGTCTATAGTGCACAGTGCACAGTGCACAGAGTACAGTGTACCGTGTATAGTGCACAGCGCACAGAGTACAGTGTACCGTGTATAGTGCACAGAGTACTGTGTACCGTGTATGGTGTACAGTGCATAGAGTACAGTGTACCGTGTATAGTGAACAGAGTACAGTGTACCGTGTATAGTGCACAGTGCACAGAGTACAGTGTACCGTGTATAGTACACAGTGCACAGGGTACAGTGTACCGTGTATAGTGCAGAGTGCACAGAGTACAGTGTACCGTGTTTAGTGCACAGGGCATAGAGTACAGTGTACCGTGTATAGTGCAGAGTACAGTGTACTGTGTATAGTGCACAGTGCACAGAGTACAGTGTACCGTGTATAGTGCACAGTGCACAGCGTACAGTGTACCGTGTATAGTGCACAGCACACAGAGTACAGTGTACCGTGTATAGTGCACAGTGCACAGAGTACAGTGTACCGTGTACTCTGTGCTCTGTGCACTATACACGGTACACTGTACGCTGTGCACTGTGCACTATACACTGTACACTGTACTCTGTGCACTGTGCACTATACACAGTACACTGTACTCTGCACTATACACGGTACACTGTACTCTATGCCCTGTGCACTAAACACGGTACACTGTACTCTGTGCACTGTGCACTATACACGGTACACTGTACCCTGTGCACTGTGTACTATACACGGTACACTGTACTCTGAGCACTGTGCACTATACACGGTACACTGTACTCTGTGCACTATACACGGCACACTGTACTCTGTTCACTATACACGGTACACTGTACTCTGTGCACTGTACAACATACACGGTACACAGTACTCTGTGCACTATACACGGTACACTGTACTCTGTGCACTGTGCACTATACACGGTACACTGTACCCTGTGCACTGTGTACTATACACGGTACACTGTACTCCGTGCACTGTGCACTATACACGGTACACTGTACTCTGTGCACTGTGCACTAAACACTGTACACTGTACTATGTGCACAATACACGGTACACTGTACTATGTTCACTATACACGGTACACTGTACTCTGTGCACTGTACTCTGTGCACTGTACACTATACACGGTACACTGTACTCTGTGCACTATACACGGTACACTGTACTCTGTGCACTGTGCACTGTGCACTATACACGGTACACTGTACTCTGTGCACTGTGCACTATACACGGTATAGTAGTATATACGGTATATACACGGTATATACACTGTACTCTGTACGCTGTGCACTATACACGGTACACTGTACTTTGTGCACTGTGCACTGTGCACTATACACGGTACACTGTACTCTGTGCACTGTGCACTATACACGGTACACTGTACTCTGTTCACTGTGCACATAACACGGTACACTGGACTCAGTGCACTGTGCTCTATACACGGTACACTGTACTCTGTGCACTGTGCACTATACATGGTACACTGTACTCTGTGCACTATACACGGTACACTGTACTCTTTGCACTATACACGGTACACTGTACTCGGTGCACTATACACGGTACACTGTACTCTCTGCACTGTGCACTATGCACGGTACACTGTACTCTGTGCACTGTGCACTATACACGGTACACTCTACTCTGTGCACTATACACGGTACACTGTACTCTGTGCACTATACACCATACACGGTACACAGTACTCTGTGCACTATACACGGTACACTGTACTCTGTGCGCTGTGCACTATACACGGTACACTGTACTCTGTGCACTGTGCACTGTGCACCATACACGGTACACTGTACTCTGTGCACTGTGCACTGTGCACTATACACGGTACACTGGACTCAGTGCAATGTGCACTATGCACGGTACACTGTACTCTGTGCACTGTGCACTATACACGGTACACTCTACTCTGTGCACTATACACAGTACACTGTACTCTGTGCACTGTGCACTGTGCACTATACACGGTACACTGTATTCTGTGCACTTTGCACTATACACGGTATAGTAGTATATACGGTATATACACGGTATATACACGGTATATAAACTCTACTCTGTGCGCTGTGCACTATACACGGTACACTGGACTCAGTGCACTGTGCCCTATACACGGTACACTGTACTCTGTGCACTGTGCACTATACACGGTACACTGTACTCTGTGCACTGTGCACTATACACGGTACACTGTACTCTGTGCACTTTGCACTATACACGGTACACTGTACTCTGTGCACTGTGCACTAAACACGGTACACTGTACTATGTGCACTATACACGGTACACTGTACTATGTTCACTATACACGGTACACTGTACTCTGTGCACTGTACTCTGTGCACTGTACACTATACACGGTACACTGTACTCTGTGCACTGTGCACTATACACGGTATAGTAGTATATACGGTATATACACGGTATATACACGGTATATACACTCTACTCTGTGCGCTGTGCACTATACACGGTACACTGTACTCTGTGCACTGTGCACTGTGCACTATACACGGTACACTGTACTCTGTGCACTGTGCACTATACACGGTACACTGTACTCTGTGCACTGTGCACTATACACGGTACACTGGACTCAGTGCACTGTGCTCTATACACGGTACACTGTACTCTGTGCACTGTGCACTATACACGGTACACTGTACTCTGTGCACTGTGCACTATACATGGTACACTGTACTCTGTGCACTTTGCACTATACACGGTACACTGTACTCTGTGCACTGTGCACTAAACACGGTACACTGTACTATGTGCACTATACGCGGTACACTGTACTATGTTCACTATACACGGTACACTGTACTCTGTGCACTGTACACTATACACGGTACACTGTACTCTGTGCACTATACACGGTACACTGTACTCTGTGCGCTGTGCACTATACACGGTACACTGTACTGTGTGCACTGTGCACTGTGCACTATACACGGTACACTGTACTCTGTGCACTGTGCACTGTGCACTGTGCACTATACACGGTACACTGTACTGTGTGCACTGTGCACTATACACGGTATAGTAGTATATACGGTAGATACACGGAATATACACGGTATATACACTGTACTCTGTGCGCTGTGCACTATACACAGTACACTGTACTCCGTGCACTGTGCACTGTGCACTATACACGGTACACTGTACTCTGTGCACTGTGCACTATACACGGTACACTGTACTCTGTGCACTGTGCACTATACACGGTACACTGGACTCAGTGCACTGTGCTCTATACACGGTACACTGTACTCTGTGCACTGTGCACTATACACGGTACACTGTACTCTGTGCACTATACATTGTACACTGTACTCTTTGCACTATACACGGTACAGTTCATGCTTGTAACTCGTTCCAATTTTTTTAAACTCTTTTTATATAACTATTTTAACCACTAGACATTAGTTTTTTAACTCTATTTTTATAACTATTTTAAACTATTAGACATTTTATATTTTTAGAAATTGTATTTAGCAGGGCCCCTCTGGATACCAGCCACTGTGCTGAATGGGCCACCCTGCATAAATAAAGTTTTACCTACCTTACCTACCTACCTACACTGTACTCTGTGCACTATACACGGCACATTGTACTCTGTTCACTATACACGGTACACTGTACTCTGTGCACTGTACACCATACACGGTACACAGTACTCTGTGCACTATACACGGTACACTGTACTCTGTGCGCTGTGCACTATACACGGTACACTGTACTCTGTGCACTGTGGACTGTGCACTATACACGGTACACTGTACTCTGTGCACTGTGCACTGTGCACTATACACGGTACCCTGTACTCTGTGCACTTTGCACTATACACGGTATAGTAGTATATACGGTATATACAAGGTATGTACACTGTACTCTGTGCGCTGTGCACTATACACGATACACTGTACTCTGTGCACTGTGCACTGTGCACCATACACGGTACACTGTACTCTGTGCACTGTGCACTATACACGGTACACTGTACTCTCTGCACTAGACATGGTACACTGTACTCTGTGCACTACACAGCTGGCTTTTTGCGCTGCTTGCAAAAGCCGACCCAAAATTGTGGTTTGAAACCAAACTCGTGGAATTCGATCCCAAGGGTGTTTTTTCGTTTCGCCTCGATGGGGAATCTCAAAAAAACGAGTTTTGAACGCAATTGGACGACCTTCGTCAACCCAGCGTTTTCTGCTACTTGGTAAATCCACGCCAAAATGGTGGTATGAAACCGACCTCGTGGAAATCGATCCCAAGGGTGTTTTTTCGTTTTGCCCCGATGGGGATAGTCGAAAAAACGAGTTTTGAACGCAATTGGACGACCTTCGTCAACCCGGCGTTTTGCGCTGCTGGGAAAAGCCCACCCAAAATGGTGGTATGAAGCCGACCTCGTGGAATTCGATCCAAAGGGTGTTTTTTCGTTTCGCCCCGATGGGGAAACTCGAAAAAACGAGTTTTCAACGCAATTGGACGACATTCGTCAACCCGCCTTTTTGCACTGCTTGCAAAAGCCCAGCAAAAATGGTGGTATGAAACCGACCTCGTGGAATTTGATCCCAAGGGTGTTTTTTTGTTCCGTCCCGATGGGGAAACTCGACAAAACGAGTTTTCAACCCAATTGGACGACCTTGGTCAAACCGGCGTTTTGCGCTGCTTGGAAATTCCCACCCAAAATGGTGGTATGAAACCGACCTCGTGGAATTCGATCACAAGGGTGTTTTTTCGTTTCGCCCCGATGGGGAAAGTCGAAAAAACGACCTTCGTCAACCCGCCTTTTTGCACTGCTTGTAAAAGCTAGCCCACCCAAAATGGTGGTATGAAACCGACCTTGTGGAATTTGATCGCAAGGGTGTTTTTTCGTTTCGTCCCAATGGGGAAACTCGAAAAAACGAGTTTTCAACCCAATTGGACGACCTTGGTCAAACCGGCGTTTTGCGCTGCTTCGAAAATCCCACCCAAAATGGTGGTATGAAACTGACCTCGTGGAATTCGATCACAAGGGTGTTTTTTCGTTTCGCCCCGATGGGGAAACTCGACAAAACGAGTTTTGAACGCAATTGGACGACCTTCGTCAACCCGGCGTTTTCCGCTGCTTGGTAAAGCCCAGCAAAAATAGGGGTATGAAACCGACCTCCTGGAATTCGAACCCAAGGCTGTTTTTTCGCTTCGCCCCGATGGGGAAAGTTGAAAAAACGCGTTTTGAACGCAATTGGACGACCTTCGTCAACCAGGCTTTTTCCGCTGCTTGGAAAAGCCCACCCAAAATGGTGGCATGAAACCGAAATTTTAAAATTCGATCCCAAGGGTGTTTTTTCGTTTCCCCCCGATGGGGAAATTTAACAAAACGCGTTTTCAACGCAATTGGACCACTTTCGGGAACCCGGCTTTTTCCGCTGCTTGGAAAAGCCCACCCAAAATGGTGGCATGAAACGGAAATTTTAAAATTCGATCCCAAGGGTGTTTTTTCGTTTCCCCCCGATGGGGAAATTTAACAAAACGCGTTTTGAACGCAATTGGACCACTTTCGTGAACACGGCTTTTTCCGCTGCTTGGAAAAGCCCACCCAAAATGGTGGCAGGAATCCGAAATTGTAAAATTCGATAACAAGGGTGTTTTTTCGATTCGCCCCGATGGGGAAAGTTGAAAAAACGCGTTTTGAACGCAATTGGACGACCTTCGTCAACCCGGCTTTTTCCGCTGCTTGGAAAAGCCCACCCAAAATGGTGGCATGAAACCGACATTGTAAAATTCGATCCCAAGGGTGTTTTTTCGTTTCGCTCTGAATGGGAAAGTTGAAAAAACGCGTTTTGAACGCAATTCGACGACCTTCGTGAACCTTGCTTTTTCCGCTGCTTGGATAAGCCCACCCAAAATGGTGCCATGAAACCGAAATTGTAAAATTCGATCCCAAGGGTGTTTTTTCGTTTCGCTCTGAATGGGAAAGTTGAAAAAAGGCGTTTTGAACGCAATTCGACGACCTTCGACGACCATTTTGGGTGGGCTTTTCCAAGCAGCGGTAAAAGCCGGGTTCACGAAGGTCGTCGAATTGCGTTCAAAACGCGTTTTTTAACCTTTCCCCATCGGGGCGAAACGAAAAAACACCCTTGGGATCGAATTTTACAATTTCGGTTTCCTGCCACCATTTTGGGTGGGCTTTTCCAAGCAGCGGAAAAGGCCGGGTTGACGAAGGTCGTCGAATTGCGTTCAAAACACGTTTTTTCAACTTTCCCATTCAGAGCGAAACGAAAAAACACCCTTGGGATCGAATTTTACAATTTCGGTTTCATGGCACCATTTTGGGTGGGCTTTTCCAAGCAGCGGAAAAAGCAGGGTTGACGAAGGTCGTCCAATTGCGTTCAAAACGAGTTTTTTGAACTTTGCCCATCGGGGAGAAACGAAAAAACGCGCTTGGGATCGAATTTTATAATTTCGGTTTCCTGCCACCATTTTGGGTGGGCTTTTCCAAGCAGCGGAAAAAGCAGGGTTGACGAAGGTCGTCCAATTGCGTTCAAAACGAGTTTTTTGAACTTTGCCCATCGGGGAGAAACGAAAAAACACGCTTGGGATCGAATTTTACAATTTCGGTTTCCTGCCACCATTTTGGGTGGGCTTTTCCAAGCAGCGGAAAAAGCCGGGTTCACGAAGGTCGTCGAATTGCGTTCTAAACGCGTTTTTTCAACTTTCCCATTCAGAGCGAAACGAAAAAACACCCTTGGCATCGAATTTTACAATTTCGGTTTCATGGCACCATTTTGGGTGGGCTTATCCAAGCAGCGGAAAAAGCCGAGTTGACGAAGGTCGTCCAATTGCGTTCAAAACGAGTTTTTTGAACTTTGCCCATCGGGGAGAAACGAAAAAACACGCTTGGGATCGAATTTTACAATTTCGGTTTCCTGCCACCATTTTGGGTGGGCTTTTCCAAGCAGCGGAAAAAGCCGGGTTCACGAAGGTCGTCGAATTGCGTTCTAAACGCGTTTTTTCAACTTTCCCATTCAGAGCGAAACGAAAAAACACCCTTGGCATCGAATTTTACAATTTCGGTTTCATGGCACCATTTCGGGTGGGCTTATCCAAGCAGCGGAAAAAGCCGAGTTGACGAAGGTCGTCCAATTGCGTTCAAAACGAGTTTTTTGAACTTTGCCCATCGAGGAGAAACGAAAAAACACGCTTGGGATCGAATTTTACAATTTCGGTTTCATGGCACCATTTTGGGTGGGCTTATCCAAGCAGCGGAAAAAGCCGGGTTGACGAAGGTCGTCCAATTGCGTTGAAAACGCGTTTTTTAACCTTTCCCCATCGGGGCGAAGCGAAAAAACACCCTTGGGATCGAATTTTACAATTTCGGTTTCCTGCCACCATTTTGGGTGGGCTTTTCCAAGCAGCGGAAAAAGCCGGGTTCACGAAAGTGGTCCAATTGCGTTCAAAACGCGTTTTGTTAAATTTCCCCATCTGGGGGAAACGAAAAAACACCCTTGGGATCGAATTTTAAAATTTCGGTTTCATGCCACCATTTTGGGTGGGCTTTTCCAAGCAGCGGAAAAAGCCGGGTTCACGAAGGTCGTCGAATTGCGTTCAAAACGCGTTTTTTCAACTTTCCCATTCAGAGCGAAACGAAAAAACACCCTTGGGATCGAATTTTACAATTTCGGTTTCATGGCACCATTTTGGGTGGGCTTTTCCAAGCAGCGGAAAAAGCCGGGTTCACGAAAGTGGTCCAATTGCGTTCAAAACGCGTTTTGTTAAATTTCCCCATCGGGGGGAAACGAAAAAACACCCTTGGGATCGAATTTTAAAATTTCAGTTTCCTGCCACCATTTTGGGTGGGCTTTTCCAAGCAGCGGAAAAAGCCGGGTTCACGAAGGTCGTCCAATTGCTTTCAAAACGCGTTTTTTCTACTTTCCCCATCGGGGCGAAACGAAAAAACACCCTTGGGATCGAATTTTACAATTTCGGTTTCATGCCACCATTTTGGGTGGGCTTTTCCAAGCAGCGGAAAAAGCCGGGTTCACGAAAGTGGTCCAATTGCGTTCAAAACTCGTTTTGTTGAATTTCCCCATCGGGGGGAAACGAAAAAACACCCTTGGGATCGAATTTTAAAATTTCGGTTTGATGCCACCATTTTGGGTGGGCTTTTCCAAGCAGCGGAAACAGCCGGGTTCACGAAGGTCGTCGAATTGCGTTCAAAACACGTTTTTTCAACTTTCCCATTCAGAGCGAAACGAAAAAACACCCTTGGGATCGAATTTTACAATTTCGGTTTCATGGCACCATTTTGGGTGGGCTTATCCAAGCAGCGGAAAAAGCAGGGTTGACGAAGGTCGTCCAATTGCGTTCAAAACGAGTTTTTTGAACTTTGCCCATCGGGGAGAAACGAAAAAACACGCTTGGGATCGAATTTTACAATTTCGGTTTCCTGCCACCATTTTGGGTGGGCTTTTCCAAGCAGCGGAAAAAGCCGGGTTCACGAAGGTCGTCGAATTGCGTTCTAAACGCGTTTTTTCAACTTTCCCATTCAGAGCGAAACGAAAAAACACCTTTGGGATCGAATTTTACAATTTCGGTTTCATGGCACCATTTTGGGTGGGCTTATCCAAGCAGCGGAAAAAGCCGAGTTGACGAAGGTCGTCCAATTGCGTTCAAAACGAGTTTTTTGAACTTTGCCCATCGGGGAGAAACGAAAAAACACGCTTGGGATCGAATTTTACAATTTCGGTTTCCTGCCACCATTTTGGGTGGGCTTTTCCAAGCAGCGGAAAAAGCCGGGTTCACGAAGGTCGTCGAATTGCGTTCTAAACGCGTTTTTTCAACTTTCCCATTCAGAGCGAAACGAAAAAACACCTTTGGGATCGAATTTTACAATTTCGGTTTCATGGCACCATTTTGGGTGGGCTTATCCAAGCAGCGGAAAAAGCCGGGTTGACGAAGGTCGTCCAATTGCGTTCAAAACGCGTTTTTTCAACTTTCCCCATCGGGGCGAAGCGAAAAAACACCCTTGGGATCGAATTTTACAACTTCGGTTTCCTGCCACCATTTTGGGTGGGCTTTTCCAAGCAGCGGAAAAAGCCGGGTTCACGAAAGTGGTCCAATTGCGTTCAAAACGCGTTTTGTTAAATTTCCCCATCGGGGGGAAACGAAAAAACACCCTTGGGATCGAATTTTAAAATTTCGGTTTCATGCCACCATTTTGGGTGGGCTTTTCCAAGCAGCGGAAAAAGCCTGGTTGACGAAGGTCGTCAAATTGCGTTCAAAACGAGTTTTTTGAACTTTGCCCTTTGGGGAGAAACGAAAAAACACGCTTGGGATCGAGTTTTACAATTTCGGTTTCCTGCCACCATTTTGGGTGGGCTTTTCCAAGCAGCGCAAAAAGCCGGGTTGACGAAGGTCGTCCAAATGCGTTCAAAACGCGTTTTTTCGACTTTCCCCATCGAAGCGAAACGCAGAAACACCCTTGGAATCGATTTTACCAATTTCGATTTCATACCACCATTTTGAGTGGGTTTTGCAAGCAGTGCAAAAAGCCGGGTTGACGAAGGTCGTCCAATTGCGTTCAAAACGCGTTTTTTCGAGTTTCCCCTTCAGGGCGAAACGAAAAAACACCCTTGGGATCGAATTCCACGAGGTCGGTTTCACACCACCAGTTTGGGTGGGCTTTTCCCAGCAACCCAAAAAGCCGGGTTGACGAAGGTCGTCCAATTGCGTTCAAAACTCGTTTTTTCGACTTTCCCCATCGGGGCGAAACGAAAAAACACCCTTGGGTTCGAATTCCAGGAGGTCGGTTTCATACCACCGTTTTGGGTGGGATTTTCGAAGCAGCGCAAAACGCCGGTTTGACCAAGGTCGTCCAATTGGGTTGAAAACTCTTTTTTTCGAGTTTCCCCATTGGGGCGAAACGAAAAAACACCCTTGCGATCAAATTCCACAAGGTCGGTTTCATACCACCATTTTGGGTGGGCTAGCTTTTACAAGCAGTGCAAAAAGGTGGGTTGACGAAGGTCGTTTTTTCGACTTTCCCCATCGGGGCGAAACGAAAAAACACCCTTGGGATCGAATTCCACGAGGTCGGTTTCATACCCCTATTTTTGCTGGGCTTTACCAAGCAGCGGAAAACGCCGGGTTGACGAAGGTCGGCCAATTGCGTTCAAAACTCGTTTTGTCGAGTTTCCCCATCGGGGCGAAACGAAAAAACACCATTGTGATCGAATTCCACGAGGTCGGTTTCATACCACCATTTTGGGTGGGATTTTCCAAGCAGCGCAAAACGCCGGTTTGACCAAGGTCGTCCAATTGGGTTGAAAACTCGTTTTGTCGAGTTTCCCCATCGGGACGGAACAAAAAAACACCCTTGGGATCAAATTCCACGAGGTCGGTTTCATACCACCATTTTTGCTGGGCTTTTGCAAGCAGTGCAAAAAGGCGGGTTGACGAATGTCGTCCAATTGCGTTGAAAACTCGTTTTTTCGAGTTTCCCCATCGGGGCGAAACGAAAAAACACCCTTTGGATCGAATTCCACGAGGTCGGCTTCATACCACCATTTTGGGTGGGCTTTTCCCAGCAGCGCAAAACGCCGGGTTGACGAAGGTCGTCCAATTCCGTTCAAAAGTCGTTTTTCCGACTATCCCCATCGGGGCAAAACGAAAAAACACCCTTGGGATCGATTTCCACGAGGTCGGTTTCATACCACCATTTTGGGGTGGATTTACCAAGTAGCGGAAAACGCTGGATTGACGAAGGTCGTCCAATTGCGTTCAAAACTCGTTTTTTTGAGATTCCCCATCGAGGCAAAACGAAAAAACACCCTTGGGATCGAATTCCACGAGTTTGGTTTCAAACCAAAATTTTGGGTCGGCTTTTGCAAGCAGCGCAAAAAGCCAGCTGAGTAGTGCACAGAGTACAGTGTACCGTGTCTAGTGCAGAGAGTACAGTGTACCGTGTATAGTGCACAGTGCAGAGAGTACAGTGTACCGTGTATGGTGCACATTGCACAGTGCACAGAGTACAGTGTACCGTGTATAGTGCACAGCGCACAGAGTACAGTGTATATACCTTGTATATACCGTATATACTACTATACCGTGTATAGTGCACAGTGCACAGAGTACAGTGTACCGTGTATAGTGCACAGTGCACAGTGCACAGAGTACAGTGTACCGTGTATAGTGCACAGTGCACAGTGCACAGAGAACAGTGTACCGTGTATAGTGCACAGCGCACAGAGTACAGTGTACCGTGTATAGTGCACAGAGTACTGTGTACCGTGTATGGTGTACAGTGCACAGAGTACAGTGTACCGTGTATAGTGAACAGAGTACAATGTGCCGTGTATAGTGCACAGAGTACAGTGTACCGTGTATAGTTCACAGTGCACAGAGTACAGTGTACCGTGTATAGTACACAGTGCACAGGGTACAGTGTACCGTGTATAGTGCACAGTGCACAGAGTACAGTGTACCGTGTTTAGTGCACCGGGCATAGAGTACAGTGTACCGTGTATAGTGCAGAGTACAGTGTACTGTGTATAGTGCACAGTGCACAGAGTACAGTGTACCGTGTATAGTGCACAGTGCACAGCGTACAGTGTACCGTGTATAGTGCACAGTGCACAGCGTACAGTGTACCGTGTATAGTGCCCAGCACACAGAGTACAGTGTACCGTATATAGTGCACAGTGCACAGAGTACAGTGTACCGTGTATAGTGCACAGTGGACAGAGTACAGTGTACCGTGTATAGTGCACAGTGCACAGAGTACAGTGTACCGTGTATAGTACACAGTGCACAGGGTACAGTGTACCGTGTATAGTGCACAGTGCACAGAGTACAGTGTACCGTGTTTAGTGCACAGGGCATAGAGTACAGTGTACCGTATATAGTGCACAGAGTACTGTGTACCGTGTATGGTGTACAGTGCACAGAGTACAGTGTACCGTGTATAGTGCACAGTGCAGAGAGTACAGTGTACCGTGTATTGTGCACAGAGTACAGTGTACCGTGTATGGTGGACAGTGCACAGAGTACAGTGTACCGTGTATAGTGCACAGAGTACAGTGTACCGTGTATAGTGCACAGAGTACAGTGTACCGTGTATAGTGCAGAGAGTAGAGTGTACCGTGTATAGTGCACAGTGCACAGAGTACAGTGTACCGTGCATAGTGCACAGAGTACAGTGTACCGTGTATAGTGCAAAGAGTACAGTGTACCGTGTATAGTGCACAGAGTACAGTGTACCGTGTATAGTGCAAAGAGTACAGTGTACCGTTGATTATAATAATAATAGATTATAATAGGCTTATTATAGCCCGGTAATAGATTATTATAATCCGGTAATAGATTATTATAATCCAGTAATAGCTTATTATAATCCGGTAATAGATTAAGGCACGGCAAAAAATTGGAAGGATTAGATTATTATTAATAATACAATCCGGATTAATATTTACGTCTCTTATAATCGAGATAAAATTCCCGTGAATGTTCAGAGATACTGATATACAGCTATGATGACACACACACTGCAGACATTACACAGAACTGACGGGACATAACACTGATCACACCAATCACATGACAATCACTTTGCATATGCTAGAGCTGGTAGATACCACGATGTTGACCCTAGAAGTTAATGAATAGGAGCAAGCACCTCTGGGCCAGCGAATCCGCGCACGCCTTTGATCTTTAAATAATGCCAATCTTCGGAATCTTTGGACAAAGATTAATCCTAGATAGGAAGAAAATAAATACTTCGTACGATTAAAGCAATCCTATGTAGGATTAATATTGATTATATGGAAGAGATTGTTTTACTGGGAACTAAACCACTCGTAGAATCCATACACCACTGCATCCGGGACCCGAGTGGAGTATTTTCCGTATGACACGCTTGCGAGTGTCATATCGCTCATTGACGTCACGATTCGCGCCTTTTCTACTTTGTTGAATGAACTGGTTTCTTGTGTTGTTTGTTGTTAGCAAGCTTCATCAATCAGGTTTAATTTGTTTAATTAAGCGACGAAAAAGAATGAGATTTCCGAAAAACTTAAGGACAAGAACATGACAATGGAAACCTTGACGATTTCAAGGTTTTTAGAGGGAATTCAGGGACATGATATTGCTATTAACTTAAAGTTTGAGCTTCTTGACATTCAGCCACCTACCCTAGTCAATTTGCAAATGTTAAGCAGGATGATTTGACAAATGTGAATGGCATTTTGAGGAAAATAGTACATGTACTTGGAGGCAATGGTCATATTACCAGAGAGTTAAAGTTGCTAAATTGGTTGAGAACTACAACCAAACAATTGTTGTTAACAAGCCAATTAAACACCAAAGAAATCTGGTCACCAAATTCATTGCGGGTAAACATTCTAGGCAAGAGTTTGAACCTGTTTTAGGCCCTGTAGTTGACAAAGCTAAATGTGAACCATTACAGTTGGGAAATAACTGTTGGCAGCAATGGAATAAGGTAGTCATGAATATTGCACTTACCCGAACCAATCCTGCCGCTTCCATAGTCACAGTTTACTAATTGCCATTTGATTGCTGCTTTCTTAAGTATCTTCGTGCAGTAAGAAACAAGGTAAAGTTTCACAAACTGTACAAGAAAATGGTTAAGTGGTTTAGAGAGAAAAGAAAGGAGAAACCATTTGAGTGTAGATTCACTGCTGAGGAAACTGGAAAATTTTGCAGCAATGTTATGGATGTGGTCGAAGCATTAACTTCCCCAAGTGACACAGAAGCTCGGAATGTTAAGCTGTATGCTCTTGCATTTTCTGGTCTCAAACTCAGAAATGCCTTCTTACTCATGAACAGAGTAACTGTTATTGACCAAAAGGGCATTTATGACTTAGAGAAATCCTGTCAGGAGTATTTTTTTTGCAGTTCACTGTTTTCTACCAGTGTCACCCTTAGCAAGTGGACAGTGGGTTTATCTGTCCCATATCATTCCAGGTCCTTGTTCGGTGCATTTGGGAGTGGTCTGGGCATAAACACCATGCAAGGGGGGGAAGCCAAACACAAGAAACTTGCAAATTATGCAGAGTTTTCTCTTCCCAGGGAAAGATAGGAGAAGGTGTTCTTACATGAACATATGTCCCTTATCTGGCTCAGGTAATAAAACCCACATTTGGTTAAGTATTCCAAAACAAAATTGCAGTACATTCTTAAAAGGTCTTAAACCAGGGAATTTTGTTTTTGTGGTCCCCCCAAAAAACAGGATGAAACTGGGTGTAACTACTGTCAGTCACCTTTAATGGCGAAAATTGCCACATGTGTTGCAGCAAAAAAGATAACTGTTAGAATGAGACGTATAGTGGACGTATAGGTACAAGCCCATTAGGAGTTGAAGTTAAAATGTACTTGTACAAATTATGTACTTGAGGGTTGTAAGATATCTTGATGTCTATGTTAGATGACATATGTAACTTTCAGGTTGAGATACAGTTACTTCTTGTTACTTGCGACTTTAATCTTTATTGTTATAGGTACAAGCCCATTAGGTATTGATGTTTATATGTACTTGTACATTAATAATAGGATTGTTAGACATTATCTTGGAGAAATGCTAAATAAAAGTAATCCATACAAAAAAATATGTGACTATGTCACAGTTTTCCTTCAGTAACTGAACTTCAATTACATTAACAGAGAGAGAAGAGAAAATGTTCATTTAAGGAAACTATGCATTAAAGGTGGGTGGCGCTCCGGCCCACGACAAGATGCGAGAAAACGGACAACGCCAGTACCTAGACAAATTCTCTGGCCATGACCATACCAAGTTTAGTGGTTCAAGCTTGCCTGCAGGCCGAGCCAGAGCGACCAAGGCAACTGCTGGTCTCAGGGCCCTACAGCAATTCACTTTGGCCATTTCACACTTACTTGCCGGTAGATCCGGTGGGTGGTGCTCCGGTTCACGAAGGGATACGAGAAAACGGACAACGCCAGTACCTAGATCAATCCGCTGGCCATAACCATGCCAAGTTTGGTGGTTCCAGATTGCCTGCAGGCCGAGCCAGAGCGACCAAGGCAACTGCTGGTCTAGGGGGCCTACAGCAATTCACTTTGGCCATTTCACACTTACTTCCCGGTAGATCCGGTGGGTGGCGTTCAGGTCCACGACAAGATACGAGAAAACGGACAACGCCAGTACCTAGATCAATCCGCTGGCCATAACCATACCAAGTTTGGTGGTTCCAGCTTGCCTGCAGGCCGAACCAGAGCGACCAAGACAACTGCTGGTCTCAGGGGCCTACAGATATTCACTTTGGCCATTTCACACTTACTTGCTGGTAGATCCAGTGGGTAACGCTCCGGCCCAAAACAAGATACGAGGAAACGGACAACGCCAGTACCTAGACCAATCCGTAGGCCATGACCATAGGAAGTTTAGTTGCTCCAGCTTGATAGCAGGCCGAGCTAAAGCGACAAAAGCAACTGCTGGTCTCAGCGGCTTACAGCAATTCACTTTGGCCATTTCACACTTACTTGCCGGTAGATCCGGTGGGTGGCGCTCCGGTCCACGACCAGATACGAGGAAACGGACAACGCCAGTACCTAGACAAATACCTTGGCCATTACCATGCTAAGTTTGGTGGCTCCAGCTTTCCTACAGGCCGAGCCAGAGCGACCAAGGCAACTGCTGGTCTCAGGGGCCTACAGCAATTCACTTTGGCCATTTCACACTTACTTGCCGGTAGATCCGGTGGGTGGCGCTCCGGCCCAGGATAAGATACGACGAAACGGACAACCCCAGTTCCTAGACAAATGCTTTGGCCATTACCATGCCAAGTTTGGTGGCTCCAGCTTCCCTACAGGCCGAGCCAGTGTGACCAAGGCAACTGCTGGTCACAGTGCCTACAGCATTTCACTTTGGAAATTTCACACTTACCTGCCGGTAGATCCGGTGGGTAACGCTCCGGCCCACGACAAGATACGAGAAAACGGACAAATTCAGTACCTAGACCAATCCTGTGGCCATGATCATGAGAAGTTTGGTGGCTTCAGCTGGCCTGCAGACGGAGCCAGAGCGACCAAGGCAATGGCTGGTCTTAGCGGCCAACAGCAATTCACTTTGGCCATTTCACACTTACTTGCCGGTAGATCCGGTGGGTGGCGCTTCGGCCCACGACCAGATACGAGGAAACAGACAACGCCAGTACCTAGACAAATGCGTTGGCCATTACCATGCCAAGTTTGGTGGCTCCAGCTTCCCTACAGGCCGAGCCAGAGTGACCAAGGCAAATCCTGGTCACAGGGGCCTACAGCATTTCACTTTGGCCATTTCACACTTACTTGCCGGTAGATCCGGTGGGTGGCGCTCCGGTCCACGACAAGATACGAGGAAACGGACAACGCCAGTACCTAGACCCATCCTCTGGCCATGATCATGCTAAGTTTGGTTGTTCCAGCTTTCCTGCAGGCCGGGCAAGAGCGACCAAGGCAACTGCTTGTCTCAGGGGCCTACAGCAATTCACTTTGGCCATTTCACACTTACCTGCCGGTAGATCCGGTAGGTAACGCTCCGCCCCACGACAAGATACGAGAAAACGGACAACGCCAGTACCTAGACCAATCATCTGGCCATGACCATGAGAAGTTTGGTGGCTCCAGCTTGCCTGCAGGCGGAGCCAGAGCGAACAAGGAACCGGCTGGTCTCAGCGGCCTACAGCAATTCACTTTGGCCATTTCACACTTACTTGCCGGTAGATCCGGTGGATGGCGCTCCGGCCCACGACAAGATACGAGGAAACGGACAACGCCACTACCTAGACCAATTCTGTGGCCATGACCACGTCAAGATTGGTGGTTCCAGATTGACTGCAGGGCGAGCTAGAGCGACCAAGGCAACTGCTTGTCTCAGGGGCACTGTCCACTATACACGGTACACTGTACTCTGTGCACTGTGCACTATACACCGTACACTCTACACTGTGCACTATACACGGTACATTGTACTCTGTGCACTTTGCACTATACACGGTACACTGTACTCTGTGCACTATACACGGTACACTGCACTCTGTGCACTGTGCCCTATACACGGTACACTGTACTCTGTGCACTGTGCACTGTTTTCTAATACACGGTACACTGTACTCTGTGCACTATACACAGTACACTGTACTCTGTGCACTGTGCACTATAAACGGTACACTGTACTCTGTGCACTATACACGGTACACAGTACTCTGTGCACTGTGTACTATACACGGTACACTGTACTCTGTTCACTATACATGGTACACTGTGCACTGTGCACTATACACGGTACACTGTACTCTGTGCACTCTCCACTATACACAGTACCCTGTACTCTGTGCACTATCCACGGTACACTGTACTCTGTGCCCTGTGCACTATACGTGGTACACTATACTCTGTGCACTGTGCACTATACACGGTACACTGTACTCTGTGCACTGTGCACTATACACGGTACACTGTACTCTGTGCACTGTGCACTATACACGGTACACTGTACTCTGTGCACTGTGCACTATACACGGTACACTGTACTCTGTGTGCTGTGCACTATACACGGTACACTGTACGCTGTGCACTGTGCACTATAAACGGTACACTGTACTCTGTGCACTGTGCACTATACACAGTACTCTGTACTCTGCACTATACACGGTACACTGTACTCTATGCCTTGTGCCCTTAACACGGTACACTGTACTCTGTGCACTGTGCACGATACACGGTACACTGTACTCTGTGCACTGTGCACTATAAACGGTACACTGTACTCTGTGCACTGTGCACTAAACACGGTACACTGTACTCTGTGCACTATACACGGTACACTGTACTATGTTCACTATACACGGTACACTGTACTCTGTGCACTGTACTCTGTGCACTGTACACTATACACGGTACACTGTACTCTGTGCACTATACACGGTACAATGTACTATGTTCACTATACACGGTACACTGTACTCTGTGCACTGTACTCTGTGCACTGTACACTATACACGGTACACTGTACTCTGTGCACTATACACGGTACACTGTACTCTGTGCACTGTGCACTTTACACGGTACACTGTACTCTGTGCACTAGGCACTATACACGGTACACTGTACTCTGTGCACTGTGCACTATACACGGTACACTGTACTCTGTGTGCTGTGCACTATACACGGTACACTGTACGCTGTGCACTGTGCACTATACACGGTACACTGTACTCTGTGCACTGTGCACTATACACAGTACACTGTACTCTGCACTATACACGGTACACTGTACTCTATGCCCTGTGCACTAAACACGGTACACTGTACTCTGTTCACTGTGCACTATACACGGTACACTGTACCCTGTGCACTGTGTACTATACACGGTACACTGTACTCTGTGCACTGTGCACTATACACGGTACACTGTACTCTGTGCACTATACACGGCACACTGTACTCTGTTCACTATACACGGTACACTGTACTCTGTGCACTGTACACCATACACGGTACACAGTACTCTGTGCACTATACACGGTACACTGTACTCTGTGCGCTGTGCACTATACACGGTATACTGTACTCTGTGCACTGTGCACTGTGCACTATACACGGTACACTGTACTCTGTGCACTGTGCACTATACACGGTACACTGTACTCTGTGCACTGTGCACTGTTTTCTAATACACGGTACACTGTACTCTGTGCACTATACACAGTACACTGTACTCTGTGCACTGTGCACTATAAACGGTACACTGTACTCTGTGCACTATACACGGTACACTGTACTCTGTGCACTGTGTACTATACACGGTACACTGTACTCTGTTTACTATACATGGTACACTGTGCACTGTGCACTATACACGGTACACTGTACTCTGTGCACTGTCCACTATACACAGTACCCTGTACTCTTTGCACTATCCACGGTACACTGTACTCTGTGCCCTGTTCACTATACGTGGTACACTGTACTCTGTGCACTGTGCACTATACACGGTACACTGTACTCTGTGCACCGTGCACTATACACGGTACACTGTACTCTGTGCACTGTGCACTATACACGGTGCACTGTACTCTGTGCACTGTGCACTATACACGGTACACTGTACTCTGTGCACTGTGCACTATACACGGTACACTGTACTCTGTGCACCGTGCACTATACACGGTACACTGTACTCTGTGCACTGTGCACTATACACGGTACACTGTACTCTGTGCATCGTGCACGATACACGGTACACTGTACTCTGTGCACTGTGCACTATACACGGTGCACTGTACTCTGTGCACTGTGCACTATACACGGTACACTGTACTCTGTGCACTGTGCACTATACATGGTACACTGTACTCTGTGCACTGTGCACTATACACAGTACACTGTACTCTGCACTTTACACGGTACACTGTACTGTATGCCCTGTGCACTAAACACGGTACACTGTACTCTGTGCACTGTGCACTATACACGGTACACTGTACTTTGTGCACTGTGCACTATACACGGTACACTGTACTCTGTGCACTGTGCACTAAACACGGTACAATGTACTCTGTGCACTATACACGGTACACTGTACTATGTTCACTATACACGGTACACTGTACTCTGTGCACTGTACTCTGTGCACTGTACACTATACACGGTACACTGTACTCTGTGCACTATACACGGTACACTGTACTCTGTGCACTGTGCACTATACACGGTACACTGTACTCTGTGCACTGTGCACTATACACGGTACACTGTACTCTGTGCACTGTGACCTATACACGGTACACTGTACTCTGTGCACTGTGCACTATACACGGTACACTGTACTCTGTACTCTGTTTTCTGTGCACTATACAAGGTACACTGTACGCTGTGCCCTGTGCACTATACACGGTACACTGTACTCTGTGCACTGTGCACTATACACGGTACACTGTACTCTGTGCACTGTGCACTATACACGGTACACTGTACTCTGTGCACTGTGCACTATACACGGTACACTGGACTCAGTGCACTGTGCACTATGCACGGTACACTGTACTCTGTGCACTGTGCACTATACACGGTACACTCTACTCTGTGCACTATACACGGTACACTGTACTCTGTGCACTATACACGGTACACTGTACTCTGTGCACTGTGCACTATACACAGTACACTGTACTCTGCACTATACACGGTACACTGTACTCTATGCCCTGTGCACTAAACACGGTACACTGTACTCTGTGCACTGTGCACTATACACGGTACACTGTACCCTGTGCACTGTGTACTATACACGGTACACTGTACTCTGTGCACTGTGCACTATACACGGTACACTGTACTCTGTGCACTATACACGGCACACTGTACTCTGTTCAGTATACACGGCAAACTGTACTCTGTGCACTGTACACCATACACGGTGCAAAGTACTCTGTGCACTATACACGGTACACTGTACTCTGTGCGCTGTGCACTATACACGGTACACTGTACTCTGTGCACTGTGCACTATACACGGTACACTGTACTCTGTGCACTGTGCACTGTGCACTATACACGGTACACTGTACTCTTATCACTGTGCACTATACACGGTACACTGTACTCAGTGCACTGTGCACTATACAAGGTACACTGGACTCAGTGCACTGTGCACTATGCACGGTACACTGTACTCTGTGCACTGTGCACTATACACGGTACACTCTACTCTGTGCACTATACACGGTACACTGTACTCTGTGCACTATACACGGTACACTGTGCACTGTGCACTGTGCACTATACACGGTACACTGTACTCTGTGCACTGTGCACTAAACACGGTACACTGTACTCTGTGCACTATACACGGTACACTGTACTATGTTCACTATACACGGTACACTGTACTCTGTGCACTGTACTCTGTGCACTGTACACTATACACGGTACACTGTACTCTGTGCACTATACACGGTACACTGTACTCTGCACACTGTGCACTATACACGGTACACTGTACTCTGTGTGCTGTGCACTATACACGGTACACTGTACGCTGTGCACTGTGCACTATACACGGTACACTGTACTCTGTGCACTGTGCACTATACACAGTACACTGTACTCTGCACTATACACGGTACACTGTACTCTATGCCCTGTGCACTAATCACGGTACACTGTACTCTGTGCACTGTGCACTATACACGGTACACTGTACCCTGTGCACTGTGTACTATACACGGTACACTGTACTCGTGCACTGTGAACTATACACGGTACACTGTACTCTGTGCACTATACACGGCACATTGTACTCTGTTCACTATACACGGTACACTGTACTCTGTGCACTGTACACCATACACGGTACACAGTACTCTGTGCACTATACACGGTACACTGTACTCTGTGCGCTGTGCACTATACACGGTACACTGTACTCTGTGCACTGTGCACTGTGCACTATACACGGTACACTGTACTCTGTGCACTGTGCACTGTGCACTATACACGGTACACTGTACTCTGTGCACTGTGCACTATACACGGTATAGTAGTATATACGGTATATACAAGGTATATACACTGTACTCTGTGCGCTGTGCACTATACACGGTACACTGTACTCTGTGCACTGTGCACTGTGCACCATACACGGTACACTGTACTCTCTGCACTGTGCACTATACACGGTACACTGTACTCTCTGCACTAGACACGGTACACTGTACTCTGTGCACTACACAGCTGGCTTTTTGCGCTGCTTGCAAAAGCCGACCCAAAATTGTGGTTTGAAACCAAACTCGTGGAATTCGATCCCAAGGGTTTTTTTTCGTTTCGCCTCGATGGGGAATCTCAAAAAAACGAGTTTTGAACGCAATTGGACGACCTTCGTCAACCCAGCGTTTTCCGCTACTTGGTAAATCCACCCCAAAATGGTGGTATGAAACCGACCTCGTGGAAATCGATCCCAAGGGTGTTTTTTTTTTTGCCCCGATGGGGATAGTCGGAAAAACGAGTTTTGAACGCAATTGGACGACCTTCGTCAACCCGGCGTTTTTCGCTGCTGGGAAAAGCCCACCCAAAATGGTGGTATGAAGCCGACCTCGTGGAATTGGATCCAAAGGGTGTTTTTTCGTTTCGCCCCGATGGGGAAACTCGAAAAAACGAGTTTTCAACGCAATTGGACGACATTCGTCAACCCGCCTTTTTGCACTGCTTGCAAAAGCCCAGCAAAAATGGTGGTATGAAACCGACCTCGTGGAATTTGATCCCAAGGGTGTTTTTTTGTTCCGTCCCGATGGGGAAACTCGACAAAACGAGTTTTCAACCCAATTGGACGACCTTGGTCAAACCGGCGTTTTGCGCTGCTTCGAAAATCCCACCCAAAATGGTGGTATGAAACCGACCTCGTGGAATTCGATCACAAGGGTGTTTTTTCGTTTCGCCCCGATGGGGAAACTCGACAAAACGAGTTTTGAACGCAATTGGCCGACCTTCGTCAACCCGGCGTTTTCCGCTGCTTGGTAAAGCCCAGCAAAAATAGGGGTATGAAACCGACCTCGTGGAATTCGATCCCAAGGGTGTTTTTTCGTTTCGCCCCGATGGGGAAAGTCGAAAAAACGACCTTCGTCAACCCGCCTTTTTACACTGCTTGTAAAAGCTAGCCCACCCAAAATGGTGGTATGAAACCGACCTTGTGGAATTTGATCGCAAGGGTGTTTTTTCGTTTCGCCCCAATGGGGAAACTCGAAAAAACGAGTTTTCAACCCAATTGGACGACCTTGGTCAAACCGGCGTTTTGCGCTGCTTCGAAAATCCCACCCAAAACGGTGGTATGAAACCGACCTCCTGGAATTCGAACCCAAGGGTGTTTTTTCGTTTCGCCCCGATGGGGAAAGTCGAAAAAACGAGTTTTGAACGCAATTGGACGACCTTCGTCAACCTGGCTTTTTGCACTGCTTGCAAAAGCCCACTCAAAATGGTGGTATGAAATCGAAATTGGTAAAATCGATACCAATGGTGTTTCTGCGTTTCGCTCCGATGGGGAAAGTCGAAAAAACGCGTTTTGAACGCATTTGGACGACCTTCGTCAACCCGGCTTTTTGCGCTGCTTGGAAAAGCCCACCCAAAATGGTGGCAGGAAACCGAAATTGTAAAATTCGATCCCAAGCGTGTTTTTTCGTTTCTCCCCGATGGGCAAAGTTCAAAAAACTCGTTTTGAACGCAATTGGACGACCTTCGTCAACCAGGCTTTTTCCGCTACTTGGAAAAGCCCACCCAAAATGGTGGCATGAAACCGAAATTTTAAAATTCGATCCCAAGGGTGTTTTTTCGTTTCCCCACGATGTGGAAATTTAACAAAACGCGTTTTGAACGCAGTTGGACCACTTTCGTGAACCCGGCTTTTTCCGCTGCTTGGAAAAGCCTACCCAAAATGGTGACATGAAACCGAAATTTTAAAATTCGATCCCAAGCGTGTTTTTTCGTTTCTCCCCGATGGGAAAAGTTCAAAAAACTCGTTTTGAACGCAATTGGACGACCCTCTTCAACCAGGCTTTTTCCGCTGCTTGGAAAAGCCCACCCAAAATGGTGGCATGAAACCGAAATTTCGGGTGGGCTTTTCCAAGCAGCGGAAAAAGCCGGGTTGACGAAGGTCGTCCAATTGCGTTCAAAACGCGTTTTTTCAACTTTCCCCATCGGGGCGAAACGAAAAAACACGCTTGGGATCGAATTTTACAATTTCGGTTTCATGCCACCATTTTGGGTGGGTTTTTCGAAGCAGAGGAAGAAGCCGGGTGTACGAAGGTTGTCCAATTGCGTTCAAAATGCGTTTTTTCAACTTTCCCCGTCGGGGCAAAACGAAAAAACACCCTTGGGATCGAATTTTACAATTTCGGTTTCATGCCACCATTTTGGGTGGGTTTTTCGAAGCAGCGGAAGAAGCCGGGTGTACGAAGGTCGTCCAATTGCGTTCAAAACGCGTTTTTTCAACTTTCCCCATCGGGGCGAAACGAAAAAACACCCTTGGGATCGAATTTTAAAATTTCGGTTTCATGCCACCATTTTGGGTGGGTTTTTCGAAGCAGCGGAAGAAGCTGGGTGTACGAAGGTCGTCCAATTGCGTTCAAAACGCGTTTTTTCAACTTTCCCCATCGGGGCGAAACGAAAAAACACGCTTGGGATCGAATTTTACAATTTCGGTTTCATGCCACCATTTTGGGTGGGTTTTTCGAAGCAGAGGAAGAAGCCGGGTGTACGAAGGTCGTCCAATTGCGTTCAAAATGCGTTTTTTCAACTTTCCCCGTCGGGGCAAAACGAAAAAACACCCTTGGGATCGAATTTTACAATTTCGGTTTCATGCCACCATTTTGGGTGGGCTTTTCCAAGCAGCGGAAAAAGCCGGGTTCACGAAGGTCGTCCAATTGCGTTCAAAACGCGTTTTTTCAACTTTCCCCATCGGGGCGAAACGAAAAAACACCCTTGGGATCGAATTTTAAAATTTCGGTTTCATGCCACCATTTTGGGTGGGTTTTTCGAAGCAGCGGAAGAAGCTGGGTGTACGAAGGTCGTCCAATTGCGTTCAAAACGCGTTTTTTCAACTTTCCCCATCGGGGCGAAACGAAAAAACACGCTTGGGATCGAATTTTACAATTTCGGTTTCATGCCACCATTTTGGGTGGGTTTTTCGAAGCAGAGGAACAAGCCGGGTGTACGAAGGTCGTCCAATTGCGTTCAAAATGCGTTTTTTCAACTTTCCCCGTCGGGGCAAAACGAAAAAACACCCTTGGGATCGAATTTTACAATTTCGGTTTCATGCCACCATTTTGGGTGGGCTTTTCCAAGCAGCGGAAAAAGCCGGGTTCACGAAGGTCGTCCAATTGCGTTCAAAACGCGTTTTTTCAACTTTCCCCATCGGGGCGAAACGAAAAAACACGCTTGGGATCGAATTTTAAAATTTCGGTTTCCTGCCACCATTTTGGGTGGGCTTTTCCAAGCAGCGGAAAAAGCCGGGTTCACGAAGGTCGTCGAATTGCTTTCTAAACGCGTTTTTTCAACTTTCCCATTCAGAGCGAAACGAAAAAACACCCTTGGGATCGAATTTTACAATTTCGGTTTCATGGCACCATTTTGGGTGGGCTTATCCAAGCAGCAGAAAAAGCCGGGTTGACGAAGGTCGTCCAATTGCGTTCAAAACGAGTTTTTTGAACTTTCCCCATCGGGGAGAAACGAAAAAACACGCTTGGGATCGAATTTTACAATTTCGGTGTCCTGCCAGCATTTTGGGTGGGCTTTTCCAAGCAGCGGAAAAAGCCGGGTTCACGAAGGTCGTCCAATTGCTGTCAAAACGCGTTTTTTCAACTTTCCCCATCGGGGCGAAACGAAAAAACACCCTTGGGATCGAAGTTTACAATTTCGGTTTCATGCCACCATTTTGGGTGGGCTTTTCCAAACAGCGGAAAAAGCTGGGTTGACGAAGGTCGTCGAATTGCGTTCAAAACGCGTTTTTTCAACTTTCCCCATCGGGGCGAAGCGAAAAAACACCCTTGGGATCGAAGTTTACAATTTCGGTTTCATGCCACCATTTTGGGTGGGCTTTTCCAAGCAGCGGAAAAAGCCGGGTTGACGAAGGTCGTGGAATTGCGTTCGAAACGCGTATTTTCAACTTTCCCCATCGGGGAGAAACGAAAAAACACTCTTGGTATCGAATTTTACAATTTCGGTCTCCTGCCACCATTTTGGGTGGGCTTTTCCAAGCAGCGGAAAAAGCCGGGTTGACGAAAGTCGTCCAATTGCGTTCGAAACGCGTTTTTTCAACTTTCCCCATCGGGGAGAAACGAAAAAACACGCTTGGGATCGAATTTTACAATTTCGGTTTCCTGCCACCATTTTGGGTGGGCTTTTCCAAGCAGCGGAAAAAGCCGGGTTGACGAAAGTCGTCCAATTGCGTTCGAAACGCGTTTTTTCAACTTTCCCCATCGGGGAGAAACGAAAAAACACGCTTGGGATCGAATTTTACAATTTCGGTTTCCTGCCACCATTTTGGGTGGGCTTTTCCAAGCAGCGGAAAAAGCCGGGTTCACGAAGGTCGTCGAATTGCGTTCAAAACGCGTTTTTTCAACTTTCCCATTCAGAGCGAAACGAAAAAACACCCTTGGGATCGAATTTTACAATTTCGGTTTCATGGCACCATTTTGGGTGGGCTTTTCCAAGCAGCGGAAAAAGCCGGGTTCACGAAGGTCGTCCAATTGCGTTCAAAACGACTTTTTTGAACTTTGCCCATCGGGGAGAAACGAAAAAACACCCTTGGGATCGAATTTTAAAATTTCGGTTTCATGCCACCATTTTGGGTGGGCTTTTCCAAGCAGCGGAAAAAGCCGGGTTCACGAAAGTGGTCCAATTGCGTTGAAAACGCGTTTTGTTAAATTTCCCCATCGGGGGGAAACGAAAAAACACCCTTGGGATCGAATTTTAAAATTTCGGTTTCATGCCACCATTTTGGGTGGGCTTTTCCAAGCAGCAGAAAAAGCCGGGTTGACGAAGGTCGTCCAATTGCGTTCAAAACGCGTTTTTTCAACTTTCACCATCGGGGCGAAGCGAAAAAACAGCCTTGGGTTCGAATTCCAGGAGGTCGGTTTCATACCCCTATTTTTGCTGGGCTTTACCAAGCAGCGGAAAACGCCGGGTTGACGAAGGTCGTCCAATTGCGTTCAAAACTCGTTTTGTCGAGTTTCCCCATCGGGGCGAAACGAAAAAACACCCTTGTGATCGAATTCCACGAGGTCAGTTTCATACCACCATTTTGGGTGGGATTTTCGAAGCAGCGCAAAACGCCGGTTTTGACCAAGGTCGTCCAATTGGGTTGAAAACTCGTTTTTTCGAGTTTCCCCATTGGGGCGAAACGAAAAAACACCCTTGCGATCAAATTCCACAAGGTCGGTTTCATACCACCATTTTGGGTGGGCTAGCTTTTACAAGCAGTGCAAAAAGGCGGGTTGACGAAGGTCGTTTTTTCGACTTTCCCCATCGGGGCGAAACGAAAAAACACCCTTGGGATCGAATTCCACGAGGTCGGTTTCATACCCCTATTTTTGCTGGGCTTTACCAAGCAGCGGAAAACGCCGGGTTGACGAAGATCGTCCAATTGCGTTCAAAACTCGTTTTGTCGAGTTTCCCCATCGGGGCGAAACGAAAAAACACCCTTGTGACGAATTCCACGAGGTCGGCTTCATACCACCATTTTGGGTGGGTTTTTCCAAGCAGCGCAAAACGCCGGTTTGACCAAGGTCGTCCAATTGGGTTGAAAACTCGTTTTGTCGAGTTTCCCCATCGGGACGGAACAAAAAAACACCCTTGGGATCAAATTCCACGAGATCGGTTTCATACCACCATTTTTGCTGGGCTTTTTCAAGCAGTGCAAAAAGGCGGATTGACGAATGTCGTCCAATTGCGTTGAAAACTCGTTTTTTCGAGTTTCCCCATCGGGGCGAAACGAAAAAACACCCTTTGGATCGAATTCCACGAGGTCGGCTTCATACCACCATTTTGGGTGGGCTTTTCCCAGCAGCGCAAAACGCCGGGTTGACGAAGGTCGTCCAATTGCGTTCAAAACTCGTTTTTTCGACTATCCCCATCGGGGCAAAACGAAAAAACACCCTCGGGATCGATTTCCACGAGGTCGGTTTCATACCACCATTTTGGGGTGGATTTACCAAGTAGCAGAAAACGCTGGGTTGACGAAGGTCGTCCAATTGCGTTCAAAACTCGTTTTTTTGAGATTCCCCATCGAGGCGAAACGAAAAAACACCCTTGGGATCGAATGCCACGAGTTTGGTTTCAAACCACAATTTTGGGTCGGCTTTTGCAAGCAGCGCAAAAAGCCAGCTGTGTAGTGCACAGAGTACAGTGTACCGTGTCTAGTGCAGAGAGTACAGTGTACCGTGTATAGTGCACAGTGCAGAGAGTACAGTGTACCGTGTATGGTGCACAGTGCACCGTGCACAGAGTACAGTGTATCGTGTATAGTGCACAGCGCACAGAGTACAGTGTACATACCTTGTATATACCGTATATACTACTATACCGTGTATAGTGCAAAGTGCACAGAGTACAGTGTACCGTGTATAGTGCACAGTGCACAGTGCACAGAGTACAGTGTACCGTGTATAGTGCACAGTGCACAGTGCACAGAGTACAGTGTACCGTGTATAGTGCACAGCGCACAGAGTACAGTGTACCGTGTATAGTGCACAGAGTACTGTGTACCGTGTATGGTGTACAGTGCACAGAGTACAGTGTACCGTGTATAGTGAACAGAGTACAATGTGCCGTGTATAGTGCACAGAGTACAGTGTACCGTGTATAGTTCACAGTGCACAGAGTACAGTGTACCGTGTATAGTACACAGTGCACAGGGTACAGTGTACCGTGTATAGTGCACAGTGCACAGAGTACAGTGTACCGTGTTTAGTGCACAGGGCATAGAGTACAGTGTTCCGTGTATAGTGCAAAGAGTACAGTGTACCGTGTATAGTGCACAGTGCACAGAGTACAGTGTACCGTGTATAGTGCACAGTGCACAGAGTACAGTGTACCGTGTATAGTGCACAGTGCACAGTGCACAGAGTACAGTGTACCGTGTATAGTGCACAGCGCACAGAGTACAGTGTACCGTGTATAGTGCACAGAGTACTTTGTACCCTGTATGGTGTACAGTGCACAGAGTACAGTTTACCGTGTATACTGAACAGAGTACAGTGTGCCGTGTATAGTGCACAGAGTACAGTGTACCGTGTATAGTGCACAGTGCACAGAGTACAGTGTACCGTGTATAGTACACAGTGCACAGGGTACAGTGTACCGTGTATAGTGCACAGTGCCCAGAGTACAGTGTACCGTGTTTAGTGCACATGGCATAGAGTACAGTGTACCGTGTATAGTGCAGAGTACAGTGTACTGTGTATAGTGCACAGTGCACAGAGTACAGTGTACCGTGTATAGTGCACAGTGCACAGCGTACAGTGTACCGTGTATAGTGCCCAGCACACAGAGTACAGTGTACCGTGTATAGTGCACAGTGCACAGAGTACAGTGTACCGTGTATAGTGCACACTGCACAGAGTACAGTGTACCGTGTATAGTGCACAGTGCACAGAGTACAGTGTACCGTGTATAGTGCACAGAGTACAGTGTACCGTGTATAGTGTACAGTGCACAGAGTACAGTGCACAGAGTACAGTGTACCGTGTATAGTGAACATAGTACAGTGTACCGTGTATAGTGCACATAGTACAGTGTACCGTGTTTAGTGCACAGTGCACAGAGTACAGTGTACCGTGTATAGTGCACAGTGCACAGAGTACAGTGTACCGTGTATAGTGCACAGTGCACCAGAGTACAGTGTACCATGTTTAGTGCACAGGGCATAGAGTACAGTGTACCGTGTAAAGTGCAGAGTACAGTGTACTGTGTATAGTGCACAGTGCACAGAGTACAGTGTACCGTGTATAGTGCACAGTGCACAGCGTACAGTGTACCGTGTATAGTGCAGAGCACACAGAGTACAGTGTACCGTGTATAGCGCACAGTGCACAGAGTACAGTACACCGTGTATAGTGCACAGTGCACAGAGTACAGTGTACCGTGTATAGTGCACGGTGCACAGAGTACAGTGTACCGTGTATAGTGCACAGTGCACAGAGTACAGTGTACCACGTATAGTGCACAGGGCACAGAGTACAGTGTACCGTGGATAGTGCACAGAGTACAGGGTACTGTGTATAGTGGACAGTGCACAGAGTGCAGTGTACCGTGTATAGTGCACAGTGCACAGTGTACCATGTATAGTGAACAGAGTACAGTGTACCGTGTATAATACACAGTGCACAGAGTACAGTGTACCGTGTATAGTGCACAGAGTACAGTGTACCGTTTAGAGTGCACAGTGCACAGAGTACAGTGTACTGTGTATAGTGCACAGAGTACAGTGTACCGTGTATTAGAAAACAGTGCACAGTGCACAGAGTACAGTGTACCGTGTATAGTGCACAGTGCACAGAGTACAGTGTACCGTGTATAGTGCACAGTGCACAGTGCACAGAGTACAGTGTACCATGTATAGTGCACAGCGCACAGAGTACAGTGTACCGTGTATAGTGCACAGAGTACTGTGTACCGTGTATGGTTTACAGTGCACAGAGTACAGTGTACCGTGTATAGTGAACAGATTACAGTGTGCCGTGTATAGTGCACAGAGTACAGTGTACCGTGTATAGTGCACAGTGCACAGAGTACAGTGTACCGTGTATAGTACACAGTGCACAGGGTACAGTGTACCGTGTATAGTGCACAGTGCACAGAGTACAGTGTACCGTGTATAGTGCACAGAGTACTGTGTACCGTGTATGGTTTACAGTGCACAGAGTACAGTGTACCGTGTATAGTGAACAGATTACAGTGTGCCGTGTATAGTGCACAGAGTACAGTGTACCGTGTATAGTGCACAGTGCACATAGTACAGTGTACCGTGTATAGTGCACAGTGCACAGAGTACAGTGTACCGTGTATAGTGCACAGAGTACAGTGTACCGTGTATAGTGTACAGTGCACAGAGTACAGTGCACAGAGTACAGTGTACCGTGTATAGTGAACATAGTACAGTGTACCGTTTATAGTGCACATAGTACAGTGTACCGTGTTTAGTGCACAGTGCACAGAGTACAGTGTACCGTGTATAGTGCACAGTGCACAGAGTACAGTGTACCGTGTATAGAGCACAGTGCACTGACTCCAGTGTACCGTGTATAGTGCACAGTGCACAGAGTACAGTGTACCGTGTATAGTGCACAGTGCACAGAGTACAGTGTACCGTGTATAGTGCACAGTGCACAGTGCACAGAGGACAGTGTACCGTGTATAGTGCACAGCGCACAGAGTACAGTGTATATACCGTGTATATACCGTGTATATACCGTATATACTACTATACCGTGTATAGTGCAAAGTGCACAGAGTACAGTGTACCGTGTATAGTGCACAGTGCACAGTGCACAGAGTACAGTGTACCGTGTATAGTGCACACTGCACAGAGTAGAGTGTACCGTGTATAGTGCACAGTGCACAGAGTACAGTGTACCGTGTATAGTGCACAGTGCACAGAGTACAGTGTACCGTGTATAGTGCACATTGCACAGAGTACAGTGTACCGTGTATAGTGCACAGAGTACAGTGTACCGTGTATAGTGTACAGTGCACAGAGTACAGTGCACAGAGTACAGTGTACCGTGTATAGTGAACATAGTACAGTGTACCGTGTATAGTGCAGATAGTACAGTGTACCGTGTTTAGTGCACAGTGCACAGAGTACAGTGTACCGTGTATAGTGAACATAGTACAGTGTACCGTGTATAGTGCACATAGTACAGTGTACCGTGTTTAGTGCACAGTGCACAGAGTACAGTGTACCGTGTATAGTGCACAGTGCACAGAGTACAGTGTACCGTGTATAGAGCACAGTGCACTGAGTCCAGTGTACCGTGTATAGTGCACAGTGCACAGAGTACAGTGTACCGTGTATAGTGCACAGTGCACAGAGTACAGTGTACCGTGTATAGTGCACAGTGCACAGTGCACGGAGTACAGTGTACTGTGTATAGTGCACAGCGCACAGAGTACAGTGTATATACCGTGTATATACCGTGTATCTACCGTATATACTACTATACCGTGTATAGTGCACAGTGCACAGAGTACAGTGTACCGTGTATAGTGCACAGTGCACAGTGCACAGTGTACAGTGTACCGTGTATAGTGCACAGAGTACAGTGTACCGTGTATAGTGCACAGAGTAGAGTGTACCGTGTATAGTGCACAGTGCACAGAGTACAGTGTACTGTGCATAGTGCACAGTGCACTGAGTCCAGTGTACAGTGTATAGTGCACAGTGCACAGAGTACAGTGTACCGTGTATAGTGCACAGTGCACAGAATACAGTGTACCGTGTATAGTGCACAGTGCACAGTGCAAAGAGTACAGTGTACCGTGTATAGTGCACAGTGCACAGTGCACAGAGTACAGTGTACCGTGTATAGTGCAGAGCGCACAGAGTACAGTGTACCGTGTATAGTGCACAGAGTACTGTGTACCGTGTATGGTGTACAGTGCACAGAGTACAGTGTACCGTGTATAGTGAACAGAGTAAAGTGTACCGTGTATAGTGCACAGTGCACAGAGTACAGTGTACCGTGTATAGTACACAGTGCACAGGGTACAGTGTACCGTGTATAGTGCAGAGTGCACAGAGTACAGTGTACCTTGTTTAGTGCACAGGGCATAGAGTACAGTGTACCGTGTATAGTGCAGAGTATAGTGTACTGTGTATAGTGCACAGTGCACAGAGTACAGTGTACCGTGTATAGAGCACAGTGCAAAGCGTACAGTGTACCGTGTATAGTGCACAGCAAACAGAGTACAGTGTACCGTGTATAGTGCACAGTGCACAGAGTACAGTAAACCGTGTATAGTGCACAGTGCACAGAGTACAGTGTACCGTGTATAGTGCACAGTGCACAGAGTACAGTGTACCGTGTATAGTGCACAGTGCACAGAGTACAGTGTACCGTGTATAGTGCACAGAGTACAGTTTACCGTGTATAGTGTACAATGCACAGAGTACAGTGCACAGAGTACAGTGTACCGTGTATAGTGAACATAGTACAGTGTACCATGTATAGTGCACATAGTACAGTGTACCGTGTTTAGTGCACAGTGCACAGAGTACAGTGTACCGTGTTTAGTGCACAGGGCATAGAGTACAGTGTACCGTGTAAAGTGCAGAATACAGTGTACTGTGTATAGTGCACAGTGCACAGAGTACAGTGTACCGTGTATAGTGCACAGTGCACAGCGTACAGTGTACCGTGTATAGTGCACAGCACACAGAGTACAGGGTACCTTGTATAGTGCACAGTGCACAGAGTACAGTGCACCGTGTATAGTGCACAGTGCCCAGAGTACAGTGTACCGTGTATAGTGCACAGTGCAAAGAGTACAGTGTACAGTGTTTAGTGCACAGGGCATAGAGTAGAGTGTACCGTGTAAAGTGCAGAGTACAGTGTACTGTGTATAGTGCACAGTGCACAGAGTACAGTGTACCGTGTATAGTGCACAGTGCACAGCGTACAGTGTACCGTGTATAGTGCACAGCACACAGAGTACAGGGTACCGTGTATAGTGCACAGTGCACAGAGTACAGTGCACCGTGTATAGTGCACAGTGCACAGAGTACAGTGTACCGTGTATAGTGCACGGTGCCCAGAGTACAGTGTACCGTGTATAGTGCACAGTGCACAGAGTACAGTGTACCACGTATAGTGCACAGGGCACAGAGTACAGTGTACCGTGGATAGTGCAAAGAGTACATGGTACTGTGTATAGTGGACAGTGCACAGAGTACAGTGTACCGTGTATAGTGCACAGTGCACAGTGTACCATGTATAGTGAACAGAGTACAGTGTACCATGTATAGTACACAGTGCACAGAGTACAGTGTACCGTGTATAGTGCACAGAGTACAGTGTACCGTTTATAGTGCACAGTGCACAGAGTACAGTGTACTGTGTATAGTGCACAGAGTACAGTGTACCGTGTAATTGAAA
Organism: Meandrina meandrites; assembly: GCA_963693305.1. NCBI lineage: Eukaryota > Metazoa > Cnidaria > Anthozoa > Scleractinia > Meandrinidae > Meandrina > Meandrina meandrites. The sequence continues at coordinate 238,782 of OY855912.1, read as the reverse complement.
ACAGTGCACAGTGCACAGAGTACAGTGTACCGTGTATAGTGCACAGTGCACAGAGTACAGTGTACCGTGTATAGAGCACAGTGCACAGTGCACAGAGTACAGTGTACCGTGTATAGTGCACAGCGCACAGAGTACAGTGTACCGTGTATAGTGCACAGAGTACTGTGTACCGTGTATGGTGTACAGTGCACAGAGTACAGTGTACCGTGTATAGTGAACAGAGTACAGTGTGCCGTGTATAGTGCACAGAGTACAGTGTGCCGTGTATAGTGCACAGTGCACAGGGTACAGTGTACCGTGTATAGTGCACAGTGCACAGAGTACAGTGTACCGTGTATAGTGCACAGGGCATAGAGTACAGTGTACCGTGTATAATGCACAGAGTACTGTGTACCGTGTATGGTGTACAGTGCACAGAGTACAGTGTACCGTGTATAGTGCACAGTGAAGAGAGTACACAGTGTACCGTGTATCGTGCACAGTGCACAGATTACAGTGTACCGTTTATAGTGCACAGAGTACAGTGTACCGTGTATAGTGCACAGAGTACAGTGTACCGTGTATAGTGCACAGAGTAGAGTGTACCGTGTATAGTGCACAGTGCACAGAGTACAGTGTACCGTGCATAGTGCACAGTGCAGAGAGTACAGTGTACCGTGTATAGTGCACAGAGTACAGTGTACCGTATATAGTGCAAAGAGTACAGTGTACCGTGTATAGTGCACAGAGTACAGTGTACCGTGTATAGTGCACAGTGCACAGAGTACAGTGTACCGTGTATAGAGCACAGTGCACTGAGTCCAGTGTACCGTGTATAGTGCACAGTGCACAGAGTACAGTGTACCGTGTATAGTGCACAGCGCACAGAGTACAGTGTACCGTGTATAGTGCACAGTGCACAGTGCACAGAGTACAGTGTACCGTGTATAGTGCACAGCGCACAGAGTAGAGTGTACCGTGTATAGTGCACAGTGCACAGTGCACAGAGTACAGTGTACCATGTATAGTGCACAGAGTACAGTGTACCGTGTATAGTGCACAGAGTAGAGTGTACCGTGTATAGTGCACAGTGCACAGAGTACAGTGTACCGCGCATAGTGCACAGTGCACTGAGTCCAGTGTACCGTGCATAGTGCACAGTGCACAGAGTCCAGTGTACAGTGTATAGTGCACAGTGCACAGAGTACAGTGTACCGTGTATAGTGCACAGTGCACAGTGCACAGAGTACAGTGTACCGTGTATAGTGCCCAGTGCACAGTGCACAGAGTACAGTGTACCGTTTATAGTGCACAGTGCACAGTGCACAGAGTACAGTGTACCGTGTATAGTGCACAGTGCACAGTGCACAGAGTACAGTGTACCGTGTATAGTGCACAGCGCACAGAGTACAGTGTACCGTGTATAGTGCACAGAGAACTGTGTACCGTGTATGGTGTACAGTGCACAGAGTACAGTGTACCGTGTATAGTGCACAGAGTGCAGTGTACCGTGTATAGTGCACAGTGCTCAGAGTACAGTGAACCGTGTATAGTACACAGTGCACAGGGTACAGTGTACCGTGTATAGTGCACAGTGCACAGAGTACAGTGTACCGTGTTTAGTGCACAGGGCATAGAGTACAGTGTACCGTGTATAGTGCAGTACAGTGTACTGTGTATAGTGCACAGTGCACAGAGTACAGTGTACAGTGTATAGTGCACAGTGCACAGCGTACAGTGTACCGTGTATAGTGCACAGAGCACAGAGTACACGGTACACTGTACTCTGTCCACTGTGCACTATACACGGTACACTGTACTCTGTGCACTATACACGGCACACTGTACTCTGTTCACTATACACGGTACACTGTACTCTGTGCACTGTACACCATACACGGTACACAGTACTCTGTGCACTATACACGGTACACTGTACTCTGTGCGCTGTGCACTATACACGGTACACTGTACTCTGTGCACTGTGCACTGTGCACTATACACGGTACACTGTACTCTGTGCACTGTGCACTATACACGGTACACTGTACTCTGTGCACTGTGCACTGTTTTCAATTACACGGTACACTGTACTCTGTGCACTATACACGGTACACTGTACTCTGTGCACTGTGCACTATACACGGTACACTGTACTCTGTGCACTGTGTACTATACATGGTACACTGTACTCTGTTCACTATACATGGTACACTGTGCACTGTGCACTATACACGGTACACTGTACTCTGTGCACTGTCCACTATACACAGTACCCTGTACTCTGTGCACTATCCACGGTACACTGTACTCTGTGCGCTGTGCACTATACGTGGTACACTGTACTCTGTGCACTGTGCACTATACACGGTACACTGTACTCTGTGCACCGTGCACTATACACGGTACACTGTACTATGTGCACTGTGCACTATACACGGTGTACTGTACTCTGTGCACTTTGCACTATACACGGTACACTGTACTCTGTGTGCTGTGCACTATACACGGTACACTGTACGCTGTGCACTGTGCACTATACACGGTACACTGTACTCTGTGCACTGTGCACTATACACGGTACACTGTACTCTGTGCACTGTGCACTATACACGGTACACTGTACTCTGTGTGCTGTGCACTATACACGGTACACTGTACGCTGTGCACTGTGCACTATACACGGTACACTGGACTCAGTGCACTGTGCACTATGCACGGTACACTGTACTCTGTGCACTGTGCACTATACACGGTACACTCTACTCTGTGCACTATACACGGTACACTGTACTCTGTGCACTGTGCACTGTGCACTATACACGGTACACTGTACTCTGTGCACTGTGCACTATACACGGTATAGTAGTATATACGGTATATACACGGTATATACACGGTATATACACTGTACTCTGTGCGCTGTGCACTATACACGGTACACTTTACTTTGTGCACTGTGCACTGTGCACTATACACGGTACACTGTACTCTGTGCACTGTGCACTATACACGGTACACTGTACTCTGTTCACTGTGCACTATACACAGTACACTGGACTCAGTGCACTGTGCTCTATACACGGTACACTGTACTCTGTGCACTGTGCACTATACATGGTACACTGTACTCTGTGCACTATACACGGTACACTGTACTCTTTGCACTATACACGGTACACTGTGCTCTGTGCACTATACACAGTACACTGTACTCTCTGCACTGTGCACTATGCACGGTACACTGTACTCTATGCACTGTGCACTATACACGGTACACTCTACTCTGTGCACTATACACGGTACACTGTACTCTGTGCACTATACACCATACACGGTACACAGTACTCTGTGCACTATACACGGTCCTGTGTACTCTGTGCGCTGTGCACTATACACGGTACACTGTACTCTGTGCACTGTGCACTGTGCACTATACACGGTACACTGTACTCTGTGCACTGTGCACTATACACGGTATAGTAGTATATACGGTATATACACGGTATATACACGGTATATACACTCTACTCTGTGCGCTGTGCACTATACACGGTACACTGTACTCTGTGCACTGTGCACTGTGCACTATACACGGTACACTGTACTCTGTGCACTGTGCACTATACAGGGTACACTGTACTCTGTTCACTGTGCACTATACACGGTACACTAGACTCAGTGCACTGTGCTCTATACACGGTACACTGTACTCTGTGCACTGTGCACTATACACGGTACACTGTACTCTGTGCACTATACACGGTACACTGTACTCTTTGCACTATACACGGTACACTGTACTCTGTGCACTATACACGGTACACTGTACTCTCTGCACTGTGCACTATGCACGGTACACTGTACTCTGTGCACTGTGCACTATACACAATACACTGTACTCTGCACTATACACTATACATGGTACACTGTACTCTATGCCCTGTGCACTAAACACGGTACACTGTACTCTGTGCACTGTGCACTATACACGGTACACTGTACCCTGTGCACTGTGTACTATACACGGTACACTGTACTCTGTGCACTGTGCACTATACACGGTACACTGTACTCTGTGCACTATACACGGCACACTGTACTCTGTTCACTATACACGGTACACTGTACTCTGTGCACTGTACACCATACACGGTACACAGTACTCTGTGCACTATACACGGTACACTGTACTCTGTGCGCTGTGCACTATACACGGTACACTGTACTCTGTGCACTGTGCACTGTGCACTATACACGGTACACTGTACTCTGTGCACTGTGCACTGTGCACTGTACACTGGACTCAGTGCACTGTGCACTATGCACGGTACACTGTACTCTGTGCACTGTGCACTATACACGGTACACTCTACTCTGTGCACTATACACGGTACACTGTACTCTGTGCACTATACACGGTACACTGTACTCTGTGCACTGTGCACTGTGCACTTTACACGGTACACTGTACTCTGTGCACTGTGCACTATACATGGTATAGTAGTATATGTGACCCTCCACGGGAAAACAGGGAAAAAGGTGAATGCACGGGCACGCGTGCGATGGCACGGCACGCTAAGCGTGTCACAGATCGCACGGATATGTGCATATTTATTAAGCAAAACAAAGAATGTCACGGTTGATATTGTTTGGCACGCTGAAGCTTTTATCAAGAGCAGTTTACTATTTGACACGCTTAACGTGCGATATGACACGCGTGCGATATGGCACGCATGCGATATCGCACGCGAGCGATAAAGACACGCTTTCCAAAATAGCCTTCGGCCGTTAAACTTCTTCTGGCACTAAAACGGGACGAGCCAACTAAAGAAAGAAACGGTAGACAAAAATGTGCTTTTCGATTTTTTTTAATCATACGAAGACACAAGTTTGCATAACTTACGTACTTACCCGACGAACGTGCATAACTGTAATTCCAGATCGTAAGAGGCTTATGCATAAAGCGAAAATAAAATAGAAAAACCTTCCTCGAATCTACGAGACCTTGATACTTAATTGCACTTAAAAAATAAAGCTTGACTACAAGAATTATGTACATTCAAACCTATTGATTTGCAAGTAAACTTCGCAAAGCGATTTGTAACCCACGCCCAGACCTCTCGCGGTTAAGCGATGGAACTCGGACCTGGACTCATGGCATGGAAACGGCATGGATAGTCGGAGTTTCGTTGCTATAGTTACAGAAACAAAACCCGTTGTTTAGTCTTTCAGAAAACGACGATTTTGAAAGGGTGACCGCCCAAACAATACAATTTTTCTAAAACCCGAAATTTGCTGAGTTATGAAACTAACCCGATTTTGGAAATGGAGTGAAACGAAGCTTTAACTGAAATCGTTCAAACTAGATATGGAACGTGGCAAATGATGATATATCCATATCGGAAAACCTAAGGCAGACGATTGGAACGGGATTGAGAATTCACGGGCGAAAAAGGTGAATGTAAAAGTTTACAAATTGCGAGTCTCTTGCAAACTTTTTGCCCGTGAGTCCTTAATCTCGTCCTAATTATCATCTGTCGTGGGCCGAAAAAGTAACAATCGCTGCCGTTTATTGATAGTTTTAGCTGCCTGATAAAAATTTTTTTTTTCAAATTCCTATTTAGATCACTTCCATTTCTCAGCGTAACTGTATTTTTAACCTCCAAGACATTATAAACTTTATGGTACTTCTTATTTCCCCCACCGTCACGGGTTTCGTGAACTTTCCTGACCAGCCAAATGCTCGGCCGCGCAAACACTGGGACCGAAGACTCTTGTTGTCAACATGGCGGATCAGTCGGATCAGTCGGCGGATTGATAATATTGATTTGAACGAAGCGACGTTTGTTTATGACAAGAAATTTGGCTTCAGTCTCTAATGAATTTAAGTTATGGCTTCATGCTTACACAATTATTTTAATTCTTCGCATGTCATCTGAAATCATTGATATTTATCTTAAATACATCGAGAACGCTGCCGAAAGTGAGACTTTTCTTTCGCAAACCTGGGACTCGTAAGCTTACGCTTATGCAGACGTAGGATTTTGCATCATTTACTTTGAGTTTGATACTCAATTGTCAACGGCTCGGGTCATCGAAAATCTGCGACTGAATGTTTGTTTGTCTGTTTCCGAAGTCCGCTTATACCCGCCACCGACCAAGCTAAGCTTTAGACTGTTTTTTACAAGACGAGAGAACGGTAAGTTGAGCGTTACCCTTCGACACGGCTAGCGTGTCATTTTGCACACTTGAATTGCGTGCTATTTGACACGCTGGCGTGCTATTTCACACAGTACCGAGCTCGACACACTTCATTGTTCGACAAGACACGCGCCTTTGTATTAATCGTGCGATGCAAACAAAAGAAAAATTTAAATTAAGCGTGCCTTCTGACACACTGCTCGAAAACCGGCGTGCCATTTTGCACACTGCCTATTGTTTTGCGTGTCATTTTGGCGTGCCCGTGCATTCACCTTTTTCCCTGTTTTCCCGTGGAGGGTCACATATACGGTATATACACGGTATATACACGGTATATACACTGTACTCTGTGCGCTGTGCACTATACACGGTACACTGTACTCTGTGCACTGTGCACTGTGCACTATACACGGTACACTGTACTCTGTGCACTGTGCACTATACACGGTACACTGTACTCTGTGCACTGTGCACTATACACGGTACACTGGACTCAGTGCACTGTGCTCTATACACGGTACACTGTACTCTGTGCACTGTGCACTATACACGGTACACTGTACTCTGTGCACTGTGCACTAAACACGGTACACTGTACTATCTGCACTATACACGGTACACTGTACTATGTTCACTATACACGGTACACTGTACTCTGTGCACTGTACTCTGTGCACTGTACACTATACACGGTACACTGTACTCTGTGCACTATACACGGTACACTGTACTCTGTGCAATGTGCACTATACACGGTACACTGTACTCTGTGCACTGTGCACTATACACGGTACACTGTACTCTGTGCACTGTGCACTATACACGGTACACTCTACTCTGTGCAGTGTGCACTATACACGGTACACTGTACTCTGTGTGCTGTGCACTATACACGGTACACTGTACGCTGTGCACTGTGCACTATACACGGTACACTGTACTCTGTGCACTGTGCACTATACACAGTACACTGTACTCTGCACTATACACGGTACACTGTACTCTATGCCCGGTGCACTAAACACGGTACACTGTACTCTGTGCACTATACAAGGTACACTGTACTCTGTGTGCTGTGCACTATACACGGTACACTGTACGCTGTGCACTGTGCACTATACACGGTACACTGTACTCTGTGTGCTGTGCACTATACACGGTACACTGTACGCTGTGCACTGTGCACTATACATGGTACACTGTACTCTGTGCACTGTGCACTATACACAGTACACTGTACTCTGCACTATACACGGTACACTGTACTCTATGCCCTGTGCACTAAACACGGTACACTGTACTCTGTGCAATATACACGGTACACTGTACTCTGTGCACTGTGCACTGTGCACTATACACGGCACACTGTACTCTGTTCACTATGCACGGTACACTGTACTCTGTGCACTGTACACGGTACACGGTACACAGTACTCTGTGCACTATACACGGTACACTGTACTCTGTGCGCTGTGCACTATACACGGTACACTGTACTGTGTGCACTGTGCACTGTGCACTATACACGGTACACTGTACTCTGTGCACTGTGCACTGTGCACTGTGCACTATACACGGTACACTGTACTCTGTGCACTGTGCACTATACACGGTACACTGTACTCTGTGCACTGTGCACTATACACGGTACACTGGACTCAGTGCACTGTGCACTATGCACGGTACACTGTACTCTGTGCACTGTGCACTATACACGGTACACTCTACTCTGTGCACTATACACGGTACACTGTACTCTGTGCACTATACAAGGTACACTGTACTCTGTGCACTGTGCACTGTGCACTATACACGGTACACTGTACTCTGTGCACTGTGCACTATACACGGTATAGTAGTATATACGGTATATACACGGTATATACACGGTATATACACTGTACTCTGTGCGCTGTGCACTATACACGGTACACTGTACTTTGTGCACTGTGCACTGTGCACTATACACGGTACACTGTACTCTTTGCACTGTGCACTATACACGGTACACTGTACTCTGTTCACTGTGCACTATACACGGTACACTGGACTCAGTGCACTGTGCTCTATACACGGTACACTGTACTCTGTGCACTGTGCACTATACATGGTACACTGTACTCTGTACACTATACACGGTATACTGTACTCTTTGCACTATACACGGTACACTGTACTCTGTGCACTATACACGGTACACTGTACTCTCTGAACTGTGCACTATGCACGGTACACGGTACTCTGTGCACTGTGCACTATACACGGTACACTCTACTCTGTGACCTATACACGGTACACTGTACTCTGTGCACTATACACCATACACGGTACACAGTACTCTGTGCACTATACACAGTACACTGTACTCTGTGCGCTGTGCACTATACACGGTACACTGTACTCTGTGCACTGTGCACTGTGCACTATACACGGAACACTGTACTCTGTGCACTGTGCACTGTGCACTATAAACGGTACACTGTACTCTGTGCACTGTGCACTATACATGGTACACTGTACTCTGTGCACTGTGCACTATACACGGTACACTGGACTCAGTGCAATGTGCACTATGCACGGTACATTGTACTCTGTGCACTGTGCACTGTGCACTATACACGGTACACTCTACTCTGTGCACTATACACGGTACACTGTACTCTGTGCACTATACACAGTACACTGTAATCTGTGCACTGTGCACTGTGCACTATACACGGTACACTGTACTCTGTGCACTGTGCACTATACGCGGTATAGTAGTATATACGGTATATACATGGTATATACACGGTATATACACTCTACTCTGTGCGCTGTGCACTATACACGGTACACTGTACTCTGTGCACTGTGCACTGTGCACTATACACGGTACACTGTACTCTGTGCACTGTGCACTATACACGGTACACTGTAATCTGTGCACTGTGCACTATACACGGTACACTGGACTCAGTGCACTGTGCTCTATACACGGTACACTGTACTCTGTGCACTGTGCACTATACACGGTACACTGTACTCTGTGCACTATACACGGTACACTGTACTCTTTGCACTATACACGGTACACTGTACTCTGTGCACTATACACGGTACACTGTACTCTCTGCACTGTACACTATGCACGGTACACTGTACTCTGAGCACTGTGCACTATACACGGTACACTCTACTCTGTGCACTATACACGGTACACTGTACTCTGTGCACTATACACGGTACACTGTACTCTGTGCACTATAAACGGTACACTGTACTCTGTGCACTGTGCACCATACACGGTACACTGTGTACTCTCTGCACTGTGCACTATACACGGTACACTGTACTCTGTGCACTGTACACCATACACGGTACACAGTACTCTGTGCACTATACACGGTACACTGTACTCTATGCCCTGTGCACTAAACACGGTACACTGTACTCTGTGCACTTTTCACTATACACGGTACACTGTACCCTGTGCACTGTGAACTATACACGGTACACTGTACTCTGTGCACTGTGCACTATACACGGTACACTGTACTGTGTGCACTATACACGGCACACTGTACTCTGTTCACTATAGACGGTACACTGTACTCTGTGCACTGTACACCATACACGGTACACAGTACTCTGTGCACTATACACGGTACACTGTACTCTGTGCACTGTGCACTATACACGGTACACTGTACCCTGTGCACTGTGTACTATACACGGTACACTGTACTCTGTGCACTGTGCACTATACACGGTACACTGTACTCTGTGCACTATACACGGCACACTGTAATCTGTTCACTATACACGGTACACTGTACTCTGTGCACTGTACACCATACACGGTACACAGTACTCTGTGCACTATACACGGTACACTGTACTCTGTGCGCTGTGCACTATACACTGTACACTGTACTCTGTGCACTGTGCACTGTGCACTATACACGGTACACTGTACTCTGTGCACTGTGCACTATACACGGTACACTGTACTCTGTGCACTGTGCACTGTTTTCTAATACACGGTACACTGTACTCTGTGCACTATACACAGTACACTGTACTCTGTGCACTGTGCACTCTAAACGGTACACTGTACTCTGTGCACTATACACGGTACACTGTACTCTGTGCACTGTGTATTATACACGGTACACTGTACTCTGTTCACTATACATAGTACACTGTGCACTGTGCACTATACACGGTACACTGTACTCTGTGCACTGTCCACTATACACAGTACCCTGTACTCTGTGCACTATCCACGGTACACTGTACTCTGTGCCCTGTGCACTATACGTGGTACACTGTACTCTGTGCACTGTGCACTATACACGGTACACTGTACTCTGTGCACCGTGCACTATACATGGTACACTGTACTCTGTGCACTGTGCACTATACACGGTGTACTGTACTCTGTGCACTTTGCACTATACACGGTACACTGTACTCTGTGTGCTGTGCACTATACACGGTACACTGTACGCTGTGCACTGTGCACTATACACGGTACACTGTACTCTGTGCACTGTGCACTATACACGGTACACTGTACTCTGCACTTTACACGGTACACTGTACTCTATGCCCTGTGCACTAAACATGGTACACTGTACTCTGGTGCACTGTGCACTATACACGGTACACTGTACTCTGTGCACTGTGCACTATACACGGTACACTGTACTCTGTGCACTGTGCACTAAACACGGTACACTGTACTATGTGCACTATACACGGTACACTGTACTATGTTCACTATACACGGTACACTGTACTCTGTGCACTGTACTCTGTGCACTGTACACTATACACGGTACACTGTACTCTGTTCACTATACACGGTACACTGTACTCTGTGCACTGTGCACTATACACGGTACACTGTACTCTGTGCACTGTGCACTATACACGGTACACTGTACTCTGTGCACTGTTCACTATACACGGTACACTGTACTCTGTGTGCTGGGCACTATACACGGTACACTGTACGCTGTGCACTGTGCACTATACACGGTACACTGTACTCTGTGCACTGTGCACTATACACAGTACACTGTACTCTGCACTATACACGGTACACTGTACTCTATGCCATGTGCACTAAACACGGTACACTGTACTCTGTGCACGGTGCACTATACACGGTACACTGTACCCTGTGAAATGTGTACTATACACGGTACACTGTACTCTGTGCACTGTGCACTATACACGGTACACTGTACTCTGTGCACTATACACGGCACACTGTACTCTGTTCAGTATACACGGTAAACTGTACTCTGTCCACTGTACACCATACAGGGTACAAAGTACTCTGTGCACTATACACGGTACACTGTACTCTGTGCGCTGTGCACTATACACGGTACACTGTACTCTGTGCACTGTGCACTGTGCACTGTGCACTATACATGGTACACTGTACTCTGTGCACTGTGCACTGTGCAGTATACACGGTACACTGTACTCTGTGCACTGTGCACTATACACGGTACACTGTACTCTGTGCACTGTGCACTATACACGGTGTACTGTACTCTGTGCACTGTGCACTATACACGGTACACTGTACTCTGTGTGCTGTGCACTATACACGGTACACTGTACGCTGTGCACTGTGCACTATACACGGTACACTGTACTCTGTGCACTGTGCACTAAACACGGTACACTGTACTATGTGCACTATACACGGTACACTGTACTATGTTCACTATACACGGTACACTGTACTCTGTGCAGTGTACTCTGTGCACTGTACACTATACACGGTACACTGTACTCTGTTCACTATACACGGTACACTGTACTCTGTGCACTGTGCACTATACACGGTACACTGTACTCTGTGCACTGTGCACTATACACGGTACACTGTACTCTGTGCACTGTTCACTATACACGGTACACTGTACTCTGTGTGCTGCGCACTATACAAGGACACTGTACGCTGTGCACTGTGCACTATACACGGTACACTGTACTCTGTGCACTGTGCACTATACACAGTACACTGTACTCTGCACTATACACGGTACACTGTACTCTATGCCATGTGCACTTAACACGGTACACTGTACTCTGTGCACTGTGCACTATACACGGTACACTTTACCCTGTGCACTGTGTACTATACACAGTACACTGTACTCTGTGCACTGTGCACTATACACGGTACACTGTACTCTGTGCACTATACACGGCACACTGTACTCTGTTCAGTATACACGGTAAACTGTACTCTGTGCACTGTACACCATACAGGGTACAAAGTACTCTGTGCACTATACACGGTACACTGTACTCTGTGCGCTGTGCACTATACACGGTACACTGTACTCTGTGCACTGTGCACTGTGCACTATACACGGTACACTGTACTCTGTGCACTGTGCACTGTGCAGTATACACGGTACACTGTACTCTGTGCACTGTACACTATACACGGTACACTGTACTCTGTGCACTGTGCACTATACATGGTACACTGGACTCAGTGCACTGTGCACTATGCACGGTACACTGTACTCTGTGCACTGTGCACTATACACGGTACACTCTACTCTGTGCACTATACACGGTACACTGTACTCTGTGCACTACACACGGTACACTGTGCACTGTGCACTGTGCACTATACACGGTACACTGTACTCTGTGCACTGTGCACTATACACGGTATAGTAGTATATACGGTATATACACGGTATATACACGGTATATACACGGTATATACACGGTACATACACTGTACTCTGTGCGCTGTGCACTATACACGGTACACTGTACTCTGTGCACTGTGCACTGTGCACTATACACGGTACACTGTACTCTGTGCACTGTGCACTATACACGGTACACTGTACTCTGTGCACTGTGCACTATACACGGTACACTGGACTCAGTGCACTGTGCTCTATACACGGTACACTGTACTCTGTGCACTGTGCACTATACACGGTACACTGTACTCTGTGCACTATACACGGTACACTGTACTCTTTGCACTATAAACGGAACACTGTACTCTGTGCACTATACACGGTACACTGTACTCGCTGCACTGTGCACTATGCACGGTACACTGTACTCTGTGCACTGTGCACTATACACGGTACACTCTACTCTGTGCACTATACACGGTACACTGTACTCTGTGCACTATACACGGTACACTCTACTCTGTGCACTATACACGGTACACTGTACTCTGTGCACTATACACGGTACACTGTACTCTGTGCACTATACACGGTACACTGTACTCTGTGCACTGTGCACCATACATGGTACACTGTACTCTGTGCACAATACACGGTACACTGTACTCTCTGCACTGTGCACTATACACGGTACACTGTACTCTGTGCACTGTACACCATACACGGTACACAGTACTCTGTGCACTATACACGGTACACTGTACTCTATGCCCTGTGCACTAAACACGGTACACTGTACTCTGTGCTCTGTGCACTATACACGGTACACTGTACCCTGTGCACTGTGTACTATACACGGTACACTGTACTCTGTGCACTGTGCACTATACACGGTACACTGTACTCTGTGCACTGTGCACTGTGCACTATACACGGTACACTGTACTCTGTGCACTGTGCACTATACACCGTATAGTAGTATATATGGTATATATACGGTATATACACGGTATATACACTCTACTCTGTGCGCTGTGCACTATACACGGTACACTGTACTCTGTGCACTGTGCACTGTGCACTATACACGGTACACTGTACTCTGTGCACTGTGCACTATACACGGTACACTGTACTCTGTGCACTGTGCACTATACACGGTACACTGGACTCAGTGCACTGTGCTCTATACACGGTACACTGTACTCTGTGCACTGTGCACTATACACGGTACACTGTACTCTGTGCACTATACACGGTACACTGTACTCTTTGCACTATCCACGGTACACTGTACTCTGTGCACTATACACGGTACACTGTACTCTCTGCACTGTGCACTATGCACGGTACACTGTACTCTGTGCACTGTGCACTATACACTGTACACTCTACTCTGTGCACTATACACGGTACACTGTACTCTGTGCACTATACACGGTACACTGTACTCTGTGCACTATAAACGGTACACTGTACTCTGTGCACTGTGCACCAAACACGGTACACTGTGTACTCTCTGCACTGTGCACTATACACGGTACACTGTACTCTGTGCACTGTACACCATACACGGTACACAGTACTCTGTGCACTATACACGGTACACTGTACTCTATGCCCTGTGCACTAAACACGGTACACTGTACTCTGTGCACTTTTCACTATACACAGTACACTGTACCCTGTGCACTGTGAACTATACACGGTACACTGTACTCTGTGCACTGTGCACTATATACGGTACACTGTACTCTGTGCACTATACACGGCACACTGTACTCTGTTCACTATACACGGTACACTGTACTCTGTGCACTGTACACCATACACGGTACACAGTACTCTGTGCACTATACACGGTACACTGTAGTCTGTGCACTGTGCACTATACACGGTACACTGTACCCTGTGCACTGTGTACTATACACGGTACACTGTACTCTGTGCACTATACACGGCACACTGTAATCTGTTCACTATACACGGTACACTGTACTCTGTGCACTGTACACCATACACGGTACACAGTACTCTGTGCACTATACACGGTACACTGTACTCTGTGCGCTGTGCACTATACACGGTACACTGTACTCTGTGCACTGTGCACTGTGCACTATACACGGTAGACTGTACTCTGTGCACTGTGCACTAGACACGGTACACTGTACTCTGTGCACTGTGCACTGTTTTCTAATACACGGTACACTGTACTCTGTGCACTATACACAGTACACTGTACTCTGTGCACTGTGCACTCTAAACGGTACACTGTACTCTGTGCACTATACACGGTTTACTGTACTCTGTGTACTGTGTATTATACACGGTACACTGTACTCTGTTCACTATACTTGGTACACTGTGCACTGTGCACTATACATGGTACACTGTACTCTGTGCACTGTCCACTATACACAGTACCCTGTACTCTGTGCACTATCCACGGTACACTGTACTCTGTGCCCTGTGCACTATACGTGGTACACTGTACTCTGTGCACTGTGCACTGTGCACTATACACGGTACACTGTACTCTGTGCACTGTGCACTATACACGGTATAGTAGTATATACGGTATATACACGGTATATACACGGTATATACACTCTACTCTGTGCGCTGTGCACTATACACGGTACACTGTACTCTGTGCACTGTGCACTGTGCACTGTACACGGTACACTGTACTCTGTGCACTGTGCACTATACACGGTACACTGTACTCTGTGCACTGTGCACTATAAACGGTACACTGGACTCAGTGGACTGTGCTCTATACACGGTACACTGTACTCTGTGCACTGTGCACTATACACGGTACACTGTACTCTGTGCACTATACACGGTACACTGTACTCTCTGCACTGTGCACTATGCACGGTACACTGTACTCTGAGCACTGTGCACTATACACGGTACACTCTACTCTGTGCACTATACACGGTACACTGTACTCTGTGCACTATACACGGTACACTGTACTCTGTGCATTATAAACGGTACACTGTACTCTGAGCACTGTACACCATACACGGTACACAGTACTCTGTGCACTATACACTGTACTCTATGCCCTGTGCACTAAACACGGTACACTGTACTCTGTGCACTTTTCACTATACACAGTACACTGTACCCTGTGCACTGTGAACTATACACGGTACACTGTACTCTGTGCACTGTGCACTATACACGGTACACTGTACTCTGTGCACTATACACGGCACACTGTACTCTGTTCACTATACACGGTACACTGTACTCTGTGCACTGTACACCATACACGGTACACAGTACTCTGTGCACTATACACGGTACACTGTATTCTGTGCACTGTGCACTATACACGGTACACTGTACCCTGTGCACTGTGTACTATACACGGTACACTGTACTCTGTGCACTGTGCACTATACACGGTACACTGTACTCTGTGCACTATACACGGCACACTGTAATCTGTTCACTATACACGGTACACTGTACTCTGTGCACTGTACACCATACACGGTACACAGTACTCTGTGCACTATACACGGTACACTGTACTCTGTGCGCTGTGCATTATACACGGTACACTGTACTCTGTGCACTGTGCACTAAACACGGTACACTGTACTATGTGCACTATACACGGTACACTGTACTATGTTCACTATACACGGTACACTGTACTCTGTTCACTGTGCACTGTGCACTGTACACGGTACACTGTACTCTGTGCACTGTGCACTATACACGGTAAACTGTACTCTGTGCACTGTGCACTATACATGGTACACTGTACTCTGTGCACTATACACGGTACACTGTACTCTCTGCACTGTGCACTATGCACGGTACACTGTACTCTGAGCACTGTGCACTATACACGGTACACTCTACTCTGTGCACTATACACGGTACACTGTACTCTGTGCACTATACACGGTACACTGTACTCTGTGCACTATAAACGGTACACTGTACTCTGTGCACTGTACACCATACACGGTACACAGTACTCTGTGCACTATACACTGTACTCTATGCCCTGTGCACTAAACACGGTACACTGTACTCTGTGCACTTTTCACTATACACAGTACACTGTACCCTGTGCACTGTGAACTATACACGGTACACTGTACTCTGTGCACTGTGCACTATACACGGTACACTGTACTCTGTGCACTATACACGGCACACTGTACTCTGTTCACTATACACGGTACACTGTACTCTGTGCACTGTACACCATACACGGTAGACAGTACTCTGTGCACTATACACGGTACACTGTACTCTGTGCACTGTGCACTATACACGGTACACTGTACCCTGTGCACTGTGTACTATACACGGTACACTGTACTCTGTGCACTGTGCACTATACACGGTACACTGTACTCTGTGCACTATACACGGCACACTGTAATCTGTTCACTATACACGGTACACTGTACTCTGTGCACTGTACACCATACACGGTACACAGTACTCTGTGCATTATACACGGTACACTGTACTCTGTGCGCTGTGCATTATACACGGTACACTGTACTCTGTGCACTGTGCACTAAACACGGTACACTGTACTATGTGCACTATACACGGTACACTGTACTATGTTCACTATACACGGTACACTGTACTCTGTGCACTGTACTCTGTGCACTGTACACTATACACGGTACACTGTACTCTGTGCACTATACACGGTACACTGTACTCTGTGCACTGTGCACTATACACGGTACACTGTACTCTGTGCACTGTGAACTATACACGGTACACTGTACTCTGTGCACTGTGCACTATACACGGTACACTGTACTCTGTGTGCTGGGCACTATACACGGTACACTGTACGCTGTGCACTGTGCACTATACACGGTACACTGTACTCTGTGCACTGTGCACTATACACAGTACACTGTACTCTGCACTATACACGGTACACTGTACTCTATGCCATGTGCACTAAACACGGTACACTGTACTCTGTGCACTGTGCACTATACACGGTACACTGTACCCTGTGCACTGTGTACTATACACGGTACACTGTACTCTGTGCACTGTGCACTATACACGGTACACTGTACTCTGTGCACTATACACGGCACACTGTACTCTGTTCAGTATACACGGTAAACTGTACTCTGTGCACTGTACACCATACAGGGTACAAAGTACTCTGTGCACTATACACGGTACACTGTACTCTGTGCGCTGTGCACTATACACGGTACACTGTACTCTGTGCACTGTGCACTAAACACAGTACACTGTACTCTGTGCACTGTGCACTGTGCACTATACACGGTACACTGTACTCTGTTCACTGTGCACTATACACGGTACACTGTACTCTGTGTACTGTGCACTATACACGGTACACTGGATTCAGTGCACTGAGCACTATGCACGGTACACTGTACTCTGTGCACTGTGCACTATACACGGTACACTGTACCCTGTGCACTGCGTACTATACACGGTACACTGTACTCTGTGCACTGTGCACTATACACGGTACACTGTACTCTGTGCACTATACACGGCACACTGTACTCTGTTCAGTATACACGGTAAACTGTACTCTGTGCACTGTACACCATACAGGGTACAAAGTACTCTGTGCACTATACACGGTACACTGTACTCTGTGCGCTGTGCACTATACACGGTACACTGTACTCTGTGCACTGTGCACTGTGCACTGTGCACTATACACGGTACACTGTACTCTGTGCACTGTGCACTATACACGGTACACTGTACCCTGTGCACTGTGTACTATACACGGTACACTGTACTCTGTGCACTGTGCACTATACACGGTACACTGTACTCTGTGCACTATACACGGCACACTGTAATCTGTTCACTATACACGGTACACTGTACTCTGTGCACTGTACACCATACACGGTACACAGTACTATGTGCACTATACACGGTACACTGTACTCTGTTCACTGTGCACTATACACGGTACACTGTACTCTGTGCACTGTGCACTATACACGGTACACTGGACTCAGTGCACTGTGCACTATGCACGGTACACTGTACTCTGTGCACTGTGCACTATACACGGTACACTCTACTCTGTGCACTATACACGGTACACTGTACGCTGTGCACTATAAACGGTACACTGTGCACTGTGCACTGTGCACTATACACGGTACACTGTACTCTGTGCACTGTGCACTGTGCACTATACACGGTACACTGTACTCTGTGCACTGTGCACTATACACGGTACACTGTACTCTGTGCACTGTGCACTATACACGGTACACTGGAGTCAGTGCACTGTGCTCTATACACGGTACACTGTACTCTGTGCACTGTGCACTATACACGGTACACTGTACTCTTTGCACTATACACGGAACACTGTCCTCTATGCCCTGTGCACTAAACACGGTACACTGTACTCTGTGCACTCTGCACTATACACGGTACACTGTACCCTGTGCACTGTGTACTATACACGGTACACTGTACTCTGTGCACTGTGAACTATACACGGTACACTGTACTCTGTGCACTATACACGGCACATTGTACTCTGTTCACTATACAGGGTACACTGTACTCTGTGCACTGTACACCATACACGGTACACAGTACTCTGTGCACTATACACGGTACACTGTACTCTGTGCGCTGTGCACTATACACGGTACACTGTACTCTGTGCACTGTGCACTGTGCACTATACACGGTACACTGTACTCTGTGCTCTGTGCACTGTGCACTATACACGGTACACTGTACTCTGTGCACTTTGCACTATACACGGTATAGTAGTATATACGGTATATACAAGGTATGTACACTGTACTCTGTGCGCTGTGCACTATACACGATACACTGTACTCTGTGCACTGTGCACTGTGCACCATACACGGTACACTGTACTCTCTGCACTGTGCACTATACACGGTACACTGTACTCTCTGCACTAGACACGGTACACTGTACTCTGTGCACTACACAGCTGGCTTTTTGCGCTGCTTGCAAAAGCCGACCAAAAATTGTGGTTTGAAACCAAACTCGTGGAATTCGATCTCAAGGGTGTTTTTTCGTTTCGCCTCGATGGGGAATCTCAAAAAAACGAGTTTTGAACGCAATTGGACGACCTTCGTCAACCCAACGTTTTCTTCTACTTGGTAAATCCACCCCAAAATGGTGGTATGAAACCGACCTCGTGGAAATCGATCCCAAGGGTGTTTTTTCGTTTTGCCCCGATGGGGATAGTCGAAAAAACGAGTTTTGAACGCAATTGGACGACCTTCGTCAACCCGGCGTTTTGCGCTGCTGGGAAAAGCCCACCCAAAATGGTGGTATGAAGCCGACCTCGTGGAATTCGATCCAAAGGGTGTTTTTTCGTTTCGCCCCGATGGGGAAACTCGAAAAAACGAGTTTTCAACGCAATTGGACGACATTCGTCAACCCGCCTTTTTGCACTGCTTGCAAAAGCCCAGCAAAAATAGGGGTATGAAACCGACCGCGTGGATTTTGATCCCAAGGGTGTTTTTTTGTTCCGTCCCGATGGGGAAACTCGACAAAACGAGTTTTCAACCCAATTGGACGACCTTGGTCAAACCGGCGTTTTGCGCTGCTTCGAAAATCCCACCCAAAATGGTGGTATGAAACTGACCTCGTGGAATTCGATCACAAGGGTGTTTTTTCGTTTCGCCCCGATGGGGAAACTCGACAAAACGAGTTTTGAACGCAATTGGACGATCTTCGTCAACCCGGCGTTTTCCGCTGCTTGGTAAAGCCCAGCAAAAATAGGGGTATGAAACCGACCTCGTGGAATTCGATCCCAAGGGTGTTTTTTCGTTTCGCCCCGATGGGGAAAGTCGAAAAAACGACCTTCGTCAACCCGCCTTTTTGCACTGCTTGTAAAAGCTAGCCCACCCAAAATGGTGGTATGAAACCGACCTTGTGGAATTTGATCGCAAGGGTGTTTTTTCGTTTCGCCCCAATGGGGAAACTCGAAAAAACGAGTTTTCAACCCAATTGGACGACATTGGTCAAACCGGCGTTTTGCGCTGCTTCGAAAATCCCACCCAAAATGGTGGTATGAAACTGACCTCGTGGAATTCGATCACAAGGGTGTTTTTTCGTTTCGTCCCGATGGGGAAACTCGACAAAACGAGTTTTGAACGCAATTGGACGACCTTCGTCAACCCGGCGTTTTCCGCTGCTTGGTAAAGCCCAGCAAAAATAGGGGTATGAAACCGAAATTGTAAAATTCGATCCCAAGGGTGTTTTTTTGTTTCGCCCCGATGGGGAAAGGTGAAAAAACGCGTTTTGAAAGCAATTGGACGACCTTCGTGAACCCGGCTTTTTCCGCTGCTTGGAAAAGCCCACCCAAAATGGTGGCAGGAAACCGAAATTGTAAAATTCGATCCCAAGAGTGTTTTTTCGTTTCTCCCCGATGGGGAAAGTTGAAAATACGCGTTTGGAACGCAATTCGACGACCTTCGTCAACCTGGCTTTTTCCGCTGCTTGGAAAAGCCCACCCGAAATTTCGGTTTCATGCCACCATTTTGGGTGGGCTTTTCCAAGCAGCGGAAAAAGCCGGGTTCACGAAGGTCGTCGAATTGCGTTCAAAACGCGTTTTTTAAACTTTCCCATTCAGAGCGAAACGAAATAACACCCTAGGGATCGAATTTTACAATTTCGGTTTCATGGCACCATTTTGGGTGGGCTTATCCAAGCAGCGGAAAAAGCCGGGTTGACGAAGGTCGTCCAATTGCGTTCAAAACCAGTTTTTTGAACTTTGCCCATCGGGGAGAAACGAAAAAACACGCTTGGGATGGAATTTTACAATTTCGGTTTCCTGCCACCATTTTGGGTGGGCTTTTCCAAGCAGCGGAAAAAGCCGGGTTCACGAAAGTCGTCCAATTGCGTTCAAAACGCGTTTTTTAACCTTTCCCCATCGGGGCAAAACGAAAAAACACCCTTGGGATCGAATTTTACAATTTCGGTTTCCTGCCACCATTTTGGGTGGGCTTTTCCAAGCAGCGGAAAAGGCCGGGTAGACGAAGGTCGTCCAATTGCGTTCAAAACGCGTTTTTTAACCTTTCCCCATCGGGGCGAAGCGAAAAAACACCCTTGGGATCGAATTTTAAAATTTCGGTTTCATGCCACCATTTTCGGTGGGTTTTTCGAAGCAGCGGAAGAAGCCGGGTTGACGAAGGTCGTCCAATTGCGTTCAAAACGAGTTTTTTGAACTTTCCCCATCGGGGAGAAACGAAAAAACACGCTTGGGATTCAATTTTACAATTTCGGTTTCATGCCACCATTTTGGGTGGGTTTTTCGAAGCAGCGGAAAAAGCCGGGTTCACGAAGGTCGTCCAATTGCTTTCAAAACGCGTTTTTTCAACTTTCCCCATCGGGGCGAAACGAAAAAACACCCTTGGGATCTAATTTTACAATTTCGGTTTCATGCCACCATTTTGGGGGGGCTTTTCCAAGCAGCGGAAAAAGCTGGGTTCACGAAGGTCGTCCCATGGCGTTCAAAACGCGTTTTTTCTACTTTCCCCATCGGGGCGAAACGCAAAAACACCCTTGGGATCGAATTTTACAATTTCGGTTTCATGGCACTACTTTGGGTGGGCTTATCCAAGCAGCGGAAAAAGCCGGGTTGACGAAGGTCGTCCAATTGCGTTCAAAACGAGTTTTTTGAACTTTGCCCATCGGGGAGAAACGAAAAAACACGCTTAGGATCGAATTTTACAATTTCGGTTTCCTGCCACCATTTTGGGTGGGCTTTTCAAGGCAGCGGAAAAAGCCGGGTTCACGAAGGTCGTCCAATTGCATTCAAAACGCGTTTTTTCAACTTTCCCCATCGGGGCGAAACGAAAAAACACCCTTGGGATCGAATTCCACGAGGTCGGTTTC
The DNA here is from genome assembly GCA_963693305.1 of Meandrina meandrites. Taxonomy (NCBI): domain Eukaryota; kingdom Metazoa; phylum Cnidaria; class Anthozoa; order Scleractinia; family Meandrinidae; genus Meandrina; species Meandrina meandrites. The sequence continues at coordinate 216,001 of OY855912.1, read as the reverse complement.
ATACCCCTATTTTTGCTGGGCTTTACCAAGCAGCGGAAAACGCCGGGTTGACGAAGGTCGGCCAATTGCGTTCAAAACTCGTTTTGTCGAGTTTCCCCATCGGGGCGAAACGAAAAGACACCCTTGTGATCGAATTCCACGAGGTCGGTTTCATACCACCATTTTGGGTGGGATTTTCCAAGCAGCGCAAAACGCCGGTTTGACCAAGGTCGTCCAATTGGGTTGAAAACTCGTTTTGTCGAGTTTCCCCATCGGGACGGAACAAAAAAACACCCTTGGGATCAAATTCCACGAGGTCGGTTTCATACCACCATTTTTGCAGGGCTTTTGCAAGCAGTGCAAAAAGGCGGGTTGACGAATGTCGTCCAATTGCGTTGAAAACTCGTTTTTTCGAGTTTCCCCATAGGGGCGAAACGAAAAAACACCCTTTGGATCGAATTCCACGAGGTCGGCTTCATACCACCATTTTGGGTGGGCTTTTCCCAGCAGCGCAAAACGCCGGGTTGACGAAGGTCGTCCAATTGCGTTCAAAACTCGTTTTTCCGACTATCCCCATCGGGGCAAAACGAAAAAACACCCTTGGGATCGATTTCCACGAGGTCGGTTTCATACCACCATTTTGGGGTGGATTTACCAAGTAGCGGAAAACGCTGGGTTGACGAAGGTCGTCCAATTGCGTTCAAAACTCGTTTTTTTGAGATTCCCCATCGAGGCGAAACGAAAAAACACCCTTGGGATCGAATTCCACGAGTTTGGTTTCAAACCAAAATTTTGGGTCGGCTTTTGCAAGCAGCGCAAAAAGCCAGCTGTGTAGTGCACAGAGTACAGTGTACCGTGTCTAGTGCAGAGAGTACAGTGTACCGTGTATAGTGCACAGTGCAGAGAGTACAGTGTACCGTGTATGGTGCACAGTGCACAGTGCACAGAGTACAGTGTACCGTGTATAGTGCACAGCGCACAGAGTACAGTGTATATACCTTGTATATACCGTATATACTACTATACCGTGTATAGTGCACAGTGCACAGAGTACAGTGTACCGTGTATAGTGCACAGTGCACAGTGCACAGAGTACAGTGTACCGTGTATAGTGCACAGTGCACAGTGCACAGAGTACAGTGTACCGTGTATAGTGCACAGCGCACAGAGTACAGTGTACCGTGTATAGTGCACAGAGTACTGTGTACCGTGTATGGTGTACAGTGCACAGAGTACAGTGTACCGTGTATAGTGAACAGAGTACAATGTGCCGTGTATAGTGCACAGAGTACAGTGTACCGTGTATAGTTCACAGTGCACAGAGTACAGTGTACCGTGTATAGTACACAGTGCACAGGGTACAGTGTACCGTGTATAGTGCACAGTGCACAGAGTACAGTGTACCGTGTTTAGTGCACAGGGCATAGAGTACAGTGTACCGTGTATAGTGCAGAGTACAGTGTACTGTGTATAGTGCACAGTGCACAGAGTACAGTGTACCGTGTATAGTGCACAGTGCACAGCGTACAGTGTACCGTGTATAGTGCACAGCACACAGAGTACAGTGTACCGTGTATAGTGCACAGTGCACAGAGTACAGTGTACCGTGTATAGTGCACAGAGTACAGTGTACCGTGTATAGTGTACAGTGCACAGAGTACAGTGCACAGAGTACAGTGTACCGTGTATAGTGAACATAGTACAGTGTACCGTGTATAGTGCACAGAGTACAGTGTACCGTGTTTAGTGCACAGTGCACAGAGTACAGTGTACCGTGTAAAGTCCACAGTGCACAGTGCACAGTGTACCGTGTATAGTGCACAGAGTACAGTGTACCGTGTATAGTGCACAGAGTAGAGTGTACCGTGTATAGTGCACAGTGCACAGAGTACAGTGTACCGTGCATAGTGCACAGTGCACTGAGTCCAGTGTACCTTGTATAGTGCACAGTGCACAGAGTACAGTGTACCGTGTATAGTGCACAGTGCACAGAGTACAGTGTACCGTGTATAGTGCACAGTGCACAGTGCACAGAGTACAGTGTACCGTGTATAGTGCACAGTGCACAGTGCACAGAGTACAGTGTACCGTGTATAGTGCACAGTGCACAGTGCACAGAGTACAGTGTACTGTGTATAGTGCACAGTGCACAGTGCACAGAGTACAGTGTACCGTGTATAGTGCACAGCGCACAGAGTACAGTGTACCGTGTATAGTGCACAGAGTACTGTGTACCGTGTATGGTGTACAGTGCACAGAGTACAGTGTACCGTGTATAGTGAACAGAGTACAATGTGCCGTGTATAGTGCACAGAGTACAGTGTACCGTGTATAGTTCACAGTGCACAGAGTACAGTGTACCGTGTATAGTACACAGTGCACAGGGTACAGTGTACCGTGTATAGTGCACAGTGCACAGAGTACAGTGTACCGTGTTTAGTGCACAGGACATAGAGTACAGTGTACCGTGTATAGTGCAGAGTACAGTGTACTGTGTATAGTGCACAGTGCACAGAGTACAGTGTACCGTGTATAGTGCACAGTGCACAGCGTACAGTGTACCGTGTATAGTGCACAGAGTACAGTGTACCGTGTATAGTGCACAGAGTACTTTGTACCGTGTATGGTGTACAGTGCACAGAGTACAGTTTACGTGTATACTGAACAGAGTACAGTGTGCCGTGTATAGTGCACAGAGTACAGTGTACCGTGTATAGTGCACAGTGCACAGAGTACAGTGTACTGTGTATAGTACACAGTGCACAGGGTACAGTGTACCGTGTATAGTGCACAGTGCACAGAGTACAGTGTACCGTGTTTAGTGCACAGGGCATAGAGTACACTGTACCGTGTATAGTGCAGAGTACAGTGTACTGTGTATAGTGCACAGTGCACAGAGTACAGTGTACCGTGTATAGTGCACAGTGCACAGCATACAGTGTACCGTGTATAGTGCACAGCACACAGAGTACAGTGTACCGTGTATAGTGCACAGTGCACAGAGTACAGTGTACCGTGTATAGTGCACAGTGCACAGAGTACAGTGTACCGTGTATAGTGCACAGTGCACAGAGTAGAGTGTACCGTGTGTAGTACACAGTGCACAGGGTACAGTGTACCGTGTATAGTGCACAGTGCACAGAGTGCAGTGTACCGTGTTTAGTGCACAGGGCATAGAGTACAGTGTACCGTATATAGTGCACAGAGTACTGTGTACCGTGTATAGTGCACAGTGCAGAGAGTACAGTGTACCGTGTATTGTGCACAGAGTACAGTGTACCGTGTATGGTGCACAGTGCACAGAGTACAGTGTACCGTGTATAGTGCACAGAGTACAGTGTACCGTGTATAGTGCACAGAGTACAGTGTACCGTGTATAGTGCACAGAGTAGAGTGTACCGTGTATAGTGCACAGTGCACAGAGTACAGTGTACCGTGCATAGTGCACAGAGTACAGTGTACCGTGTATAGTGCAAAGAGTACAGTGTACCGTGTATAGTGCACAGAGTACAGTGTACCGTGTATAGTGCAAAGAGTACAGTGTACCGTTGATTATAATAATAATAGATTATAATAGGCTTATTATAGCCCAGTAATAGATTATTATAATCCGGTAATAGATTATTATAATCCAGTAATAGCTTATTATAATCCGGTAATAGATTAAGGCACGGCAAAAAATTGGAAGGATTAGATTATTATTAATAATACAATCCGGATTAATATTTACGTCTCTTATAATCGAGATAAAATTCCCGTGAATGTTCAGAGATACTGATATACAGCTATGATGACACACACACTGCAGACATTACACAGAACTGACGGGACATAACACTGATCACACCAATCACATGACAATCACTTTGCATATGCTAGAGCTGGTAGATACCACGATGTTGACCCTAGAAGTTAATGAATAGGAGCAAGCACCTCTGGGCCAGCGAATCCGCGCACGCCTTTGATCTTTAAATAATGCCAATCTTCGGAATCTTTGGACAAAGATTAATCCTAGATAGGAAGAAAATAAATACTTCGTACGATTAAAGCAATCCTATGTAGGATTAATATTGATTATATGGAAGAGATTGTTTTACTGGGAACTAAACCACTCGTAGAATCCATACACCACTGCATCCGGGACCCGAGTGGAGTATTTTCCGTATGACACGCTTGCGAGTGTCATATCGCTCATTGACGTCACGATTCGCGCCTTTTCTACTTTGTTGAATGAACTGGTTTCTTGTGTTGTTTGTTGTTAGCAAGCTTCATCAATCAGGTTTAATTTGTTTAATTAAGCGACGAAAAAGAATGAGATTTCCGAAAAACTTAAGGACAAGAACATGACAATGGAAACCTTGACGATTTCAAGGTTTTTAGAGGGAATTCAGGGACATGATATTGCTATTAACTTAAAGTTTGAGCTTCTTGACATTCATCCACCTACCCTAGTCAATTTGCAAATGTTAAGCAGGATGATTTGACAAATGTGAATGGCATTTTGAGGAAAATAGTACATGTACTTGGAGGCAATGGTCATATTACCAGAGAGTTAAAGTTGCTAAATTGGTTGAGAACTACAACCAAGCAATTGTTGTTAACAAGCCAATTAAACACCAAAGAAATCTGGTCACCAAATTCATTGCGGGTAAACATTCTAGGCAAGAGTTTGAACCTGTTTTAGGCCCTGTAGTTGACAAAGCTAAATGTGAACCATTACAGTTGGGAAATAACTGTTGGCAGCAATGGAATAAGGTAGTCATGAATATTGCACTTACCCGAACCAATCCTGCCGCTTCCATAGTCACAGTTTACTAATTGCCATTTGATTGCTGCTTTCTTAAGTATCTTCGTGCAGTAAGAAACAAGGTAAAGTTTCACAAACTGTACAAGAAAATGGTTAAGTGGTTTAGAGAGAAAAGAAAGGAGAAACCATTTGAGTGTAGATTCACTGCTGAGGAAACTGGAAAATTTTGCAGCAATGTTATGGATGTGGTCGAAGCATTAACTTCCCCAAGTGACACAGAAGCTCGGAATGTTAAGCTGTATGCTCTTGCATTTTCTGGTCTCAAACTCAGAAATGCCTTCTTACTCATGAACAGAGTAACTGTTATTGACCAAAAGGGCATTTATGACTTAGAGAAATCCTGTCAGGAGTATTTTTTTTGCAGTTCACTGTTTTCTACCAGTGTCACCCTTAGCAAGTGGACAGTGGGTTTATCTGTCCCATATCATTCCAGGTCCTTGTTCGGTGCATTTGGGAGTGGTCTGGGCATAAACACCATGCAAGGGGGGGAAGCCAAACACAAGAAACTTGCAAATTATGCAGAGTTTTCTCTTCCCAGGGAAAGATAGGAGAAGGTGTTCTTACATGAACATATGTCCCTTATCTGGCTCAGGTAATAAAACCCACATTTGGTTAAGTATTCCAAAACAAAATTGCAGTACATTCTTAAAAGGTCTTAAACCAGGGAATTTTGTTTTTGTGGTCCCCCCCAAAAACAGGATGAAACTGGGTGTAACTACTGTCAGTCACCTTTAATGGCGAAAATTGCCACATGTGTTGCAGCAAAAAAGATAACTGTTAGAATGAGACGTATAGTGGACGTATAGGTACAAGCCCATTAGGAGTTGAAGTTAAAATGTACTTGTACAAATTATGTACTTGAGGGTTGTAAGATATTTTGATGTCTATGTTAGATGACATATGTAACTTTCAGGTTGAGATACAGTTACTTCTTGTTACTTGCGACTTTAATCTTTATTGTTATAGGTACAAGCCCATTAGGTATTGATGTTTATATGTACTTGTACATTAATAATAGGATTGTTAGACATTATCTTGGAGAAATGCTAAATAAAAGTAATCCATACAAAAAAATATGTGACTATGTCACAGTTTTCCTTCAGTAACTGAACTTCAATTACATTAACAGAGAGAGAAGAGAAAATGTTCATTTAAGGAAACTATGCATTAAAGGTGGGTGGCGCTCCGGCCCACGACAAGATGCGAGAAAACGGACAACGCCAGTACCTAGACCAATTCTCTGGCCATGACCATACCAAGTTTAGTGGTTCAAGCTTGCCTGCAGGCCGAGCCAGAGCGACCAAGGCAACTGCTGGTCTCATGGCCCTACAGCAATTCACTTTGGCCATTTCACACTTACTTGCCGGTAGATCCGGTGGGTAGTGCTCCGGTTCACGACAAGATACGAGAAAACGGACAACGCCAGTACCTAGATCAATCCGCTGGCCATAATCATGCCAAGTTTGGTGTTTCCAGATTGCCTGCAGGCCGAGCCAGAGCGACCAAGGCAACTGCTGGTCTAGGGGGCCTACAGCAATTCACTTTGGCCATTTCACACTTACTTCCCGGTAGATCCGGTGGGTGGCGCTCCGGTCCACGACAAGATACGAGGAAACGGACAACGCCAGTACCTAGATCTATCCGCTGGCCATAACCATACCAAGTTTGGTGGTTCCAGCTTGCCTGCAGGCCGAACCAGAGCGACCAAGACAACTGCTGGTCTCAGGGGCCTACAGCAATTCACTTTGGCCATTTCACACTTACTTGCTGGTAGATCCAGTGGGTAACGCTCCGGCCCAAAACAAGATACGAGGAAACGGACAACGCCAGTTCCTAGACCAATCCGCTGGCGATGACCATAGGAAGTTTAGTTGCTCCAGCTTGATAGCAGGCCGAGCTAAAGCGACAAAAGCAACTGCTGGTCTCAGGGGCTTACAGCAATTCACTTTGGCCATTTCACACTTACTTGCCGGTAGATCCGGTGGGTGGCGCTCCGGTCCACGACCAGATACGAGGAAACGGACAACGCCAGTACCTAGACAAATTCCTTGGCCATTACCATGCCAAGTTTGGTGGCTCCAGCTTCCCTACAGGCCGAGCCAGAGCGACCAAGGCAACTGCTTGTCTCAGGGGCCTACAGCAATTCACTTTGGCCATTTCACACTTACTTGCCGGTAGATCCGGTGGGTGGCGCTCCGGCCCAGGATAAGATACGAGGAAACGGACAACCCCAGTTCCTAGACAAATGCTTTGGCCATTACCATGCCAAGTTTGGTGGCTCCAGCTTCCCTACAGGCCGAGCCAGTGTGACCAAGGCAACTGCTGGTCACAGGGGCCTACAGCATTTCACTTTGGCCATTTCACACTTACTTGCCGGTAGATCCGGTGGGTGGCGCTCCGGTCCACGACAAGATACGAGGAAACGGACAACGCCAGTACCTAGACCCATCCTCTGGCCATGACCATGCCAAGTTTGGTTGTTCCAGATTTCCTGCAGGCCGGGCCAGAGCGACCAAGGCAACTGCTTGTCTCAGGGGCCTACAGCAATTCACTTTAGAAATTTCACACTTACCTGCCGGTAGATCCGGTGGGTAACGCTCCGGACCACGACAAGATACGAGAAAACGGACAAATTCAGTACCTAGACCAATCCTCTGACCATGATCATGAGAAGTTTGGTGGCTCCAGCTTGCCTGCAGACGGAGCCAGAGCGACCAAGGCAATGGCTGGTCTCAGCGGCCAACAGCAATTCACTTTGGCCATTTCACACTTACTTGCCGGTAGATCCGGTGGGTGGCGCTCCGGCCCACGACCAGATACGAGGGAACAGACAACGCCAGTACCTAGACAAATGCGTTGGCCATTACCATGCCAAGTTTGGTGGCTCCAGCTTTCCTACAGGCCGAGCCAGAGTGACCAAGGCAACTCCTGGTCACAGGGGCCTACAGCATTTCACTTTGGCCATTTCACACTTACTTGCCGGTAGATCCGGTGGGTGGCGCTCCGGTCCACGACAAGATACGAGGAAACGGACAACGCCAGTACCTAGACCCATCCTCTGGCCATGATCATGAAAAGTTTGGTTGTTCCAGCTTTCCTGCAGGCCGGGCCAGAGCGACCAAGGCAACTGCTTGTCTCAGGGGCCTACAGCAATTCACTTTGGCCATTTCACACTTACCTGCCGGTAGATCCGGTAGGTAACGCTCCGCCCCACGACAAGATACGAGAAAACGGACAAGGTCAGTACCTAGACCAATCATCTGGCCATGACCATGAGAAGTTTGGTGGCTCCAGCTTGCCTGCAGGCGCAGCCAGAGCGACCAAGGCAACGGCTGGTCTCAGCGGCCTACAGCAATTCACTTTGGCCATTTCACACTTACTTGCCGGTAGATCCGGTGGATGGCGCTCCGGCCCACGACAAGATACGAGGAAACGGACAACGCCACTACCTAGACCAATTATGTGGCCATGACCATGTCAAGTTTGGTGGTTCCAGATTGACTGCAGGGCGAGCCAGAGCGACCAAGGCAACTGTTTGTCTCAGGGGCACTGTCCACTATACACGGTACACTGTACTCTGTGCACTGTGCACTATACACCGTACACTCTACACTGTGCACTATACACGGTACATTGTACTCTGTGCACTTTGCACTATACACGGTACACTGTACTCTGTGCACTATACACGGTACACTGCACTCTGTGCACTGTGCCCTATACACGGTACACTGTACTCTGTGCACTGTGCACTGTTTTCTAATACACGGTACACTGTACTCTGTGCACTATACACAGTACACTGTACTCTGTGCACTGTGCACTATAAACGGTACACTGTACTCTGTGCACTATACACGGTACACAGTACTCTGTGCACTGTGTACTATACACGGTACACTGTACTCTGTTCACTATACATAGTACACTGTGCACTGTGCACTATACACGGTACACTGTACTCTGTGCACTGTCCACTATACACAGTACCCTGTACTCTGTGCACTATCCACGGTACACTGTACTCTGTGCCCTGTGCACTATACGTGGTACACTATACTCTGTGCACTGTGCACTATACACGGTACACTGTACTCTGTGCACTGTGCACTATACACGGTACACTGTACTCTGTGCACTGTGCACTATACACGGTACACTGTACTCTGTGCACTGTGCACTATACACGGTACACTGTACTCTGTGTGCTGTGCACTATACACGGTACACTGTACGCTGTGCACTGTGCACTATAAACGGTACACTGTACTCTGTGCACTGTGCACTATACACAGTACACTGTACTCTGCACTATACACGGTACACTGTACTCTATGCCTTGTGCACTTAACACGGTACACTGTACTCTGTGCACTGTGCACTATACACGGTATACTGTACTCTGTGCACTGTGCACTATAAACGGTACACTGTACTCTGTGCACTGTGCACTAAACACGGTACACTGTACTCTGTGCACTATACACGGTACACTGTACTATGTTCACTATACACGGTACACTGTACTCTGTGCACTGTACTCTGTGCACTGTACACTATACACGGTACACTGTACTCTGTGCACTATACACGGTACACTGTACTCTGTGCACTGTGCACTATACACGGTACACTGTACTCTGTGCACTGTGCACTATACACGGTACACTGTACTCTGTGCACTGTGCACTATACACGGTACACTGTACTCTGTGTGCTGTGCACTATACACGGTACACTGTACGCTGTGCACTGTGCAGTATACACGGTACAATGTACTCTGTGCACTGTGCACTATACACAGTACACTGTACTCTGCACTATACACGGTACACTGTACTCTATGCCCTGTGCACTAAACACGGTACACTGTACTCTGTTCACTGTGCACTATACACGGTACACTGTACCCTGTGCACTGTGTACTATACACGGTACACTGTACTCTGTGCACTGTGCACTATACACGCTACACTGTACTCTGTGCACTATACACGGCACACTGTACTCTGTTCACTATACACGGTACACTGTACTCTGTGCACTGTACACCATACACGGTACACAGTACTCTGTGCACTATACACGGTACACTGTACTCTGTGCGCTGTGCACTATACACTGTACACTGTACTCTGTGCACTGTGCACTGTGCACTATACACGGTACACTGTACTCTGTGCACTGTGCACTATACACGGTACACTGTACTCTGTGCACTGTGCACTGTTTTCTAATACAGGGTACACTGTACTCTGTGCACTGTGCACTATACACGGTACACTGGACTCAGTGCACTTTGCACTATGCACGGTACACTGTACTCTGTGCACTGTGCACTATACACGGTACACTCTACTTTGTGCACTATACACGGTACACTGTACTCTGTGCACTATACACGGCACACTGTACTCTGTTCACTATACACGGTACACTGTACTCTGTGAATTGTACACCATACACGGTACACAGTACTCTGTGCACTATACACGGTACACTGTACTCTTTGCACTGTGCACTATACACGGTACACTGTACTCTGTGCACTGTGCACTGTGCACTATACACGGTGCACTGTACTCTGTGCACTGTGCACTATACACGGTACACTGTACTCGGTGTGCTGTGCACTATACACGGTACACGGTACGCTGTGCACGGTGCACTATACACGGTACACTGTACTCTGTGCACTGTGTACTATACGCAGTACACTGTACTCTGCACTTTACACGGTACACTGTACTCTATGCCCTGTGCACTAAACACGGTACACTGTACTCTGTGCACTGTGCACTATACACGGTACACTGTACTCTGTGCACTGTGCACTATACATGGTACACTGTACTCTGTGCACTGTGCACTAAACACTGTACACTGTACTATGTGCGCTATACACGGTACACTGTACTATGTTCACTATACACGGTACACTGTACTCTGTGCACTGTACTCTGTGCACTGTACACTATACACGGTACACTGTACTCTGTGCACTATACACGGTACACTGTACTCTGTGCACTGTGCACTATACACGGTACACTGTACTCTGTGCACTGTGCACTATACACGGTACACTGTACTCTGTGCACTGTGCACTATACACGGTACACTTTACTCTGTGCACTGTGCACTATACACGGTACACTGTACTCTGTGTGCTGTGCACTATACACGGTACACTGTACGCTGTGCACTGTGCAGTATACACGGTACACTGTACTCTGTGCACTGTGCACTATACACAGTACACTGTACTCTGCACTATACACGGTACACTGTACTCTATGCCCTGTGCACTAAACACGGTACACTGTACTCTGTGCACTGTGCACTATACACGGTACACTGTACCCTGTGCACTGTGTACTATACATGGTACACTGTACTCTGTGCACTGTGCACTATACACGCTACACTGTACTCTGTGCACTATACACGGCACACTGTACTCTGTTCACTATACACGGTACACTGTACTCTGTGCACTGTACACCATACACGGTACACAGTACTCTGTGCACTATACACGGTACACTGTACTCTGTGCGCTGTGCACTATACACTGTACACTGTACTCTGTGCACTGTGCACTGTGCACTATACACGGTACACTGTACTCTGTGCACTGTGCTCTATACACGGTACACTGTACTCTGTGCACTGTGCACTATACACGGTACACTGGACTCAGTGCACTTTGCACTATGCACGGTACACTGTACTCTGTGCACTGTGCACTATACACGGTACACTCTACTCTGTGCACTATACACGGTACACTGTACTCTTTGCACTATACACGGTACACTGTACTCTGTGCACTGTGCACTGTGCACTGTGCACTATACACGGTACACTGTACTCTGTGCACTGTGCACTATACACGGTATAGTAGTATATACGGTATATACATGGTATATACACGGTATATACACGGTATATACACTGTACTCTGTGCGCTTTGCACTATAAAAGGTACACTGTACTCTCTGCACTGTGCACTGTGCACTATACACGGTACACTGTACTCTGTGCACTGTGCACTATACACGGTACACTGTACTCTGTGCACTGTGCACTATACACGGTACACTGTAGTCTGTGTACTATACACGGTACACTGTACTCCTTGCACTATACACGGTACACTGTACTCTGTGCACTATACACGGTACACTGTACTCTTTGCACTATACACGGTACACTGTATTCTGTGCACTATGCACGGTACACTGTACTCTGTGCACTGTGCACTATACACGGTACACTCTACTCTGTGCACTATACACGGTACACTGTACTCTGTGCACTATACACGGTACACTGTACTCTGTGCACTATACACGGTACACTGAGTACATGTACTATTTTCTTCAAAATGCCATTCACATTTGTCAAATCATTCTGCTTAACATTTGCAAATTGACTAGGGTAGGTGGCTGAATGTCAAGAAGCTCAAACTTTAAGTTAATAGCAATATCATGTCCCTGAATTCCCTCTAAAAACCTTGAAATCGTCAAGGTTTCCATTGTCATGTTCTTGTCCTTAAGTTTTTCGGAAATCTCATTCTTTTTCGTCGCTTAATTAAACAAATTAAACCTGATTGATGAAGCTTGCTAACAACAAACAACACAAGAAACCAGTTCATTCAACAAAGGAGAAAAGGCGCGAATCGTGACGTCAATGAGCGATATGACACTCGCAAGCGTGTCATACGGAAAATACTCCACTCGGGTCCCGGATGCAGTGGTGTATGGATTCTACGAGTGGTTTAGTTCCCAGTAAAACAATCTCGTCCATATAATCAATATTAATCCTACATAGGATTGCTTTAATCGTACGAAGTATTTATTTTCTTCCTATCTAGGATTAATCTTTGTCCAAAGATTCCGAAGATTGGCATTATTTAAAGATCAAAGGCGTGCGCGGATTCGCTGGCCCAGAGGTGCTTGCTCCTATTCATTAACTTCTAGGGTCAACATCGTGGTATCTACCAGCTCTAGCATATGCAAAGTGATTGTCATGTGATTGGTGTGATCAGTGTTATGTCCCGTCAGTTCTGTGTAATGTCTGCAGTGTGTGTGTCATCATAGCTGTATATCAGTATCTCTGAACATTCACGGGAATTTTATCTCGATTATAAGAGACGTAAATATTAATCCGGATTGTATTATTAATAATAATCTAATAATTCCAATTTTTTGCCGTGCCTTAATCTATTACCGGATCATAATAAGCTATTATTGGATTATAATAATCTATTACTGGATTATAATAATCTATTACCGGGCTATAATAAGCCTATTATAATCTATTATTATTATAATCAACGGTACACTGTACTCTTTGCACTATACACGGTACACTGTACTCTGTGCACTATACACGGTACACTGTACTCTTTGCACTATACACGGTACACTGTAGTCTGTGCACTATGCACGGTACACTGTACTCTGTGCACTGTGCACTATACACGGTACACTCTACTCTGTGCACTATACACGGTACACTGTACTCTGTGCACTATACACGGTACACTGTACTCTGTGCACTATACATGGTACACTGTATTCTGTGCACTGTGCACCATACACGGTACACTGTACTCTGTGCACAATACACGGTACACTGTACTCTCTGCACTGTGCACTATACACGGTACACTGTACTCTGTGCACTGTACACCATACACGGTACACAGTACTCTGTGCACTATATACGGTACACTGTACTCTATGCCCTGTGCACTAAACACGGTACACTGTACTCTGTGCACTGTGCACTATACACGGTACACTGTACCCTGTGCACTGTGTACTATACACGATACACTGTACTCTGTGCACTGTGCACTATACACGGTACACTGTACTCTGTGCACTGTGCACTATACACGGTACACTGTACTCTGTGCACTGTGCACTATACACGGTACACTGTACTCTGTGTGCTGGGCACTATACACGGTACACTGTACGCTGTGCACTGTGCACTATACACGGTACACTGTACTCTGTGCACTGTGCACTATACACAGTACACTGTACTCTGCACTATACACGGTACACTGTACTCTATGCCCTGTGCACTAAACACGGTACACTGTACTCTGTGCACTGTGCACTATACACGGTACACTGTACCCTGTGCACTGTGTACTATACACGGTACACTGTACTCTGTGCACTGTGCACTATACACGGTACACTGTACTCTGTGCACTATACACGGCACACTGTACTCTGTTCAGTATACACGGTAAACTGTACTCTGTGCACTGTACACCATACACGGTACAAAGTACTCTGTGCACTATACACGGTATACTGTACTCTGTGCGCTGTGCACTATTCACGGTACACTGTACTCTGTGCACTGTGCACTGTGCACTATACACGGTACACTGTACTCTGTGCACTGTGCACTGTGCACTGTGCACTATACACGGTACACTGTACTCTGTGCACTGTGCACTATACACGGTACACTGTACTCTGTGCACTGTGCACTATACAAGGTACACTGGACTCAGTGCACTGTGCACTATGCACGGTACACTGTACTCTGTGCACTGTGCACTATACACGGTACACTCTACTCTGTGCACTATACACGGTACACTGTACTCTGTGCACTATACACGGTACACTGTGCACTGTGCACTGTGCACTATACACGGTACACTGTACTCTGTGCACTGTGCACTAAACACGGTACACTGTACTCTGTGCACTATACACGGTACACTGTACTATGTTCACTATACACGGTACACTGTACTCTGTGCACTGTACTCTGTGCACTGTACACTATACACGGTACACTGTACTCTGTGCACTATACACGGTACACTGTACTCTGTGCACTGTGCACTATACACGGTACACTGTACTCTGTGTGCTGTGCACTATACAAGGTACACTGTACGCTGTGCACTGTGCACTATACACGGTACACTGTACTCTGTGCACTGTGCACTATACACAGTACACTGTACTCTGCACTATACACGGTACACTGTACTCTATGCCCTGTGCACTAAACACGGTACACTGTACTCTGTGCACTGTGCACTATACACGGTACACTGTACCCTGTGCACTGTGTACTATACACGGTACACTGTACTCTGTGCACTGTGAACTATACACGGTACACTGTACTCTGTGCACTATACACGGCACATTGTACTCTGTTCACTATACACGGTACACTGTAGTCTGTGCACTGTACACCATACACGGTACACAGTACTCTGTGCACTATACACGGTACACTGTACTCTGTGCGCTGTGCACTATACACGGTACACTGTACTCTGTGCACTGTGCACTGTGCACTATACACGGTACACTGTACTCTGTGCACTGTGCACTGTGCACTATACACGGTACACTGTACTCTGTGCACTGTGCACTATACACGGTATAGTAGTATATACGGTATATACAAGGTATATACACTGTACTCTGTGCGCTGTGCACTATACACGGTACAGTGTACTCTGTGCACTGTGCACTGTGCACCATACACGGTACACTGTACTCTTTGCACTGTGCACTATACACGGTACACTGTACTCTCTGCACTAGACACGGTACACTGTACTCTGTGCACTACACAGCTGGCTTTTTGCGCTGCTTGGAAAAGCCGACCCAAAATTGTGGTTTGAAACCAAACTCGTGGAATTCGATCCCAAGGGTGTTTTTTCGTTTCGCCTCGATGGGGAATCTCAAAAAAACGAGTTTTGATCGCAATTGGACGACCTTCGTCAACCCAGCGTTTTCCGCTACTTGGTAAATCCACCCCAAAATGGTGGTATGAAACCGACCTCGTGGAAATCGATCCCAAGGGTGTTTTTTCGTTTTGCCCCGATGGGGATAGTCGGAAAAACGAGTTTTGAACGCAATTGGACGACCTTCGTCAACCCGGCGTTTTGCGCTGCTGGGAAAAGCCCACCCAAAATGGTGGTATGAAGCCGACCTCGTGGAATTCGATCCAAAGGGTGTTTTTTCGTTTCGCCCCGATGGGGAAACTCGAAAAAACGAGTTTTCAACGCAATTGGACGACATTCGTCAACCCGCCTTTTTGCACTGCTTGCAAAAGCCCAGCAAAAATGGTGGTATGAAACCGACCTCGTGGAATGTGATCCCAAGGGTGTTTTTTTTTTCCGTCCCGATGGGGAAACTCGACAAAACGAGTTTTCAACCCAATTGGACGACCTTGGTCAAACCGGCGTTTTGCGCTGCTTTGAAAATCCCACCCAAAATGGTGGTATGAAACCGACCTCGTGGAATTCGATCACAAGGGTGTTTTTTCGTTTCGCCCCGATGGGGAAACTCGTCAAAACGAGTTTTGAACGCAATTGGCCGACCTTCGTCAACCCGGCGTTTTCCGCTGCTTGGTAAAGCCCAGCAAAAATAGGGGTATGAAACCGACCTCGTGGAATTCGATCCCAAGGGTGTTTTTTCGTTTCGCCCCGATGGGGAAAGTCGAAAAAACGACCTTCGTCAACCCGCCTTTTTGCACTGCTTGTAAAAGCTAGCCCACCCAAAATGGTGGTATGAAACCGACCTTGTGGAATTTGATCGCAAGGGTGTTTTTTCGTTTCGCCCCAATGGGGAAACTCGAAAAAACGAGTTTTCAACCCAATTGGACGACCTTGGTCAAACCGGCGTTTTGCGCTGCTTCGAAAATCCCACCCAAAACGGTGGTATGAAACCGACCTCCTGGAATTCGAACCCAAGGGTGTTTTTTCGTTTCGCCCCGATGGGGAAAGTCGAAAAAACGAGTTTTGAACGCAATTGGACGACCTTCGGCAACCCGGCTTTTTGCGTTGCTGGGAAAAGCCCACCCAAAATGGTGGCATGAAACCGAAATTGTAAAATTCGATCCCAAGGGTGTTTTTTCGTTTCGCCCCGATGGGGAAAGTTGAAAAAACGCGTTTTGAAAGCAATTGGACGACCTTCGTGAACCCGGCTTTTTCCGCTGCTTGGAAAAGCCCACCCAAAATGGTGGCAGGAAACCGAAATTGTAAAATTCGATCCCAAGCGTGTTTTTTCGTTTCTCCATGATGGGCAAAGTTCAAAAAACTCGTTTTGAACGCAACTGGACGACCTTCGTCAACCCGGCTTTTTCCGCTGCTTGGATAAGCCCACCCAAAATGGTGCCATGAAACCGAAATTGTAAAATTCGATCCCAAGGGTGTTTTTTCGTTTCGCTCTGAATGGGAAAGTTGAAAAAACGCGTTTTGAACGCAATTCGACGACCTTCGTGAACCCGGCTTTTTCCGCTGCTTGGAAAAGCCCACCCAAAATGGTGGCATGAAACCGAAATTGTAAAATTCGATCCCAAGGGTGTTTTTTCGTTTCCCCCCGATGGGGAAATTTAACAAAACGCGTTTTGAACGCAATTGGACCACTTTCGTGAACCCGGCCTTTTCCGCTGCTTGGAAAAGCCCACCCAAAATGGTGGCAGGAAACCGAAATTGTAAAATTCGATCCCAAGGGTGTTTTTTCGCTTCGCCGTGATGGGGAAAGGTTAAAAAACGCGTTTTGAACGCAATTGGACGACCTTCGTCAACCCGGCTTTTTCCGCTGCTTGGAAAAGCCCACCGAAAATGGTGGCATGAGACCGAAATTGTAAAATTCGATCCCAAGGGTGTTTTTTCGATTCGCCCCGATGGGGAAAGTTGAAAAAACGCGTTTTGAAAGCAATTGGACGACCTTCGTTAACCCGGCTTTTTCCGCTGCTTGGAAAAGCCCACCCAAAATGGTGGCAGGAAACCGAAATTGTAAAATTCGATCCCAAGCGTGTTTTTTCGTTTCTCCCCGATTGGCAAAGTTCAAAGAACTCGTTTTGAACGCAATTGGATGACCTTCGTCAACCCGGCTTTTTCCGCTGCTTGGATAAGCCCACCCAAAATGGTGCCATGAAACCGAAATTGTAAAATTCGATCCCAAGGGTGTTTTTTCGTTTCGCTCTGAATGGGAAAGTTGAAAAAACGCGTTTTGAACGCAATTCGACGACCTTCGTGAACCCGGCTTTTTCCGCTGCTTGGAAAAGCCCACCCAAAATGGTGGCATGAAACCAAAATTTTAAAATTCGATCCCAAGGGTGTTTTTTCGTTTCCCCCCGATGGGGAAATTTAACAAAACGCGTTTTGAACGCAATTGGACCACTTTCGTGAACCCGGCTTTTTCCGCTGCTTGGAAAAGCCCACCCAAAATGGTGGCATGAAACCAAAATTTTAAAATTCGATCCCAAGGGTGTTTTTTCGTTTCCCCCCGATGGGGAAATTTAACAAAACGCGTTTTGAACGCAATTGGACCACTTTCGTGAACCCGGCTTTTTCCGCTGCTTGGAAAAGCCCACCCAAAATGGTGGCAGGAAACCGAAATTGTAAAATTCGATCCGAAGCGTGTTTTTTCGTTTCTCCATGATGGGCAAAGTTCAAAAAACTCGTTTTGAACGCAATTGGACGACCTTCGTGAACCCGGCTTTTTCCGCTGCTTGGAAAAGCCCACCCAAAATGGTGGCATGAAACCAAAATTTTAAAATTCGATCCCAAGGGTGTTTTTTCGTTTCCCCCCGATGGGGAAATTTAACAAAACGCGTTTTGAACGCAATTGGACCACTTTCGTGAACCCGGCTTTTTCCGCTGCTTGGAAAAGCCCACCCAAAATGGTGGCATGAAACCAAAATTTTAAAATTCGATCCCAAGGGTGTTTTTTCGTTTCCCCCCGATGGGGAAATTTAACAAAACGCGTTTTGAACGCAATTGGACCACTTTCGTGAACCCGGCTTTTTCCGCTGCTTGGAAAAGCCCACCCAAAATGGTGGCAGGAAACCGAAATTGTAAAATTCGATCCGAAGCGTGTTTTTTCGTTTCTCCATGATGGGCAAAGTTCAAAAAACTCGTTTTGAACGCAATTGGACGACCTTCGTCAACCCGGCTTTTTCCGCTGCTTGGATAAGCCCACCCAAAATGGTGCCATGAAACCGAAATTGTAAAATTCGATCCCAAGGGTGTTTTTTCGTTTCCCCCCGATGGGGAAATTTAACAAAACGCGTTTTGAACGCAATTGGACCACTTTCGTGAACCCGGCCTTTTCCGCTGCTTGGAAAAGCCCACCCAAAATGGTGGCAGGAAACCGAAATTGTAAAATTCGATCCCAGGCGTGTTTTTTCGTTTCTCCCCGATGGGGAAAGTTGAAAAAACGCGTTTCGAACGCAATTGGACGTCTTTCGTCAACCCGGCTTTTTCCGCTGCTTGGAAAAGCCCACCCAAAATGGTGGCACGAGACCGAAATTGTAAAATTCGATACCAAGAGTGTTTTTTCGTTTCTCCCCGATGGGGAAAGTTGAAAATACGCGTTTCGAACGCAATTCGACGACCTTCGTCAACCCGGCTTTTTCCGCTGCTTGGAAAAGCCCACCCAAAATGGTGGCATGAAACCGAAATTGTAAAATTCGATCCCAAGGGTGTTTTTTCGCTTCGCCCCGATGGGGAAAGTTGAAAAAACGCGTTTTCAACGCAATTGGACGACCTTCGTCAACCTGGCTTTTTCCGCTGCTTGGAAAAGCCCACCCAAAATGGTGGCATGAAACCAAAATTGTAAAATTCGATTCCAAGGGTGTTTTTTCGTTTCGCCCCGATGGGGAAAGTTGAAAAAACGCGTTTTGAAAGCAATTGGACGACCTTCGTGAACCCGGCTTTTTCCGCTGCTTGGAAAAGCCCACCCAAAATGGTGGCAGGAAACCGAAATTATAAAATTCCATCCCAAGCGTGTTTTTTCGTTTCTCCCCGATGGGGAAAGTTAGAAAAACTCGTTTTGAACGCAATTGGACGACCTTCGTCAACCCGGCTTTTTCCGCTGCTTGGATAAGCCCACCCAAAATGGTTCCATGAAACCGAAATTGTAAAATTCGATCCCAATGGTGTTTTTTCGTTTCGCCCTGAATAAGAAAGTTGAAAAAACGCGTTTAGAACGCAATTCGACGACCTTCGTGAACCCGGCTTTTTCCGCTGCTGCTTTTTCCGCTGTCCAATTGCGTTTCGAACGCAATTGGACGACCTTCGTCAACCCGGCTTTTTCCGCTGCTCTAAAAAGCCCACCCAAAATGGTGGCATGAAACCGAAATTGTAAAATTCGATCCCAAGGGTGTTTTTTCGTTTCGCCCCGATGGGGAAAGTTGAAAAAACGCGTTTTGAACGCAATGGGACGACCTTCGTGAACCCGGCTTTTTCCGCTGCTTGGAAAAGCCCACCCAAAATGGTGGCATGAAACCGAAATTGTAAAATTCGATCCCAAGGGTGTTTTTTCGTTTCGCCCCGATGGGGAAAGTTGAAAAAACGCGTTTTGAAAGCAATTGGACGACCTTCGTGAACCCGGCTTTTTCCGCTGCTTGGAAAAGCCCACCCAAAATGGTGGCAGGAGACCGAAATTGTAAAATTCGATACCAAGAGTGTTTTTTCGTTTCTCCCCGATGGGGTAAGTTGAAAATACGCGTTTCGAACGCAATTGGACGACCTTCGTCAACCCGGCTTTTTCCGCTGCTTGGAAAAGCCCACCCAAAATGGTGGCATGAAACCGAAATTGTAAAATTCGATCCCAAGGGTGTTTTTTCGTTTCGCCCCGATGGGGAAAGTTGAAAAAACGCGTTTTGAACGCAATTGGACGACCTTCGTAAACCCGGCTTCTTCCGCTGCTTCGAAAAACCCACCCAAAATGGTGGCATGAAACCGAAATTGTAAAATTCGATCCCAAGGGTGTTTTTTCGTTTCGCCCCGATGGGGAAAGTTGAAAAAACGCGTTTTGAAAGCAATTGGACGACCTTCGTGAACCCGGCTTTTTCCGCTGCTTGGAAAAGCCCACCCAAAATGGTGGCAGGAAACCGAAATTGTAAAATTCCATCCCAAGCGTGTTTTTTCGTTTCTCCCCGATGGGGAAAGTTCAAAAAACTCGTTTTGAACGCAATTGGACGACCTTCGTCAACCCGGCTTTTTCCGCTGCTTGGATAAGCCCACCCAAAATGGTTCCATGAAACCGAAATTGTAAAATTCGATCCCAATGGTGTTTTTTCGTTTCGCCCTGAATAAGAAAGTTGAAAAAACGCGTTTAGAACGCAATTCGACGACCTTCGTGAACCCGGCTTTTTCCGCTGCTGCTTTTTCCGCTGTCCAATTGCGTTTCGAACGCAATTGGACGACCTTCGTCAACCCGGCTTTTTCCGCTGCTTGGAAAAGCCCACCCAAAATGGTGGCATGAAACCGAAATTGTAAAATTCGATCCCAAGGGTGTTTTTTCGTTTCGCCCCGATGGGGAAAGTTGAAAAAACGCGTTTTGAACGCAATGGGACGACCTTCGTGAACCCGGCTTTTTCCGCTGCTTGGAAAAGCCCACCCAAAATGGTGGCATGAAACCGAAATTGTAAAATTCGATCCCAAGGGTGTTTTTTCGTTTCGCCCCGATGGGGAAAGTTGAAAAAACGCGTTTTGAACGCAATTGGACGACCTTCGTACACCCGGCTTCTTCCGCTGCTTCGAAAAACCCACCCAAAATGGTGGCATGAAACCGAAATTGTAAAATTCGATCCCAAGGGTGTTTTTTCGTTTCGCCCCGATGGGGAAAGTTGAAAAATGCGTTTTGAACGCAATGGGACGACCTTCGTGAACCCGGCTTTTTCCGCTGCTTGGAAAAGCCCACCCAAAATGGTGGCATGAAACCGAAATTGTAAAATTCGATCCCAAGGGTGTTTTTTCGTTTCGCCCCGATGGGGAAAGTTGAAAAAACGCGTTTTGAACGCAATTGGACGACCTTCGTACACCCGGCTTCTTCCGCTGCTTTGAAAAACCCACCCAAAATGGTGGCATGAAACCGAAATTGTAAAATTTGATCCCAAGGGTGTTTTTTCGTTTCGCCCCGATGGGGAAAGTTGAAAAAACGCGTTTTGAACGCAATGGGACGACCTTCGTGAACCCGGCTTTTTCCGCTGCTTGGAAAAGCCCACCCAAAATGGTGGCATGAAACCGAAATTGTAAAATTCGATCCCAAGGGTGTTTTTTCGTTTCGCCCCGATGGGGAAAGTTGAAAAAACGCGTTTTGAACGCAATTGGACGACCTTCGTACACCCGGCTTCTTCCGCTGCTTCGAAAAACCCACCCAAAATGGTGGCATGAAACCGAAATTGTAAAATTCGATCCCAAGGGTGTTTTTTCGTTTCGCCCCGATGGGGAAAGTTGAAAAATGCGTTTTGAACGCAATGGGACGACCTTCGTGAACCCGGCTTTTTCCGCTGCTTGGAAAAGCCCACCCAAAATGGTGGCATGAAACCGAAATTGTAAAATTCGATCCCAAGGGTGTTTTTTCGTTTCGCCCCGATGGGGAAAGTTGAAAAAACGCGTTTTGAAAGCAATTGGACGACCTTCGTGAACCCGGCTTTTTCCGCTGCTTGGAAAAGCCCACCCAAAATGGTGGCAGGAGACCGAAATTGTAAAATTCGATACCAAGAGTGTTTTTTCGTTTCTCCCCGATGGGGTAAGTTGAAAATACGCGTTTCGAACGCAATTGGACGACCTTCGTCAACCCGGCTTTTTCCGCTGCTTGGAAAAGCCCACCCAAAATGGTGGCATGAAACCGAAATTGTAAAATTCGATCCCAAGGGTGTTTTTTCGTTTCGCCCCGATGGGGAAAGTTGAAAAAACGCGTTTTGAACGCAATTGGACGACCTTCGTACACCCGGCTTCTTCCGCTGCTTCGAAAAACCCACCCAAAATGGTGGCATGAAACCGAAATTGTAAAATTCGATCCCAAGGGTGTTTTTTCGTTTCGCCCCGATGGGGAAAGTTGAAAAATGCGTTTTGAACGCAATGGGACGACCTTCGTGAAACCGGCTTTTTCCGCTGCTTGGAAAAGCCCACCCAAAATGGTGGCATGAAACCGAAATTGTAAAATTCGATCCCAAGGGTGTTTTTTCGTTTCGCCCCGATGGGGAAAGTTGAAAAAACGCGTTTTGAACGCAATTGGACGACCTTCGTACACCCGGCTTCTTCCGCTGCTTTGAAAAACCCACCCAAAATGGTGGCATGAAACCGAAATTGTAAAATTCGATCCCAAGGGTGTTTTTTCGTTTCGCCCCGATGGGGAAAGTTGAAAAAACGCGTTTTGAACGCAATGGGACGACCTTCGTGAACCCGGCTTTTTCCGCTGCTTGGAAAAGCCCACCCAAAATGGTGGCATGAAACCGAAATTGTAAAATTCGATCCCAAGGGTGTTTTTTCGTTTCGCCCCGATGGGGAAAGTTGAAAAAACGCGTTTTGAACGCAATTGGACGACCTTCGTACACCCGGCTTCTTCCGCTGCTTTGAAAAACCCACCCAAAATGGTGGCATGAAACCGAAATTGTAAAATTCGATCCCAAGGGTGTTTTTTCGTTTCGCCCCGATGGGGAAAGTTGAAAAAACGCGTTTTGAACGCAATTGACGACCTTCGTACACCCGGCTTCTTCCGCTGCTTTGAAAAACCCACCCAAAATGGTGGCATGAAACCGAAATTGTAAAATTCGATCCCAAGGGTGTTTTTTCGTTTCGCCCCGATGGGGAAAGTTGAAAAAACGCGTTTTGAACGCAATTGACGACCTTCGTGAACCCGGCTTTTTCCGCTGCTTGGAAAAGCCCACCCAAAATGGTGGCATGAAACCGAAATTGTAAAATTCGATCCCAAGGGTGTTTTTTCGTTTCGCCCCGATGGGGAAAGTTGAAAAAACGCGTTTTGAACGCAATTGGACGACCTTCGTACACCCGGCTTCTTCCGCTGCTTTGAAAAACCCACCCAAAATGGTGGCATGAAACCGAAATTGTAAAATTCGATCCCAAGGGTGTTTTTTCGTTTCGCCCCGATGGGGAAAGTTGAAAAAACGCGTTTTGAACGCAATGGGACGACCTTCGTGAACCCGGCTTTTTCCGCTGCTTGGAAAAGCCCACCCAAAATGGTGGCATGAAACCGAAATTGTAAAATTGGATCCCAAGGGTGTTTTTTCGTTTCGCCCCGATGGGGAAAGTTGAAAAAACGCGTTTTGAACGCAATTGGACGACCTTCGTACACCCGGCTTCTTCCGCTGCTTTGAAAAACCCACCCAAAATGGTGGCATGAAACCGAAATTGTAAAATTCGATCCCAAGGGTGTTTTTTCGTTTCGCCCCGATGGGGAAAGTTGAAAAAACGCGTTTTGAACGCAATTGACGACCTTCGTACACCCGGCTTCTTCCGCTGCTTTGAAAAACCCACCCAAAATGGTGGCATGAAACCGAAATTGTAAAATTCGATCCCAAGGGTGTTTTTTCGTTTCGCCCCGATGGGGAAAGTTGAAAAAACGCGTTTTGAACGCAATTGACGACCTTCGTGAACCCGGCTTTTTCCGCTGCTTGGAAAAGCCCACCCAAAATGGTGGCATGAAACCGAAATTGTAAAATTCGATCCCAAGGGTGTTTTTTCGTTTCGCCCCGATGGGGAAAGTAGAAAAAACGCGTTTTGAACGCAATGGGACGACCTTCGTGAACCCGGCTTTTTCCGCTGCTTGGAAAAGCCCACCCAAAATGGTGGCAGGAAACCGAAATTGTAAAATTCGATCCCAAGAGTGTTTTTTCGTTTCTCCCCGATGGGGAAAGTTCAAAAAACTCGTTTTGAACGCAATTGGACGACCTTCGTCAACCCGGCTTTTTCCGCTGCTTGGATAAGCCCACCCAAAATTGGGTGGGCATTTTGGGTGGGGTTTTCCAAGCAGCGGAAAAAGCCGGGTTCACGAAGGTCGTCGAATTGCGTTCAAAACGCGTTTTTTAACCTTTCCCCATCGGGGCAAAACGAAAAGACACCCTTGGGATCGAATTTTACAATTTCGGTTTCCTGCCACCATTTTGGGTGGGCTTTTCCAAGCAGCGGAAAAGGCCGGGTTGACGAAGGTCGTCCAATTGCGTTCAAAACGCGTTTTTTAACCTTTCCCCATCGGGGCGAAACGAAAAAACACCCTTGGGATCGAATTTTAAAATTTCGGTTTCATGCCACAATTTTGGGTGGGTTTTTCGAAGCAGCGGAAGAAGCCGGGTGTACGAAGGTCGTCCAATTGCGTTCAAAACGCGTTTTTTCAACTTTCCCCATCGGGGTGAAACGAAAAAACACCCTTGGGATCGAATTTTAAAATTTCGGTTTTATGCCACCATTTTGGGTGGGTTTTTCGAAGCAGCGGAAGAAGCCGGGTGTACGAAGGTCGTCCAATTGCGTTCAAAATGCGTTTTTTCAACTTTCCCCGTCGGGGCAAAACGAAAAAACATCCTTGGGATCGAATTTTACAATTTCGGTTTCATGCCACCATTTTGGGTGGGCTTATCCAAGCAGCGGAAAAAGCCGGGTTGACGAAGGTCGTCCAATTGCGTTCAAAACGAGTTTTTTGAACTTTCCCCATCGGGGAGAAACGAAAAAACACGCTTGGGATCGAATTTTACAATTTCGGTTTCCTGCCACCATTTTGGGTGGGCTTTTCCAAGCAGCGGAAAAAGCCGGGTTCACGAAGGTCGTCCAATTCCTTTTAAAAACGCGTTTTTTCAACTTTCCCCATCGGGGCGAAACGAAAAAACACCCTTGGGATCGAATTTTACAATTTC
Source organism: Meandrina meandrites (assembly GCA_963693305.1). Taxonomy (NCBI): domain Eukaryota; kingdom Metazoa; phylum Cnidaria; class Anthozoa; order Scleractinia; family Meandrinidae; genus Meandrina; species Meandrina meandrites. Next base: position 190,542 of record OY855912.1, on the reverse strand, counting down.
GGTTTCATGCCACCATTTTGGGTGGGCTTTTCCAAGCAGCGGAAAAAGCCGGGTTGACGAAGGTCGTCCAATTGCGTTCAGTGCACAGTGCACAGAGTACAGTGTACCGTGTATAGTGTACAGAGTACTGTGTACCGTGTATAGTGTACAGTGCACAGAGTACAGTGCACAGAGTACAGTGTACCGTGTATAGTGAACATAGTACAGTGTACCGTGTATAGTGCACATAGTACAGTGTACCGTGTTTAGTGCACAGTGAACAGAGTACAGTGTGCCGTGTATAGTGCACAGTGCACAGAGTACAGTGTACCGTGTATAGTGCACAGCGCACAGAGTACAGTGTATATACCGTGTATATACCGTGTATATACCGTGTATATACCGTATATACTACTATACCGTGTATAGTGCACAGTGCACAGAGTACAGTGTACCGTGTATAGTGCACAGTGCACAGTGCACAGAGTACAGTGTACCGTGTATAGTGCACAGAGTACAGTGTAATGTGTATAGTGCACAGAGTAGAGTGTACCGTGTATAGTGCACAGTGCACAGAGTACAGTGTACCGTGCATAGTGCACAGTGCACTGAGTCCAGTGTACCGTGTATAGTGCACAGTGCACAGAGTACAGTGTACCGTGTATAGAGCACAGTGCACAGAGTACAGTGTACCCTGTATAGTGCACAGTGCACAGAGTACAGTGTACCGTGTAAAGTGCACAGTGCACAGTGCACGGAGTACAGTGTACTGTTTATAGTGCACAGCGCACAGAGTACAGTGTATATACCGTATATACTACTATACCGTGTATAGTGCACAGTGCACAGAGTACAGTGTACTGTGCATAGTGCACAGTGCACTGAGTCCAGTGTACAGTGTATAGTGCACAGTGCACAGAGTACAGTGTACCATGTATAGTGCACAGTGCACAGAGTACAGTGTACCGTGTATAGTGCAGAGTGCACAGTGCACAGAGTACAGTGTACCGTGTATAGTGCACAGCGCACAGAGTACAGTGTACCGTGTATAGTGCACAGAGTACTGTGTACCGTGTATGGTGTACAGTGCACAGAAGACAGTGTACCGTGTATAGTGAACAGAGTACAGTGTACCGTGTATAGTGCACAGTGCACAGAGTACAGTGTACCGTGTATAGTACACAGTGCACAGGGTACAGTGTACCGTGTATAGTGCAGAGTGCACAGAGTACAGTGTACCGTGTTTAGTGCACAGGGCATAGAGTACAGTGTACCGTGTATAGTGCAGAGTACAGTGTACTGTGTATAGTACACAGTGCACAGAGTACAGTGTACCGTGTATAGTGCACAGTGCACAGCGTACAGTGTACCGTGTATAGTGCACAGCACACAGAGTACAGTGTACCGTGTATAGTGCACAGTGCACAGAGTACAGTGTACCGTGTATAGTGCACAGTGCACAGAGTACAGTGTACCGTGTATAGTGCACAGTGCACAGAGTACAGTGTACCGTGTATAGTGCACAGTGCACAGAGTACAGTGTACCGTGTATAGTGCACAGAGTACAGTGTACCGTGTATAGTGTACAATGCACAGAGTACAGTGCACAGAGTACAGTGTACCGTGTATAGTGAACATAGTACAGTGTACCATGTATAGTGCACATAGTACAGTGTACCGTGTTTAGTGCACAGTGCACAGAGTACAGTTTACCGTGTATAGTGCACAGTGCACAGAGTACAGTGTACCGTGTATAGTGCACAGTGCACAGAGTACAGTGTACCGTGTTTAGTGCACAGGGCATAGAGTATAGTGTACCGTGTAAAGTGCAGAGTACAGTGTACTGTGTATAGTGCACAGTGCACAGAGTACAGTGTACCGTGTATAGTGCACAGTGCACATCGTACAGTGTACCGTGTATAGTGCACAGCATACAGAGTACAGGGTACCGTGTATAGTGCACAGTGCACAGAGTACAGTGCACCGTGTATAGTGCACAGTGCACAGAGTACAGTGTACCTTGTATAGTGCACGGTGCACAGAGTACAGTGTACCGTGTATAGTGCACAGTGCACAGAGTACAGTGTACCACGTATAGTGCAGAGGGCACAGAGTACAGTGTACCGTGGATAGTGCACAGAGTACAGGGTACTGTGAATAGTGGACAGTGCAGAGAGTACAGTGTACCGTGTATAGTGCACAGTGCACAGTGTACCATGTATAGTGAACAGAGTACAGTGTACCATGTATAGTACACAGTGCACAGAGTACAGTGTACCGTGTATAGTGCACAGAGTACAGTGTACCGTTTATAGTGCACAGTGCACAGAGTACAGTGTACTGTGTATAGTGCACAGAGTACAGTGTACCGTGTAATTGAAAACAGTGCACAGTGCACAGAGTACAGTGTACCGTGTATAGTGCACATTGCACAGAGTACAGTGTACCGTGTATAGTGCACAGTGCACAGTGCAAAGAGTACAGTGTACCGTGTATAGTGCACAGCGCACAGTGCACAGAGTATAGTGTACCGTGTATAATGCACAGTGCACAGTGCACAGAGTACAGTGTACCGTGTATAGTGCACAGTGCACAGTGCACAGAGTACAGTGTACCGTGTTTAGTGCACAGGGCATAGAGTACAGTGTACCGTGTATAGTGCACAGAGTACTGTGTACCGTGTATGGTGTACAGTGCACAGAGTACAGTGTACCGTGTATAGTGCACAGTGAAGAGAGTACACAGTGTACCGTGTATGGTGCACAGTGCACAGATTACAGTGTACCGTTTATAGTGCACAGAGTACAGTGTACCGTGTATAGTGCACAGAGTACAGTGTACCGTGTATAGTGCACAGAGTAGAGTGTACCGTGTATAGTGCACAGTGCACAGAGTACAGTGTACCATGCCTACTGCACAGTGCAGAGAGTACAGTGTACCGTGTATAGTGCACAGAGTACAGTGTACCGTATATAGTGCAAAGAGTACAGTGTACCGTGTATAGTGCACAGAGTACAGTGTACCGTGTATAGTGCACAGTGCACAGAGTACAGTGTACCGTGTATAGAGCACAGTGCACTGAGTCCAGTGTACCGTGTATAGTGCACAGTGCACAGAGTACAGTGTACCGTGTATAGTGCACAGTGCACAGAGTACAGTGTACCGTGTATAGTGCACAGTGCACAGTGCACAGAGTACAGTGTACCGTGTATAGTGCACAGCGCACAGAGTAGAGTGTACCGTGTATAGTGCACAGTCCACAGTGCACAGAGTACAGTGTACCATGTATAGTGCACAGAGTACAGTGTACCGTGTATAGTGCACAGAGTAGAGTGTACCGTGTATAGTGCACAGTGCACAGAGTACAGTGTACCGTGCATAGTGCACAGTGCACTGAGTCCAGTGTACCGTGCATAGTGCACGGTGCACAGAGTCCAGTGTACAGTGTATAGTGCACAGTGCACAGAGTACAGTGTACCGTGTATAGTGCACAGTGCACAGCGCACAGAGTACAGTGTACCGTGTATAGTGCACAGAGTACTGTGTACCGTGTATGGTGTACAGTGCACAGAGTACAGTGTACCGTGTATAGTGAACAGAGTACAGTGTGCCGTGTATAGTGCACAGAGTACAGTGTACCGTGTATAGTGCACAGTGCTCAGAGTACAGTGTACCGTGTATAGTACACAGTGCACAGGGTACAGTGTACCGTGTATATTGCACAGTGCACAGAGTACAGTGTACCGTGTTTAGTGCACACGGCATAGAGTACAGTGTACTGTGTATAGTGCAGAGTACAGTGTACTGTGTATAGTGCACAGTGCACAGAGTACAGTGTACAGTGTATAGTGCACAGTGCACAGCGTACAGTGTACCGTGTATAGTGCACAGAGCACAGAGTACACGGTACACTGTACTCTATGCACTGTGCACTATACACGGTACACTGTACTCTGTGTGCTGTGCACTATACACGGTACACTGTACGCTGTGCACTGTGCACTATACACGGTACACTGTACTCTGTGCACTGTGCACTATACACAGTACACTGTACTCTGCACTATACACGGTACACTGTACTCTATGCCCTGTGCACTAAACACGGTACACTGTACTCTGTGCACTCTGCACTATACACGGTACACTGTACCCTGTGCACTGTGTACTATACACGGTACACTGTACTGTGTGCACTGTGCACTATACACGGTACACTTTACTCTGTTCACTATACACGGTACACTGTACTCTGTGCACTGTACACCATACACGGTACACAGTACTCTGTGCACTATACACGGTACACTGTACTCTGTGCGCTGTGCACTATACACGGTACACTGTACTCTGTGCACTGTGCACTGTGCACTATACACGGTACACTGTACTCTGTGGACTGTGCACTGTGCACTATACACGGAACACTGTACTCTGTGCACTGTGCACTATACAAGGTACACTGTACTCTGTGCACTGTGCACTATACACTGTACACTGGACTCAGTGCACTGTGCACTATGCACGGTACACTGTACTCTGTGCACTGTGCACTATACACGGTACACTCTACTCTGTGCACTATACATGGTACACTGTACTCTGTGCACTATACACGGTACACTGTACACTGTGAACTGTGCACTGTGCACTATACACGGTACACTGTACTCTGTGCACTGTGCACTATACACGGTATAGTAGTATATACGGTATATACACGGTATATACACGGTATTTACACTGTACTCTGTGCGCTGTGCACTATACACGGTACACTGTACTTTTTGCACTGTGCACTGTGCACTATACACGGTACACTGTACTCTATGCACTGTGCACTTTACACGGTACACTGTACTCTGTGCACTATACACGGTACACTGTACTCTGTGCACTGTGCACTATACACGGTACACTGTACTCTGTGCACTGTGCACTATACACGGTACACTGTACTCTGTGCACTGTGCACTATACACGGTACACTGTACTCTGTGCACTGTGCACTACACACGGTACACTGTACTCTGTGTGCTGTGCACTATACACGGTACACTGTACGCTGTGCACTGTGCACTATACACGGTACACTGTACTCTGTGCACTGTGCACTATACACAGTACACTGTACTCTGCACTATACACGGTACACTGTACTCTATGCCCTGTGCACTAAACACGGTACACTGTACTCTGTGCACTGTGCACTATACACGGTACACTGTACCCTGTGCACTGTGTACTATACACGGTACACTGTACTCTGTGCACTGTGCACTATACACGGTACACTGTACTCTGTGCACTATACACGGTACACTGTACTCTGTGCACTATACAGGGTACACTGTACTCTGTGCACTGTACACCATACACGGTACACAGTACTCTGTGCACTATACACGGTACACTGTACTATGTGCGCTGTGCACTATACACGGTACACTGTACTCTGTGCACTGTCCACTATACACAGTACCCTGTACTCTGTGCACTATCCACAGTACACTGTACTCTGTGCCCTGTGCACTATACGTGGTACACTGTACTCTGTGCACTGTGCACTATACACGGTACACTGTACTCTGTGCAGCGTGCACTATACAAGGTACACTGTACTCTGTGCACTGTGCACTTTACACGGTGCACTGTACTCTGTGCACTGTGCACTAAACACGGTACCCTGTACTCTGTGTGCTGTGCACTATACACGGTACACTGTACTCTGTTCACTATACATGGTACACTGTGCACTGTGCACTATACACGGTACACTGTACTCTGTGCACTGTCCACTATACACAGTACCCTGTACTCTGTGCACTATCCACGGTACACTGTACTCTGTGCCCTGTGCACTATACGTGGTACACTGTACTCTGTGCAATGTGCACTATACACGGTACACTGTACTCTGTGCACTGTGCACTGTGCACTATACACTGTACACTGTACTCTGTGCACTGTGCACTGTGCACTGTACACTGGACTCAGTGCACTGTGCACTATGCACGGTACACTGTACTCTGTGCACTGTGCACTATACACGGTACACTCTACTCTGTGCACTATACACGGTACACTGTACTCTGTGCACTATACACGGTACACTGTACTATGTGTGCTGTGCACTATACACGGTACACTGTACTCTGTGCACTGTGCACTGTGCACTATACACTGTACACTGTACTCTGTGCACTGTGCACTGTGCACTGTACACTGGACTCAGTGCACTGTGCACTATGCACGGTACACTGTACTCTATGCACTGTGCACTATACACGGTACACTCTACTCTGTGCACTATACACGGTACACCGTACTCTGTGCACTATACACGGTACACTGTACTCTGTGCACTGTGCACTGTGCACTATACACGGTACACTGTACTCTGTGCACTGTGCACTATACACGGTATAGTAGTATATACGGTATATACTCGGTTTATACACGGTATATACACTGTACTCTGTGCGCTGTGCACTATACACGGTACACTGTACTCTATGCACTGTGCACTGTGCACTATACACGGTACACTGTACTCTGTGCAATGTGCACTATACACGGTACACTGTACTCTGTGCACTGTGCACTATACACGGTACACTCTACTCTGTGCACTATACACGGTACACTGTACTCTGTGCACTATACACGGTACACTGTACTCTGTGCACTGTGCACTGTGCACTATACACGGTACACTGTACTCTGTGCACTGTGCACTATACACGGTATAGTAGTATATACGGTATATACACGGTATATACACGGTATATACACTGTACTCTGTGCGTTGTGCACTATACACGGTACACTGTACTCTGTGCACTGTGCACTGTGCACTATACACGGTACACTGTACTCTGTGCAATGTGCACTATACACTGTACACTGTACTCTGTGCACTGTGCACTATACACGGTACACTGGACTCAGTGCACTGTGCTCTATACACGGTACACTGTACTCTGTGCAATGTGCAGTATACACGGTACACTGTACTCTGTGCACTGTGCACTAAACACGGTACACTGTACTATGTGCACTATACACGGTACACTGTACTATGTTCACTATACACGGTACACTGTACTCTGTGCACTGTACTCTGTGCACTGTACACTATACATGGTACACTGTACTCTGTGCACTATACACGGTACACTGTACTCTGTGCACTGTGCACTATACACGGTACACTGTACTCTGTGCACTGTGCACTATACACGGTACACTGTACTCTGTGCACTGTGCACTATACACGGTACACTGTACTCTGTGCACTGTGCACTATACACGGTACACTGTACTCTGTGTGCTGTGCACTATACACGGTACACTGTACGCTGTGCACTGTGCACTATACACAGTAAACTGTACTCTGTGCACTGTGCACTATACACAGTACACTGTACTCTGCACTATACACGGTACACTGTACTCTATGCCCTGTGCACTAAACACGGTACACTGTACTCTGTGCACTATACACGGTACACTGTACTCTGTGCACTGTGCACTGTGCACTATACACGGCACACTGTACTCTGTTCACTATACACGGTACACTGTACTCTGTGCACTGTACACCATACACGTTACACAGTACTCTGTGCACTATACACGGTACACTGTACTCTGTGCGCTGTGCACTATACACGGTACACTGTACTCTGTGCACTGTGCACTGTGCACTATACACGGTACACTGTACTCTGTGCACTGTGCACTGTGCACTATACACCGTACACTGTACTCTGTGCACTGTGCACTATACACGGTACACTGTACTCTGTGCACTGTGCACTATACACGGTACACTGGACTCAGTGCACTGTGCACTATGCACGGTACACTGTACTCTGTGCACTGTGCACTATACACGGTACACTCTACTCTGTGCACTATACACATTACACTGTACTCTGTGCACTATACACGGTACACTGTACTCTGTGCACTGTGCACTGTGCACTATACACGGTACACTGTACTCTGTGCACTGTGCACTATACACGGTATAGTAGTATATACGGTATATACACGGTATATACACGGTATATACACGGTATATACACTGTACTCTGTGCGCTGTGCACTATACACGGTACACTGTACTCTGTGCACTGTGCACTATACACGGCACACTGTACTCTGTTCACTGTGCACTATACACGGTACACTGTACTCTTTGCACTATACACGGTACACTGTACTCTCTGCACTGTGCACTATGCACGGTACACTGTACTCTGTGCACTGTGCACTATACACGGTACACTCTACTCTGTGCACTATACACGGTACACTGTACTCTGTGCACTATACACCATACACGATACACAGTACTCTGTGCACTATACACGGTACACTGTACTCTGTGTGCTGTGCACTATACACGGTACACTGTACTCTGTGCACTGTGCACTATACACGGTATAGTAGTATATACGGTATATACACGGTATATACACGGTATATACACGGTATATACACTGTACTCTGTGCGCTGTGCACTATACACGGTACACTGTACTCTGTGCACTGTGCACTGTGCACTATACACGGTACACTGTACTCTGTGCACTGTGCACTATACACGGTAAACTGTACTCTGTGCACTGTGCACTATACACGGTACACTGTACTCTGTGCACTGTGCACTATACACGGTACACTGTACTCTGTGCACTATACACGGCACACTGTACTCGGTTCACTATACAAGGTACACTGTACTCTGTGCACTGTACACCATACACGGTACACAGTACTCTGTGCACTATACACGGTACACTGTACTCTGTGCACTGTGCACTATACATGGTACACTGTACCCTGTGCACTGTGTACTATACACGGTACACTGTACTCTGTGCACTGTGCACTATACACGGTACACTGTACTCTGTGCACTATACACTGCACACTGTACTCTGTTCACTATACATGGTACACTGTACTCTGTGCAGTGTACACCATACACGGTACACAGTACTCTGTGCACTATACACGGTACACTGTACTCTGTGCGCTGTGCACTATACACGGTACACTGTACTCTGTGCACTGTGCACTGTGCACTATACACGGTACAGTGTACTCTCTGCACTGTGCACTATACACGGTACACTGTACTCTGTGCACTGTGCACTGTTTTCTAATACACGGTACACTGTACTCTGTGCACTATACACAGTACACTGTACTTTGTGCACTGTGCACTTTAAACGGTACACTGTACTCTGTGCACTATACACGGTACACTGTACTCTGTGCACTTTTTACTATACACGGTACACTGTACTCTGTTCACTATACATGGTACACTGTGCACTGTGCACTATACACGGTACACTGTACTCTGTGCACTGTCCACTATACACAGTACCCTGTACTCTGTGCACTATCCACGGTACACTGTACTCTGTGCCCTGTGCACTATACGTGGTAAACTGTACTCTGTGCAATGTGCACTATACACGGTACACTGTACTCTGTGCACCGTGCACTATACACGGTACACTGTACTCTGTGCACTGTGCACTATACACGGTGCACTGTACTCTGTGCACTGTGCACTATACACGGTACACTGTACTCTGTGTGCTGTGCACTATACACGGTACACTGTACGCTGTGCATTTTGCACTATACACGGTACACTGTACTCTGTGTACTGTGCACTATACACAGTACACTGTACTCTGCACTTTACACGGTACATTGTACTCTATGCCCTGTGCACTAAACACGGTACACTGTACTCTGTGCACTGTGCACTATACACGGTACACTGTACTCTGTTCACTGTGCACTATACACGGTACACTGTACTCTGTGCACTGTGCACTACACACGGTACACTGTACTCTGTGTGCTGTGCACTATACACGGTACACTGTACGCTGTGCACTGTGCACTATACACGGTACACTGTACTCTGTGCACTGTGCACTATACACAGTACACTGTACTCTGCACTATACACGGTACACTGTACTCTATACCCTGTGCACTAAACACGGTACACTGTACTCTGTGCACTGTGCACTATACACGGTACACTGTACCCTGTGCACTGTGTACTATACACGGTACACTGTACTCTGTGCACTGTGCACTATACACGGTACACTGTACTCTGTGCACTATACACGGTACACTGTACTATGTTCACTATACACGGTACACTGTACTCTGTGCACTGTACTCTGTGCACTGTACACTATACACGGTACACTGTACTCTGTGCACTATACACGGTACACTGTACTCTGTGCACTGTGCACTATACACGGTACACTGTACTCTGTGTGCTGTGCACTATACACGGTACACTGTACGCTGTGCACTGTGCACTATACACGGTACACTGTACTCTGTGCACTGTGCACTATACACAGTACACTGTACTCTGCACTATACACGGTACACTGTACTCTATGCCCTGTGCACTAAACACGGTACACTGTACTCTGTGCACTGTGCACTATACACGGTACACTGTACCCTGTGCACTGTGTACTATACACGGTACACTGTACTCTGTGCACTGTGAACTATACATGGTACACTGTACTCTGTGCACTATACACGGCACATTGTACTCTGTTCACGATACACGGTACACTGTAATCTATGCACTGTACACCATACACGGTACACAGTACTCTGTGCACTATACACGGTACACTGTACTCTGTGCACTGTGCACTATACACGGTACACTGTACTCTGTGCAATGTGCACTGTGCACTGTGCACTATACACGGTACACTGTACTCTGTGCACTGTGCACTGTGCACTATACACGGTACACTGTACTCTGTGCACTGTGCACTATACACGGTATAGTAGTATATACGGTATATACAAGGTATATACACTGTACTCTGTGCGCTGTGCACTATACACGGTACACTGTACTCTGTGCACTGTGCACTGTGCACCATACACGGTAAACTGTACTCTCTGCACTGTGCACTATACAGGGTACACTGTACTCTCTGCACTAGACACGGTACACTGTACTCTGTGCACTACACAGCTGGCTTTTTGCGCTGCTTGCAAAAGCCGACCCAAAATTGTGGATTGAAACCAAACTCGTGGAATTCGATCCCAAGGGTGTTTTTTCGTTTCGCCTCGATGGGGAATCTCAAAAAAACGAGTTTTGAACGCAATTGGACGACCTTCGTCAACCCAGGGTTTTCCACTACTTGGTAAATCCACCCCAAAATGGTGGTATGAAACCGACCTCGTGGAAATCGATCCCAAGGGTGTTTTTTCGTTTTGCCCCGATGGGGATAGTCGAAAAAACGAGTTTTGAACGCAATTGGACGAACTTCGTCAACCTGGCGTTTTGCGCTGCTGGGAAAAGCCCACCCAAAATGGTGGTATGAAGCCGACCTTGTGGAATTCGATCCAAAGGGTGTTTTTTCGTTTCGCCCCGATGGGGAAACTCGAAAAAACGAGTTTTCAACGCAATTGGACGACATTCGTCAACCCGCCTTTTTGCACTGCTTGCAAAAGCCCAGCAAAAATGGTGGTATGAAACCGACCTCGTGGAATTTGATCCCAAGGGTGTTTTTTTGTTCCGTCCCGATGGGGAAACTCGACAAAACGAGTTTTCAACCCAATTGGACGACCTTGGTCAAACCGGCGTTTTGCGCTGCTTGGAAAATCCCACCCAAAATGGTGGTATGAAACCGACCTCGTGGAATTCGATCACAAGGGTGTTTTTTCGTTTCGCCCCGATGGGGAAACTCGACAAAACGAGTTTTGAACGAAATTGGACGACCTTCGTCAACCCGGCATTTTCCGCTGCTTGGTAAAGCCCAGTAAAAATAGGGGTATGAAACCGACCTCGTGAAATTCGATACCAAGGGTGTTTTTTCGTTTCGCCCCGATGGGGAAAGTCGAAAAAACGACCTTCGTCAACCCGCCTTTTTGCACTGCTTGTAAAAGCTAGCCCACCCATAATGGTGGTATGAAACCGACCTTGTGGAATTTGATCGCAAGGGTGTTTTTTTGTTTCGCCCCAATGGGGAAAGTCGAAAAAACGACCTTCGTCAACCCGCCTTTTTGCACTGCTTGTAAAAGCTAGCCCACCCATAATGGTGGTATGAAACCGACCTTGTGGAATTTGATCGCAAGGGTGTTTTTTTGTTTCGCCCCAATGGGGAAACTCGAAAAAACGAGTTTTCAACCCAATTGGACGACCTTGGTCAAACCGGCGTTTTGCGCTGCTTCGAAAATCCCACCCAAAATGGTGGTATGAAACCGACCTCGTGGAATTCGATCACAAGGGTGTTTTTTTCGTTTCGCCCCGATGGGGAAACTCGACAAAACGAGTTTTGAACGCAATTGGACGACCTTCGTGAACCCGGCGTTTTCCGCTGCTTGGTAAAGCCCAGCAAAAATAGGGGTATGAAACCGACCTCCTGGAATTCGAACCCAAGGGTGTTTTTTCGTTTCGCCCCAATGGGGAAAGTCGAAAAAACGAGTTTTGAACGAAATTGGACGACCTTCGTCAACCCGCCTTTTTGCGTTGCTGGGAAAAGCCCACCCAAAATGGTGGTGTGAAACCGACCTCGTGGAATTCGATCCCAAGGGTGTTTTTTCGTTTCGCCCCGATGGGGATTCTCGAAAAAACGCGTTTTGAACGCAATTGGACGACCTTCGTCAACCAGGCTTTTTGCACTGCTTGCAAAAGCCCACTCAAAATGGTGGTATGAAATCGAAATTGGTAAAATCGATTCCAAGGGTGTTTCTGCGTTTCGCTCCGATGGGGAAAGTCGAAAAAACGCGTTTTGAACGCAATTGGACGACCTTCGTCAACCCGGCTTTTTGCACTGCTTGCAAAAGCCCACTCAAAATGGTGGTATGAAATCGAAATTGGTAAAATCGATTCCAAGGGTGTTTCTGCGTTTCGCTCCGATGGGGAAAGTCGAAAAAACGCGTTTTGAACGCATTTGGACGACCTTCGTCAACCCGGCTTTTTGCGCTGCTTGGAATAGCCCACCCAAAATGGTGCCATGAAACCGAAATTGTAAAATTCGATCCCAAGGCTGTTTTTTCGCTTCCCCCCGATGGGGAAATTTAACAAAACGCGTTTTGAACGTAATTGGACCACTTTCGTGAACCCGGCTTTTTCCGCTGCTTGGAAAAGCCCACCCAAAATGGTGGCATGAAACCGAAACTTTAAAATTCGATCCCAAGGGTGTTTTTTCGCTTCGCCCCGATGGGGAAAGTTGAAAAAACGCGTTTTGAACGCAATTGGACGACCTTCGTCAACCCGGCTTTTTCCGCTACTTGGAAAAGCCCACCCAAAATGGTGGCAGGAAACCGAAATTGTAAAATTCGATCCCAAGGGTGTTTTTTCGCTTCGCCCCGATGGGGAAAGTTGAAAAAAACGCGTTTTGAACGCAATTGGACGACCTTCGTCAACCCGGCTTTTTCCGGTGCTTGGAAAAGCCCACCCAAAATGGTGGCATGAAACCGAAATTGTAAAATTCGATCCCAAGGGTGTTTTTTCGTTTCGCCCCGATGGGGAAAGTTGAAAAAACGCGTTTTGAAAGCAATTAAACGACCTTCGTGAACCCGGCTTTTTCCGCTGCTTGGAAAAGCCCACCCAAAATGGTGGCAGGAAACCGAAATTGTAAAATTCGATCCCAAGGGTGTTTTTTCGCTTCGCCCCGATGGGGAAAGTTGAAAAAACGCGTTTTGAACGCAATTGGACGACCTTCGTCAACCCGGCTTTTTCCGCTGCTTGGAAAAGCCCACCCAAAATGGTGGCAGGAAACCGAAATTGTAAAATGCGATCCCAAGGGTGTTTTTTCGCTTCGCCCCGATGGGGAAAGTTGAAAAAACGCGTTTTGAAAGCAATTGGACGACCTTCGTCAACCCGGCTTTTTCCGCTGCTTGGAAAAGCCCACCCAAAATGGTGGCAGGAAACCGAAATTGTAAAATTCGATCCCAAGGGTGTTTTTTCGCTTCGCCCCGATGGGGAAAGTTGAAAAAACGCGTTTTGAACGCAATTGGACGACCTTCGTCAACCCGGCTTTTTCCGCTGCTTGGAAAAGCCCACCCAAAATGGTGGCAGGAAACCGAAATTGTAAAATTCGATCCCAAGCGTGTTTTTTCGTTTCTCCCCGATGGGCAAAGTTCAAAAAACTCGTTTTGAACGCAATTGGACGACCTTCGTCAACCCGGCTTTTTCTGCTGCTTGGATAAGCCCACCCAAAATGGTGCCATGAAACCGAAATTGTAAAATTCGATCCTAAGGGTGTTTTTTCGTTTCGCTCTGAATGGGAAAGTTGAAAAAACGCGTTTTCAACGCAATTCGACGACCTTCGTGAACCCGGCTTTTTCCGCTGCTTGGAAAAGCCCACCCAAAATGGTGGCAGGAAACCGAAATTGTAAAATTCCATCCCAAGCGTGTTTTTTCGTTTCTCCCCGATGGGGAAAGTTGAAAAAACGCGTTTCGAACGCAATTGGACCACTTTCGTCAACCCGGCTTTTTCCGCTGCTAGGAAAAGCCCACTCAAATTGGTGGCAGGAGTCCGAAATTGTAAAATTCGATACCAAGAGTGTTTTTTCGTTTCTCCCCGATGGGGAAAGTTGAAAATACGCGTTTCGAACGCAATTCGACGACCTTCGTCAACCCGGCTTTTTCCGCTGCTTGGAAAACCCCACCCAAAATGGTGGCATGAAACCGAAATTTCGGGTGGGCTTTTCCAAGCAGCAGAAAAAGCCGGGTTCACGAAGGTCATCCAATTGCTTTCAAAACGCGTTTTTTCAACTTTCCCCATCGGGGCGAAGCGAAAAAACACCCTTGGGAGCGAATTTTACAATTTCGGTTTCCTGCCACCATTTTGGGTGGGCTTATCCAAGCAGCGGAAAAAGCCGGGTTGACGAAGGTCGTCCAATTGCGTTCAAAACGCGTTTTTTCAACTTTCCTCATCGGGGCGAAGCGAAAAAACACCCTTGGGATCGAATTTTACAATTTCGGTTTCCTGCCACTATTTTGGGTGGGCTTTTCCAAGCAGCGGAAAAAGCCTGGTTCACGAAAGTGGTCCAATTGCGTTCAAAACGCGTTTTGTTAAATTTCCCCATCGGGGGGAAACGAAAAAACACCCTTGGGATCGAATTTTAAAATTTCGGTTTCATGCCACCATTTTGGGTGGGCTTTTCCAAGCAGCGGAAAAAGCCGGGTTCACGAAAGTGGTCCAATTGCGTTCAAAACGCGTTTTGTTAATTTTCCCCATTGGGGGGAAACAAAAAAAACACCCTTGGGATCGAATTTTAAAATTTCGGTTTCATGCCACCATTTTGGGTGGGCTTTTCCAAGCAGCGGAAAAAGCCGGGTTGACGAAGGTCGTCCAATTGCGTTCAAAACGCGTTTTTTCAACTTTCCCCATCGGAGCGAAACGCAGAAAAACCCTTGGAATCGATATTACAAATTTCGATTTCATACCACCATTTTGAGTGGGCTTTTGCAAGCAGTGCAAAAAGCCGGGTTGACGAGGGTCGTCCAATTGCGTTCAAAACGCGTTTTTTCGAGTTTCCCCATCGGGGCGAAACGAAAAAACACCCTTGGGATCGAATTCCACGAGGTCGGTTTCATACCCCTATTTTTGCTGGGCTTTACCAAGCAGCGGAAAACGCCGGGTTCACGAAGGTCGTCCAATTGCGTTCAAAACTCGTTTTGTCGAGTTTCCCCATCGGGGCGAAACGAAAAAACACCCTTGTGATCGAATTCCACGAGGTCGGTTTCATACCACCATTTTGGGTAGGATTTTCCAAGCAGGGCAAAACGCCGGTTTGACCAAGGTCGTCCAATTGGGTTGAAAACTCGTTTTGTCGAGTTTCCCCATCGGGACGGAACAAAAAAACACCGTTGGGATCAAATTCCACGAGGTCGGTTTCATACCACCATTTTTGCTGGGCTTTTGCAAGCAGTGCAAAAAGGCGGGTTGACGAATGTCGTCAAATTGCGTTGAAAACTCGTTTTTTCGAGTTTCCCCATCGGGGCGAAACGAAAAAACACCCTTTGGATCGAATTCCACGAGGTCGGCTTCATACCACCATTTTGGGTGGGCTTTTCCCAGCAGCGCAAAACCCCGGGTTGACGAAGGTCGTCCAATTGCGTTCAAAACTCGTTTTTTCGACTATCCCCATCGGGGCAAAACGAAAAAACACCCTTGGGATCGATTTCCACGAGGTCGGTTTCATACCACCATTTTGGGGTGGATTTACCAAGAAGAGGAAAACGCTGGGTTGACGAAGGTCGGCCAATTGCGTTCAAACTCGTTTTTTTTAAATTCCTCATCGAGGCGAAACGAAGAAACACCCTTGGGATCGAATTCCACGAGTTTGGTTTCAAACCACAATTTTGGGTCGGCTTTTGCAAGCAGCGCAAAAAGCCAGCTGTGTAGTGCACAGAGTACAGTGTACCGTGTCTAGTGCAGAGAGTACAGTGTACCGTGTATAGTGCACAGTGCAGAGAGTACAGTGTACCGTGTATGGTGCACAGTGCACAGTGCACAGAGTACAGTGTACCGTGTATAGTGCACAGCGCACAGAGTACAGTGTATATACCTTGTATATACCGTATATACTACTATACCGTGTATAGTGCACAGTGCACAGAGTACAGTGTACCGTGTATAGTGCACAGTGCACAGTGCACAGAGTACAGTGTACCGTGTATAGTGCACAGTGCACAGTGCACAGAGTACAGTGTACCGTGTATAGTGCACAGCGCACAGAGTACAGTGTACCGTGTATAGTGCACAGAGTACTGTGTACCGTGTATGGTGTACAGTGCACAGAGTACAGTGTACCGTGTATAGTGAACAGAGTACAATGTGCCGTGCATAGTGCACAGAGTACAGTGTACCGTGTATAGTTCACAGTGCACAGAGTACAGTGTACCGTGTATAGTACACAGTGCACAGGGTACAGTGTACCGTGTATAGTGCATAGTGCACACAGTACAGTGTACCGTGTTTAGTGCACAGTGCACAGAGTACAGTGTACCGTGTATAGTGCACAGCGCACAGAGTACAGTGTATATACCGTGTATATACCGTGTATATACCGTGTATATACCGTATATACTACTATACCGTGTATAGTGCACAGTGCACTGTACTCTGTGCACTGTACACCATACACGGTACAAAGTACTCTGTGCACTATACGTGGTACACTGTACTCTGTGCAATGTGCACTATACACGGTACACTGTACTCTGTGCACCGTGCACTATACACGGTACACTGTACTCTGTGCACTGTGCACTGTACACGGTGCACTGTACTCTGTGCACTGTGCACTATACACGGTACAATGTACTCTTTGTGCTGTACACTATACACGGTACACTGTACGCTGTGCACTGTGCACTATACACGGTACACTGTAGTCTGTGCACTGTGCACTATACACAGTACACTGTACTCTGCACTTTACACGGTACACTGTACTCTATGCCCTGTGCACTAAACACGGTACACTGTACTCTGTGCACTGTGCACTATACACGGTACACTGTACTCTGTGCACTGTGCACTATACACGGTACACTGTACTCTGTGCACTGTGCACTAAACACGGTACACTGTACTATGTGCACTATACACGGTACACTGTACTCTGTGCACTGTACTCTGTGCATTGTACACTATACACGGTACACTGTACTCTGTGCACTATACACGGTACACTGTACTCTGTGCACTGTGCACTATACACGGTACACTGTACTCTGTGCACTGTGCACTATACACGGTACACTGTACTCTGTGCACTGTGCACTATACACGGTACACTGTACTCTGTACACTGTGCACTATACACGGTACACTGTACTCTGTGTGCTGTGCACTATACACGGTACACTGTACGCTGTGCACTGTGCACTATACACGGTACACTGTACTCTGTGCACTGTGCACTATACACAGTACACTGTACTCTGCACTATACACGGTACACTGTACTCTATGCCCTGTGCCCTAAACACGGTACACTGTACTCTGTGCACTCTGCACTATACACGGTACACTGTACCCTGTGCACTGTGTACTATACACGGTACACTGTACTCTGTGCACTGTGCACTATACACGGTACACTGTACTCTGTTCACTATACACGGTACACTGTACTCTGTGCACTGTACACTATACACGGTACAAAGTACTCTGTGCACTATACACGGTACACTGTACTCTGTGCGCTGTGCACTATACACGGTACACTGTACTCTGTGCACTGTGCACTGTGCACTATACACGGTACACTGTACTCTGTGCACTGTGCACTGTGCACTTTACACGGTACACTGTACTCTGTGCACTGTGCACTATACACGGTACACTGTACTCTGTGCACTGTGCACTATACACTGTACACTGGACTCATTGCACTGTGCACTATGCACGGTACACTGTACTCTGTGCACTGTGCACTATACACGGTACACTCTACTCTGTGCACTATACACGGTACACTGTACACTGTGCACTGTGCACTGTGCACTATACACGGTACACTGTACTCTGTGCACTGTGCACTATACACGGTATAGTAGTATATACGGTATATACACTGTATATACACGGTATATACACTGTACTCTGTGCGCTGTGCACTATACACGGTACACTGTACTCTGTGCACTGTGCACTGTGCACTATTCACGGTACACTGTACTCTGTGCACTGTGCACTATACACGGTACACTGTACTCTGTGCACTGTGCACTATACACGGTACACTGGACTCAGTGCACTGTGCTCTATACACGGTACACTGTACTCTGTGCACTGTGCACTATACACGGTACACTGTACTCTGTGCACTGTGCACTAAACACGGTACACTGTACTATGTGCACTATACACGGTACACTGTACTATGTTCACTATACACGGTACACTGTACTCTGTGCACTGTACTCTGTGCACTGTACACTATACACGGTACACTGTACTCTGTGCACTATACACGGTACACTGTACTCTGTGCACTGTGCACTATACACGGTACACTGTACTCTGTGCACTGTGCACTATACACGGTACACTGTACTCTGTGTGCTGGGCACTATACACGGTACACTGTACGCTGTGCACTGTGCACTATACACCGTACACTGTACTCTGTGCACTGTGCACTATACACAGTACACTGTACTCTCCACTATACACGGTACACTGTACTCTATGCCCTGTGCACTAAAAACGGTACACTGTACTCTGTGCACTATACACGGTACACTGTACTCCGTGCACTGTGCACTGTGCACTATACACGGCACACTGTACTCTGTTCACTATACACGGTACACTGTACTCTGTGCACTGTACACCATACACGGTACACTGTACTCTGTGCACTGTGCACTATACACGGTACACTGTACTCTGTGTGCTTTGCACTATACACGGTACACTGTACGCTGTGCGCTGTGCACTATACACGGTACACTGTACTATGTGCACTGTGCACTGTGCACTATACACGGTACACTGTACTCTGTGTGCTGTGCACTATACACGGTACACTGTACGCTGTGCACTGTGCACTATACACTGTACACTGTACTCTGTGCACTGTGCACTATACACAGTACACTGTACTCTGCACTATACACGGTACACTGTACTCTATGCCCTGTGCACTAAACACGGTACACTGTACTCTGTGCACTATACACGGTACACTGTACTCTGTGCACTGTGCACTGTGCACTATACACGGCACACTGTACTCTGTTCACTATACACGGTACACTGTACTCTGTGCACTGTACACCATACACGGTACACAGTACTCTGTGCACTATACACGGTACACTGTACTCTGTGCGCTGTGCACTATACACGGTACACTGTACTCTGTGAACTGTGCACTGTGCACTATACACGGTACACTGTACTCTGTGCACTGTGCACTGTGCACTGTGCACTATACACGGTACACTGTACTCTGTGCACTGTGCACTATACACGGTACACTGTACTTTGTGCACTGTGCACTATACACGGTACCCTGGACTCAGTGCACTGTGCACTATGCACGGTACACTGTACTCTGTGCACTGTGCACTATACACGGTACACTCTACTCTGTGCACTATACACGGTACACTGTACTCTGTGCACTATACACGGTACACTGTACTCTCTGCACTGTGCACTGTGCACTATACATGGTACACTGTACTCT
Organism: Meandrina meandrites; assembly: GCA_963693305.1. Classification (NCBI taxonomy): domain Eukaryota; kingdom Metazoa; phylum Cnidaria; class Anthozoa; order Scleractinia; family Meandrinidae; genus Meandrina; species Meandrina meandrites. Next base: position 170,307 of record OY855912.1, on the reverse strand, counting down.
GTGCACTGTGCACTATACACGGTATAGTAGTATATACGGTATATACACGGTATATACACGGTATATACACGGTATATACACTGTACTCTCTGCGCTGTGCACTATACACGGTACACTGTACTCTGTGCACTGTGCACTGTGCACTATACACGGTACACTGTACTCTGTGCACTGTGCACTATACACGGTACACTGTACTCTGTTCACTGTGCACTATACACGGTACACTGGACTCAGTGCACTGTGCTCTATACACGGTACACTGTACTCTGTGCACTGTGCACTATACACGGTACACTGTACTCTGTGCACTATACACGGTACACTGTACTCTTTGCACTATACACGGTACACTGTACTCTGTGCACTATACACGGTACACTGTACTCTCTGCACAGTGCACTATGCACGGTACACTGTACTCTGTGCACTGTGCACTATACACGGTACACTCTACTCTGTGCACTATAAACGGTACACTGTACTCTGTGCACTATACACCATACACGGTACATAGTACTCTGTGCACTATACACGGTACACTGTACTCTGTGCGCTGTGCACTATAAACGGTACACTGTACTCTGTGCACTGTGCGCTGTGCACTATACACGGTACACTGTACTCTGTGCACTGTGCACTGTGCACTATACACGGTACACTGTACTCTGTGCACTGTGCACTATACACGGTACACTGTACTCTGTGCACTGTGCACTATACACGGTACACTCTACTCTGTGCACTATACACGGTACACTGTACTGTGTGCACTATACACGGTACACTGTACTCTGTGCACTGTGCACTGTGCACTATACACGGTACACTGTACTCTGTGCACCGTGCACTATACACGGTATAGTAGTATATACGGTATATACACGGTATATACACGGTATATACACTCTACTCTGTGCGCTGTGCACTATACACGGTACACTGTACTCTGTGCACTGTGCACTGTGCACTATACACGGTACACTGTACTCTGTGCACTGTGCACTGTGCACTATACACGGTACACTGTACTCTGTGCACTGTGCACTATACACGGTACACTGTACTCTGTGCACTGTGCACTATACACGGTACACTGGACTCAGTGCACTGTGCTCTATACACGGTACACTGTACTCTGTGCACTGTGCACTATACACGGTACACTGTACTCTGTGCACTATACACGGTACACTGTACTCTTTGCACTATACACGGTACACTGTACTCAGTGCACTATACACGGTACACTGTACTCTCTGCACTGTGCACTATGCACGGTACACTGTACTCTGTGCACTGTGCACTATACACGGTACACTCTACTCTGTGCACTATACACGGTACACTGTACTCTGTGCACTATACACCGTATACTGTACTCTGTGCATTATAAACGGTAGACTGTACTCTGTGCACTGTGCACCATACACGGTACACTGTGTACTCTCTGCACTGTGCACTATACACGGTACACTGTACTCTGTGCACTGTACACCATACACGGTACACAGTACTCTGTGCACTATACACGGTACACTGTACTCTATGCCCTGTGCACTAAACACGGTACACTGTACTCTGTGCACTGTGCACTATACACGGTACACTGTACCCTGTGCACTGCGAACTATACACGGTACACTGTACTCTGTGCACTATGCACTATACACGGTACACTGTACTCTGTGCACTATACACGGCACACTGTACTCTGTTCACTATACACGGTACACTGTACTCTGTGCACTGTACACCATACACGGTACACTGTACTCTGTGCACTGTGCACTATACACGGTACACTGTACTCTGTGCTTTGCACTATACACGGTACACTGTACGCTGTGCACTGTGCACTATACACGGTACACTGTACTCTGTGCACTGTGCACTGTGCACTATACACGGTACACTGTACTCTGTGCACTGTGCACTGTGCACTATACACGGTACACTGTACTCTGTGCACTGTGCACTATACACGGTACACTGTACTCTGTGAACTGTGCACTATATACGGTACACTGTACTCAGTGCACTGTGCTCTATACACGGTACACTGTACTCTGTGCACTGTGAACTAAACACGGTACACTGTACTCTGTGCACTATACACGGTACACTGTACTATGTTCACTATACACGGTACACTGTACTCTGTGCAGTGTACTCTGTGCACTGTACACTATACACGGTACACTGTACTCTGTGCACTATACACGGTACACTGTACTCTGTGCACTGTGCACTATACACGGTACACTGTACTCTGTGCACTGTGCACTATACACGGTACACTGTACTCTGTGTGCTGGGCACTATACACGGTACACTGTACGCTGTGCACTGTGCACTATACACCGTACAGTGTACTCTGTGCACTGTGCACTATACACAGTACACTGTACTCTCCACTATACACGGTACACTGTACTCTATGCCCTGTGCACTAAACACTGTACACTGTACTCTGTGCACTGTGCACTATACACGGTACGCTGTACCCTGTGCACTGTGTACTATACACGGTACACTGTACTCTGTGCACTGTGCACTATACACGGTACACTGTACTCTGTGCACTATACAGGGCACACTGTACTCTGTTCAGTATACACGGTAAACTGTACTCTGTGCACTGTACACCATAGACGGTACAAAGTACTCTGTGCACTATACACGGTACACTGTACTCTGTGCGCTGTGCACTATACACGGTACACTGTACTCTGTGCACTGTGCACTGTGCACTATACACGGTACACTGTACTCTGTGCACTGTTTACTATACACGGTACACTGTACTCTGTGCACTGTGCACTATACACGCTACACTGTACTCTGTAAACTGTGCACTATATACGGTACACTGTACTCAGTGCACTGTGCTCTATACACGGTACACTGTACTCTGTGCACTGTGCACTAAACACGGTACACTGTACTCTGTGCACTATACACGGTACACTGTACTCTGTGCAGTGTACTCTGTGCACTGTACACTATACACGGTACACTGTACTCTGTGCACTATACACGGTACACTGTACTCTGTGCACTGTGCACTATACACGGTACACTGTACTCTGTGCACTGTGCACTATACACGGTACACTGTACTCTGTGTGCTGGGCACTATACACGGTACACTGTACGCTGTGCACTGTGCACTATACACCGTACACTGTACTCTGTGCACTGTGCACTATACACAGTACACTGTACTCTCCACTATACACGGTACACTGTACTCTATGCCCTGTGCACTAAACACGGTACACTGTACTCTGTGCACTGTGCACTATACACGGTACGCTGTACCCTGTGCACTGTGTACTATACACGGTACACTGTACTCTGTGCACTGTGCACTATACACGGTACACTGTACTCTGTGCACTATACAGGGCACACTGTACTCTGTTCAGTATACACGGTAAACTGTACTCTGTGCACTGTACACCATAGACGGTACAAAGTACTCTGTGCACTATACACGGTACACTGTACTCTGTGCGCTGTGCACTATACACGGTACACTGTACTCTGTGCACTGTGCACTGTGCACTATACACGGTACACTGTACTCTGTGCACTGTGCACTGTGCACTATACACGGTACACTGTACTCTGTGCACTGTTTACTATACACGGTACACTGTACTCTGTGCACTGTGCACTATACACGCTACACTCTACTCTGTGCACTATACACGGTACACTGTACTCTGTGCACTATACACGGTACACTGTGCACTGTGCACTGTGCACTATACACGGTACATTGTACTCTGTGCACTGTGCACTATACACGGTATAGTAGTATATACGGTATATACACGGTATATACACGGTATATACACGGTATATACACGGTATATACACTGTACTCTGTGCGCTGTGCACTATACACAGTACACTGTACTCTGTGCACTGTGCACTGTGCACTATACACGGTACACTGTACTCTGTGCACTGTGCACTATACATGGTACACTGTACTCTGTGCACTGTGCACTATACACGGTACACTGGACTCAGTGCACTGTGCTCTATACACGGTACACTGTACTCTGTGCACTGTGCACTATACACGGTACACTGTACTCTGTGCACTATACACGGTACACTGTACTCTTTGCACTATACACGGAACCATGTACTCTGTGCACTATACACGGTACACTGTACTCTCTGCACTGTGCACTATGCACGGTACACTGTACTCTGTGCACTGTGCACTATACACGGTACACTCTACTCTGTGCACTATACACGGTACACTGTACTCTGTGCACTATACATGGTACACTGTACTCTGTGCACTATACACGGTACACTGTACTCTGTGCACTGTGGACCATACACGGTACACTGTACTCTGTGCACAATACACGGTACACTGTACTCTCTGCACTGTGCACTATACACGGTACACTGTACTCTGTGCACTGTACACCATACACGGTACACAGTACTCTGTGCACTATACACGGTACACTGTACTCTATGCCCTGTGCACTAAACACGGTACACTGTACTCTGTGCTCTGTGCACTATACACGGTACACTGTATCCTGTGCGCTGTGTACTATACACGGTACACTGTACTCTGTGCACTGTGCACTATACACGGTACACTGTACTCTGTGCACTATACACGGCACACTGTACTCGGTTCACTATACACGGTACACTGTACTCTGTGCACTGTACACCATACACGGTACACAGTACTCTGTGCACTATACACGGTACACTGTACTCTGTTCACTGTGCACTATACACGGTACACTGTACCCTGTGCACTGTTTACTATACACGGTACACTGTACTCTGTGCACTGTGCACTATACACGGTACACTGTACTCTGTGCACTATACACGGCACACTGTACTCTGTTCACTATACACGGTACACTGTACTCTGTGCAGTGTACACCATACACGGTACACAGTACTCTGTGCACTATACACGGTACACTGTACTCTGTGCGCTGTGCACTATACACGGTACACTGTACTCTGTGCACTGTGCACTGTGCACTATACACGGTACAGTGTACTCTGTGCACTGTGCACTATACACGGTAGACTGTACTCTGTGCACTATGCACTGTTTTCTAATACACGGTACACTGTACTCTGTGCACTATACATAGTACACTGTACTCTGTGCACTGTGCACTATAAACGGTACACTGTACTCTGTGCACTATACACGGTACACTGTACTCTGTGCACTGTTTACTATACACGGTACACTGTACTGTAATCACTATACATGGTACACTGTGCACTGTGCACTATACACGGTACACTGTACTCTGTGCACTGTCCACTATAAACAGTACCCTGTACTCTGTGCACTATCCACGGTACACTGTACTCTGTGCCCTGTGCACTATACGTGGTACACTGTACTCTGTGCACCGTGCACTATACACGGTACACTGTACTCTGTGCACTGTGCACTATACACAGTGCACTGTACTCTGTGCACTGTGCACTATACACGGTACACTGTACTCTGTGTGCTGTGCACTATACACGGTACACTGTATGCTGTGCACTGTGCACTATACACGGTACACTGTACTCTGTGCACTGTGCACTATACACAGTACACTGTACTCTGCACTTTACACGGTACACTGTACTCTATGCCCTGTGCACTAAACACAGTACACTGTACTCTGTGCACTGTGCACTATACACGGTACACTGTACTCTGTGCACTGTGCACTATACACGGTACACTGCACTCTGTGCACTGTGCACTAAACACGGTACACTGTACTCTGTGCACTATACACGGTACACTGTACTATGTTAACTATACACGGTACACTGTACTCTGTGCACTGTACTCTGTGCACTGTACACTATACACGGTACACTGTACTCTGTGCACTATACACGGTACACTGTAGTCTGTGCACTGTGCACTATACACGGTACACTGTACTCTGTGTGCTGTGCACTATACACGGTACACTGTACGCTGTGCAGTGTGAACTATACACGGTACACTGTACTCTGTGCACTGTGCACTATACACAGTACAAACACCCTTGGGATCAAATTTTACAATTTCGGTTTCCTGCCACCATTTTGGGTGGGCTTTTCCAAGCAGCGGAAAAAGCCGGGTTCACGAAAGTGGTCCAATTGCGTTCAAAACGCGTTTTGTTAAATTTCCCCATCGGCGGGAAACGAAAAAACACGGTTGGGATCGAATTTTAAAATTTCGGTTTCATGCCACCATTTTGGGTGGGCTTTTCCAAGCAGCGGAAAAAGCCGGGTTCACGAAAGTGGTCCAATTGCGTTCAAAACGCGTTTTGTTAAATTTCCCCATCGGGGGGAAACGAAAAAACACCCTTGGGATCGAATTTTAAAATTTCGGTTTCATGCCATCATTTTGGGTGGGCTTTTCCAAGCAGCGGAAAAACCCGGGTTGACGAAGATCGTCCAATTGCGTTCAAAACGCGTTTTTTCAACTTTCCCCATCGGGTCGAAGCGAAAAAACAGCCTTGGGATCGAATTTTACAATTTCGGTTTCATGCCACCATTTTGGGTGGGCTATTCCAAACAGCGCAAAAAGCCGGGTTGACGAAGGTCGTTCAAATGCGTTCAAAACGCGTTTTTTCCACTTTCCCCATCGGAGCGAAACGCAGAAACACCCTTGGAATCGATTTTACCAATTTCGATTTCATACCTTCATTTTGAGTGGGCTTTTGCAAGCAGTGCAAAAAGCCGGGTTGACGAAGGTCGTCCAATTGCGTTCAAAACGCGTTTTTTCGAGTTTCCCCATCGGGGCGAAACGAAAAAACACCCTTGGGATCGAATTCCACGAGGTCGGTTTCACACCACCATTTTGGGTGGGCTTTTCCCAGCAACGCAAAAAGCCGGATTGACGAAGGTCGTCCAATTGCGTTCAAAACTCGTTTTTTCGACTTTCCCCATCGGGGCGAAACGAAAAAACACCCTTGGGTTCGAATTCCAGGAGGTCGGTTTCATACCCCTATTTTTGCTGGGCTTTACCAAGCAGCGGAAAACGCCGGGTTCACGAAGGTCGTCCAATTGCGTTCAAAACTCGTTTTGTCGAGTTTCCCCATCGGGGCGAAACGAAAAAACACCCTTGTGATCGAATTCCACGAGGTCGGTTTCATACCACCATTTTGGGTGGGATTTTCGAAGCAGCGCAAAACGCCGGTTTGAACAAGGTCGTCCAATTGGGTTGAAAACTCGTTTTGTCGAGTTTCCCCATCGGGACGGAACAAAAAAACACCCTTGGGATCAAATTCCACGAGGTCGGTTTCATACCACCATTTTTGCTGGGCTTTTGCAAGCAGTGCAAAAAGGCGGGTTGACGAATGTCGTCCAATTGCGTTGAAAACTCGTTTTTTCGAGTTTCCCCATCGGGGCGAAACGAAAAAACACCCTTTGGATCGAATTCCACGAGGTCGGCTTCATACCACCATTTTGGGTGGGCTTTTCCCAGCAGCGCAAAACGCCGGGTTGACGAAGGTCGTCCAATTGCGTTCAAAACTCGTTTTTTCGACTATCCCCATCGGGGCAAAACGAAAAAACACCCTTGGGATCAATTTCCACTAGGTCGGTTTCATACCACCATTTTGGGGTGGATTTACCAAGTAGCGGAAAACGCTGGGTTGACGAAGGTCGTCCAATTGCGTTCAAAACTCGTTTTTTTGAGATTCCCCATCGAGGCGAAACGAAAAAACACCCTTGGGATCGAATTCCACGAGTTTGGTTTCAAACCACAATTTTGGGTCGGCTTTTGCAAGCAGCGCAAAAAGCCAGCTGTGTAGTGCACAGAGTACAGTGTACCGTGTCTAGTGCAGAGAGTACAGTGTACCGTGTATAGTGCACAGTGCAGAGAGTACAGTGTACCGTGTATGGTGCACAGTGCACAGTGCACAGAGTACAGTGTACCGTGTATAGTGCACAGCGCACAGAGTACAGTGTATATACCTTGTATATACCGTATATACTACTATACCGTGTATAGTGCACAGTGCACAGAGTACAGAGTACAGTGTACCGTGTATAGTGCACAGTGCACAGTGCACAGAGTACAGTGTACCGTGTATAGTGCACAGCGCACAGAGTACAGTGTACCGTGTATAGTGCACAGAGTACTGTGTACCGTGTATGGTGTACAGTGCACAGAGTACAGTGTACCGTGTATAGTGAACAGAGTACAATGTGCCGTGTATAGTGCACAGAGTACAGTGTACCGTGTATAGTTCACAGTGCACAGAGTACAGTGTACCGTGTATAGTACACAGTGCACAGGGTACAGTGTACCGTGTATAGTGCACAGTGCAGAGAGTACAGTGTACCTTGTATTGTGCACAGAGTACAGTGTACCGTGTATAGTGCACAGCACACAGAGTACAGTGTACCGTGTATAGTGCACAGTGCACAGAGTACAGTGTACCGTGTATAGTGCACAGTGCACAGCGTACAGTGTACCGTGTATAGTGCACAGTACACAGAGTACAGTGTACCGTGTATAGTGAACATAGTACAGTGTACCGTGTATAGTGCACAGAGTACAGTGTACCGTGTTTAGTGCACAGTGCACAGAGTACAGTGTACCGTGTATAGTGCACAGTGCACAGAGTACAGTGTACCGTGTATAGTGCACAGTGCACAGAGTACAGTGTACCGTGTTTAGTGCACAGGGCATAGAGTACAGTGTACCGTGTATAGTGCACAGTGCACAGAGTACAGTTTACCGTGTTTAGTGCACAGGGCATAGAGTACAGTGTACCGTGTATAGTGAACAGAGTACAGTGTACTGTGTATAGTAAACAGTGCACAGAGTACAGTGTACCACGTATAGTGCAAAGGGCACAGAGTACAGTGTATCGTGGATAGTGCACAGAGTACAGGGTACTGTGTATAGCGGACAGTGCACAGAGTACAGTGAACCGTGTATAGTGCACAGTGCACAGTGTACCATGTATAGTGAACAGAGTACAGTGTACCGTGTATAGTAAAGAGTGCACAGAGTACAGTGTACCGTGTATAGTGCACAGAGTACAGTGTACCGTTTATAGTGCACAGTGCACAAAGTACAGTGTACTGTGTATAGTGCACAGAGTACAGTGTACCGTGTATTAGAAAACAGTGCACAGTGCACAGAGTACAGTGTACCGTGTATAGTGCACATGGCACAGAGTACACTGTACCGTGTATAGTGCACAGTGCACAGTGCACAGAGTACAGTGTACCGTGTATAGTACACAGTGCACAGGGTACAGTCTACCATGTATAGTGCACAGTGCACAGAGTACAGTGTACCGTGTATAGTGCACAGAGTACTGTGTACCGTGTATGGTGTACAGTGCACAGAGTACAGTGTACCGTGTATAGTGCACAGTGCAGAGAGTACAGTGTACCGTGTATTGTGCACAGAGTACAGTGTACCGTGTATGGTGCACTGTGCACAGAGTACAGTGTACCGTGTATAGTGCACAGAGTACAGTGTACCGTGTATAGTGCACAGAGTACAGTGTACCATGTATAGTGCACAGAGTAGAGTGTACCTTGTATAGTGCACAGTGCACAGAGTACAGTGTACCGTGCATAGTGCACAGTACAGAGAGTACAGTGTACCGTGTATAGTGCACAGAGTACAGTGTTCCGTGTATAGTGCAAAGAGTACAGTGTACCGTGTATAGTGCACAGAGTACAGTGTACCGTGTATAGTGCACAGTGCACAGAGTACAGTGTACCGTGTATAGAGCACAGTGCACTGAGTCCAGTGTACCGTGTATAGTGCACAGTGCACAGAGTACAGTGTACCGTGTATAGTGCACGGTGCACAGAGTACAGTGTACCGTGTATAGTGCACAGTGCACAGTGCACAGAGTACAGTGTACCGTGTATAGTGCACAGCGCACAGAGTACAGTGTATATACCGTGTATATACCGTGTATATACCGTGTATATACCGTGTATATACCGTATATACTACTATACCGTGTATAGTGCACAGTGCACAGAGTACAGTGTACCATGTATTGCACAGTGCACAGTGCACAGTGTACCGTTTATAGTGCACAGAGTACAGTGTACCGTGTATAGTGCACAGAGTAGAGTGTACCGTGTATAGTGCACAGTGCACAGAGTACAGTGTACCGTGCATAGTGCACAGTGCACTGAGTCCAGTGTACCGTGTATAGTGCACAGTGCACAGAGTACAGTGTACCGTGTATAGTGCACAGTGCACAGAGTACTGTGTACCGTGTATACTGCACAGTGCACAGTGCACAGAGTAAAGTGTACCGTGTATAGTGCACAGTGCACAGTGCACAGAGTACAGTGTACCGTGTATAGTGCACAGCACACAGAGTACAGTGTACCGTGTATAGTGCACAGAGTACTTTGTACCGTGTATGGTGTACAGTGCACAGAGTACAGTTTACCGTGTATACTGAACAGAGTACAGTGTGCCGTGTATAGTGCACAGAGTACAGTGTACCGTGTATAGTGCACAGTGCACAGAGTACACTGTACCGTGTATAGTACACAGTGCACAGGGTACAGTGTACCGTGAATAGTGCACAGTGCAAAGAGTACAGTGTACCGTGTTTAGTGCACAGGGCATAGAGTACAGTGTACCGTGTATAGTGCAGAGTACAGTGTACTGTGTATAGTGCACAGTGCACAGAGTACAGTGTACCGTGTATAGTGCACAGTGCACAGCGTACAGTGTACCGTGTATAGTGCCCAGCACACAGAGTACAGTGTACCGTGTATAGTGCACAGTGCACAGAGTACAGTGTACCGTGTATAGTGCACAGTGCACAGAGTACAGTGTACAGTGTATAGTGCACAGTGCCCAGAGTACAGTGTACCGTGTATAGTGCACAGAGTACAGTGTACCATGTATAGTGTACAGTGCACAGAGTACAGTGCACAGAGTACAGTGTACCGTGTATAGTGAACATAGTACAGTGTACCGTGTATAGTGCACATAGTACAGTGTACCGTGTTTAGTGCACAGTGCACAGAGTACAGTGTACCGTGTATAGTGCACAGTGCACAGAGTACAGTGTACCGTGTATAGTGCACAGTGCACAGAGTACAGTGTACCATGTTTAGTGCACAGGGCATAGAGTACAGTGTACCGTGTAAAGTGCAGAGCACAGTGTACTGTGTATAGTGCACAGTGCACAGAGTACAGTGTACCGTGTATAGTGCACAGTGCACAGCATACAGTGTACCATGTATAGTGCACAGCACACAGAGTACAGTGTACCGTGTATAGTGCACAGTGCACAGAGTACAGTGCACCAAGTATAGTGCACAGTGCACAGAGTACAGTGTACCGTGTATAGTGCACCGTGCACAGAGTACAGTGTACCGTGTATAGTGCACAGTGCACAGAGTACAGTGTACCACGTATAGTGCACAGGGCACAGAGTACAGTGTACCGTGGATAGTGCACAGAGTACAGGGTACTGTGTATAGTGGACAGTGCACAGAGTACAGTGTACCGTGTATAGTGCACAGTGCACAGTGTACCATGTATAGTGAACAGAGTACAGTGTACCGTGTATAGTACACAGTGCACAGAGTACAGTGTACCGTGTATAGTGCACAGAGTACAGTGTACCGTTTATAGTGCACAGTGCACAGAGTACAGTGTACTGTGTATAGTGCACAGAGTACAGTGTACAGTGTATTAGAAAACAGTGCACAGTGCACAGAGTACAGTGTACCGTGTATAGTGCACAGTGCACAGAGTACAGTGTACCGTGTATAGTGCACAGTGCACAGTGCACAGAGTACAGTGTACCGTGTATAGTGCACAGCGCACAGAGTACAGTGTACCGTGTATAGTTCACAGAGTACTGTGTACCGTGTATGGTGTACAGTGCACAGAGTACAGTGTACCATGTATAGTGAACAGAGTACAGTGTGCCGTGTATAGTGCACAGAGTACAGTGTACCGTGTATAGTGCACAGTGCACAGAGTACAGTGTACCGTGTATAGTACACAGTGCACAGGGTACAGTGTACCGTGTATAGTGCACAGTGCACAGAGTACAGTGTACCGTGTATAGTGCACAGAGTACTGTGTACCGTGTATGGTGTACAGTGCACAGAGTACAGTGTACTGTGTATAGTTCACAGTGCACAGGGTACAGTGTACAGTGTATAGTGCACAGTGCACACAGTACAGTGTACCGTGTTTAGTGCACAGGGCATAGAGTACAGTGTACCGTGTATAGTGCACAGAGTACTGTGTACCGTGTATGGTGTACAGTGCACAGAGTACAGTGTACCATGTATAGTGCACAGTGAAGAGAGTACACAGTGTACCGTGTATGGTGCACAGTGCACAGAGTACAGTGTACCGTTTATAGTGCACAGAGTACAGTGTACCGTGTATAGTGCACAGAGTACAGTGTACCGTGTATAGTGCACAGAGTAGAGTGTACCGTGTATAGTGCACAGTGCACAGAGTACAGTGTACCATGCATAGTGCACAGTGCAGAGAGTACAGTGTACTGTGTATAGTGCACAGAGTACAGTGTACCGTATATAGTGCAAAGAGTACAGTGTACCGTGTATAGTGCACAGAGTGCAGTGTACCGTGTATAGTGCACAGTGCACAGAGTACAGTGTACCGTGTATAGAGTACAGTGCACTGAGTCCAGTGTACCGTGTATAGTGCACAGTGCACAGAGTACAGTGTACCGTGTATAGTGCACGGTGCACAGAGTACAGTGTACCGTGTATAGTGCACAGTGCACAGTGCACAGAGTACAGTGTACCGTGTATAGTGCAAAGCGCACAGAATAGAGTGTATATACCGTGTATATACCTTGTATATACCGTATATACTACTATACCGTGTATAGTGCACAGTGCACAGAGTACAGTGTACCGTGTATAGTGCACAGTGCACAGTGCACAGAGTACAGTGTACCGTGTATAGTGCACAGAGTAGAGTGTACCGTGTATAGTGCACAGTGCACAGAGTACAGTGTACCGTGCATAGTGCACATTGCACTTAGTCCAGTGTACCGTGTATAGTGCACAGTGCAAAGAGTACAGTGTACCGTGTATAGTGCACAGTGCACAGAGTACAGTGTACCGTGTATAGTGCACAGTGCACAGAGTACAGTGTACCGTGTATAGTGCACAGAGTAGAGTGTACCGTGTATAGTGCACAGTGCACAGAGTACAGTGTACCGTGCATAGTGCACATTGCACTTAGTCCAGTGTACCGTGTATAGTGCACAGTGCAAAGAGTACAGTGTACCGTGTATAGTGCACAGTGCACAGAGTACAGTGTACCGTGTATAGTGCACATTTCACAGTGCACAGAGTACAGTGTACCGTGTATAGTGCACAGTGCACAGTGCACAGAGTACAGTGTACCGTGTATAGTGCACAGCGCACAGAGTACAGTGTACCGTGTATAGTGCACAGAGTACTGTGTATCGTGTATGGTGTATAGTGCACAGAGTACAGTGTACCGTGTATAGTGCAAAGAGTAGAGTGTACCGTGTATAGTGCACAGTGCACAGAGTACAGTGTACCGTGCATAGTGCACAGTACAGAGAGTACAGTGTACCGTGTGTAGTGCAAAGAGTACAGTGTACCGTGTATAGTGCAAAGAGTACAGTGTACCGTGTATAGTGCACAGAGTACAGTGTACCGTGTATAGTGCACAGTGCACAGAGTACAGTGTACCGTGTATAGAGCACAGTGCACTGAGTCCAGTGTACCGTGTATAGTGCACAGTGAACAGAGTACAGTGTACCGTGTATAGTGCACAGTGCACAGAGTACAGTGTACCGTGTATAGTGCACAGCGCACAGAGTACAGTATATATACCGTGTATATACCGTGTATATACCGTGTATATACCGTATATACTACTATACCGTGTATAGTGCACAGTGCACAGAGTACAGTGTACCGTGTATAGTGCACAGTGCACAGTGCACAGAGTACAGTGTACCGTGTATAGTGCACAGTGCACAGTGCACAGAGTACAGTGTACCGTGTATAGTGCACAGAGTAGAGTGTACCGTGTATAGTGCACAGTGCACAGAGTACAGTGTACCGTGCATAGTGCACATTGCACTTAGTCCAGTGTACCGTGCATAGTGCACATTGCACTTAGTCCAGTGTACCGTGTATAGTGCACAGTGCACAGATTACAGTGTACCGTGTATAGTGCACAGTGCACAGAGTACAGTGTACCGTGTATAGTGCACAGTGCACAGTGCACAGATTACAGTGTACCGTGTATAGTGCACAGTGCACAGTGCACAGAGTACAGTGTACCGTGTATAGTGCACAGCGCACAGAGTACAGTGTACCGTGTATAGTGCACAGAGTACTGTGTATCGTGTATGGTGTATAGTGCACAGAGTACAGTGTACCGTGTATAGTGCACAGAGTAGAGTGTACCGTGTATAGTGCACAGTGCACAGAGTACAGTGTACCGTGCATAGTGCACAGTACAGAGAGTACAGTGTACCGTGTGTAGTGCAAAGAGTACAGTGTACCGTGTATAGTGCAAGGAGTACAGTGTACCGTGTATAGTGCACAGAGTACAGTGTACCGTGTATAGTGCACAGAGTACAGTGTACCGTGTATAGTGCACAGTGCACAGAGTACAGTGTACCGTGTATAGTGCACAGAGTAGAGTGTACCGTGTATAGTGCACAGTGCACAGAGTACAGTGTACCGTGCATAGTGCACATTGCACTTAGTCCAGTGTACCGTGTATAGTGCACAGTGCAAAGAGTACAGTGTACCGTGTATAGTGCACAGTGCACAGAGTACAGTGTACCGTGTATAGTGCACATTTCACAGTGCACAGAGTACAGTGTACCGTGTATAGTGCACAGTGCACAGTGCACAGAGTACAGTGTACCGTGTATAGTGCACAGCGCACAGAGTACAGTGTACCGTGTATAGTGCACAGAGTACTGTGTATCGTGTATGGTGTATAGTGCACAGAGTACAGTGTACCGTGTATAGTGCAAAGAGTAGAGTGTACCGTGTATAGTGCACAGTGCACAGAGTACAGTGTACCGTGCATAGTGCACAGTACAGAGAGTACAGTGTACCGTGTGT
Source organism: Meandrina meandrites (assembly GCA_963693305.1). Classification (NCBI taxonomy): domain Eukaryota; kingdom Metazoa; phylum Cnidaria; class Anthozoa; order Scleractinia; family Meandrinidae; genus Meandrina; species Meandrina meandrites. The sequence continues at coordinate 155,166 of OY855912.1, read as the reverse complement.
AGTGCAAAGAGTACAGTGTACCGTGTATAGTGCAAAGAGTACAGTGTACCGTGTGTAGTGCAAAGAGTACAGTGTACCGTGTATAGTGCAAGGAGTACAGTGTACCGTGTATAGTGCACAGAGTACAGTGTACCGTGTATAGTGCACAGTGCACAGAGTACAGTGTACCGTGTATAGAGCACAGTGCACTGAGTCCAGTGTACCGTGTATAGTGCACAGTGAACAGAGTACAGTGTACCGTGTATAGTGCACAGTGCACAGAGTACAGTGTACCGTGTATAGTGCACAGCGCACAGAGTACAGTATATATACCGTGTATATACCGTGTATATACCGTGTATATACCGTATATACTACTATACCGTTTATAGTGCACAGTGCACAGAGTACAGTGTACCGTGCATAGTGCACAGTGCACTGAGTCCAGTGTACCGTGTATAGTGCACAGTGCACAGAGTACAGTGTACCGTGCATAGTGCACAGTACAGAGAGTACAGTGTACCGTGTGTAGTGCAAAGAGTACAGTGTACCGTGTATAGTGCACAGAGTACAGTGTACCGTGTATAGTGCACAGTGCACAGAGTACAGTGTACCGTGTGTAGAGCACAGTGCACTGAGTCCAGTGTACCGTGTATAGTGCACAGTGAACAGAGTACAGTGTACCGTGTATAGTGCACAGTGCACAGAGTACAGTGTACCGTGTATAGTGCACAGCGCACAGAGTACAGTATATATACCGTGTATATACCGTGTATATACCGTGTATATACCGTATATACTACTATACCGTGTATAGTGCACAGTGCACAGAGTACAGTGTACCGTGCATAGTGCACAGTGCACTGAGTCCAGTGTACCGTGTATAGTGCACAGTGCACAGAGTACAGTGTACCGTGCATAGTGCACATTGCACTTAGTCCAGTGTACCGTGTATAGTGCACAGTGCAAAGAGTACAGTGTACCGTGTATAGTGCACAGTGCACAGAGTACAGTGTACCGTGTATAGTGCACAGTGCACAGAGTACAGTGTACCGTGTATAGTGCACAGAGTAGAGTGTACCGTGTATAGTGCACAGTGCACAGAGTACAGTGTACCGTGCATAGTGCACATTGCACTTAGTCCAGTGTACCGTGTATAGTGCACAGTGCAAAGAGTACAGTGTACCGTGTATAGTGCACAGTGCACAGAGTACAGTGTACCGTGTATAGTGCACATTTCACAGTGCACAGAGTACAGTGTACCGTGTATAGTGCACAGTGCACAGTGCACAGAGTACAGTGTACCGTGTATAGTGCACAGCGCACAGAGTACAGTGTACCGTGTATAGTGCACAGAGTACTGTGTATCGTGTATGGTGTATAGTGCACAGAGTACAGTGTACCGTGTATAGTGCACAGAGTAGAGTGTACCGTGTATAGTGCACAGTGCACAGAGTACAGTGTACCGTGCATAGTGCACAGTACAGAGAGTACAGTGTACCGTGTGTAGTGCAAAGAGTACAGTGTACCGTGTATAGTGCAAAGAGTACAGTGTACCGTGTATAGTGCACAGAGTATAGTGTACCGTGTATAGTGCACAGTGCACAGAGTACAGTGTACCGTGTATAGAGCACAGTGCACTGAGTCCAGTGTACCGTGTATAGTGCACAGTGAACAGAGTACAGTGTACCGTGTATAGTGCACAGTGCACAGAGTACAGTGTACCGTGTATAGTGCACAGCGCACAGAGTACAGTATATATACCGTGTATATACCGTGTATATACCGTGTATATACCGTATATACTACTATACCGTGTATAGTGCACAGTGCACAGAGTACAGTGTACCGTGTATAGTGCACAGTGCACAGTGCACAGAGTACAGTGTACCGTGTATAGAGCACAGTGCACTGAGTCCAGTGTACCGTGTATAGTGCACAGTGAACAGAGTACAGTGTACCGTGTATAGTGCACAGTGCACAGAGTACAGTGTACCGTGTATAGTGCACAGCGCACAGAGTACAGTATATATACCGTGTATATACCGTGTATATACCGTGTATATACCGTATATACTACTATACCGTGTATAGTGCACAGTGCACAGAGTACAGTGTACCGTGTATAGTGCACAGTGCACAGTGCACAGAGTACAGTGTACCGTGTATAGTGCACAGTGCACAGTGCACAGAGTACAGTGTACCGTGTATAGTGCACAGAGTAGAGTGTACCGTGTATAGTGCACAGTGCACAGAGTACAGTGTACCGTGCATAGTGCACATTGCACTTAGTCCAGTGTACCGTGCATAGTGCACATTGCACTTAGTCCAGTGTACCGTGTATAGTGCACAGTGCACAGATTACAGTGTACCGTGTATAGTGCACAGTGCACAGAGTACAGTGTACCGTGCATAGTGCACATTGCACTTAGTCCAGTGTACCGTGTATAGTGCACAGTGCAAAGAGTTCAGTGTACCGTGTATAGTGCACAGTGAAATGAGTACAGTGTACCGTGTATAGTGCACAGTGCACAGAGGACAGTGTACCGTGTATAGTGCACAGCGCACAGAGTACAGTATATATACCGTGTATATACCGTGTATATACCGTGTATATACCGTATATACTACTATACCGTGTATAGTGCACAGTGCACAGAGTACAGTGTACCGTGTATAGTGCACAGTGCACAGTGCACAGAGTACAGTGTACCGTGTATAGTGCAAAGTGCACAGTGCACAGAGTACAGTGTACCGTGTATAGTGCACAGAGTAGAGTGTACCGTGTATAGTGCACAGTGCACAGAGTACAGTTTACCCTGCATAGTGCACATTGCACTTAGTCCAGTGTACCGTGTATAGTGCACAGTGCACAGATTACAGTGTACCGTGTATAGTGCACAGTGCACAGAGTACTGTGTACCGTGTATAGTGCACAGTGCACAGTGCACAGATTACAGTGTACCGTGTATAGTGCACAGTGCACAGAGCACAGAGTACAGTGTACCGTGTATAGTGCACAGCGCACAGAGTACAGGGTACCGTGTATAGTGCACAGAGTACTGTGTATCGTGTATGGTGTATAGTGCACAGAGTACAGTGTACCGTGTATAGTGCACAGAGTAGAGTGTACCGTGTATAGTGCACAGAGTAAAGTGTACCGTGTATAGTGCACAGTGCACAGAGTACAGTGTACCGTGTATAGAGCACAGTGCACTGAGTCCAGTGTACCGTGTATAGTGCACAGTGAACAGAGTACAGTGTACCATGTATAGTGCACAGTGCACAGAGTACAGTGTACCGTGTATAGTGCACAGCGCACAGAGTACAGTATATATACCGTGTATATACCGTGTATATACCGTGTATATACCGTATATACTACTATACCGTGTATAGTGCACAGTGCACAGAGTACAGTGTACCGTGCATAGTGCACAGTGCACTGAGTCCAGTGTACCGTGTATAGTGCACAGTGCACAGAGTACAGTGTACAGTGTATAGTGCACAGTGCACAGAGTACAGTGTACCGTGTATAGTGCACAGTGCACAGTGCACAGTGCACAGTGCACAGAGTACAGTGTACAGTGTATAGTGCACAGTGCACAGTGCACAGAGTACAGTGTACCGTGTATAGTGCACAGCGCACAGAGTACAGTGTACCGTGTATAGTGCACAGAGTACTGTGTACCGTGTATGGTGTACAGTGCACAGAGTACAGTGTACCGTGTATAGTGAACAGAGTACAGTGTGCCGTGTATAGTGCACAGTGCACAGTGCACAGGGTACAGTGTACCGTGTATAGTGCACAGAGTACAGTGTACCGTGTTTAGTGCACAGGGCATAGAGTACAGTGTACCGTGTATAGTGCAGAGTACAGTGTACTGTGTATAGTGCACAGTGCACAGAGTACAGTGTACCGTGTATAGTGCACAGTGCACAGCGTACAGTGTACCGTGTATAGTGCACAGCACACAGAGTACAGTGTACCGTGTATAGTGCACAGTGCACAGAGTACAGTGTACCGTGATTAGTGCACAGTGCACAGAGTACAGTGTACCGTGTATAGTGCACAGTGCACAGAGTACAGTGTACCGTGTATAGTGCACAGTGCACAGAGTACAGTGTACCGTGTATAGTGCACAGAGTACAGTGTACCGTGTATAGTGTACAGTGCACAGAGTACAGTGCACAGAGTACAGTGTACCATGTATAGTGAACATAGTACAGTGTACCATGTATAGTGCACATAGTACAGTGTACCGTGTTTAGTGCACAGTGCACAGAGTACAGTGTACCGTGTATAGTGCACAGTGCACAGAGTACAGTGTACCATGTATAGAGCACAGTGCACTGAGTCCAGTGTACCGTGTATAGTGCACAGTGCACAGAGTACAGTGTACAGTGTATAGTGCACATTGCACAGAGTACAGTGTACCGTGTATAGTGCACAGTGCACAGTGCACAGAGTACAGTGTACCGTGTATAGTGCACAACGCACAGAGTGCAGTGTATATACCTGTGTATATACCGTGTATATACCGTATATACTACTATACCGTGTATAGTGCACAGTGCACAGAGTAGAGTGTACCGTGTATAGTGCACAGTGCACAGTGCACAGAGTACAGTGTACCGTGTATAGTGCACAGAGTAGAGTGTACCGTGTATAGTGCACAGAGTAGAGTGTACCGTGTATAGTGCACAGTGCACAGAGTACAGTGTACCGTGTATAGTGCACATTGCACATAGTACAGTGTACCGTGTATAGTGCACAGTGCACAGTGCACAGAGTACAGTGTACCGTGTATAGTGCACAGCGCACAGAGTACAGTGTATATACCGTGTATATACCGTGTATATACCGTATATACTACTATACCGTGTATAGTGCACAGTGCACAGAGTGAAGTGTACCGTGTATAGTGCACAGTGCACAGTGCACAGAGTACAGTGTACCGTGTATAGTGCACAGAGTACAGTGTACCGTGTATAGTGCACAGAGTAGAGTGTACCGTGTATAGTGCACAGTGCACAGAGTACAGTGTACCGTGCATAGTGCACAGTGCACTGAGTCCAGTGTACAGTGCACAGTGCACAGTGCACAGAGTACAGTGTACAGTGTATAGTGCAAAGTGCACAGTGCACAGAGTACAGTTTACCGTGTATAGTGCACAGAGTACAGTGTACCGTGTATAGTGCACAGAGTAGAGTGTACCGTGTATAGTGCACAGTGCACAGAGTACAGTGTACCGTGCATAGTGCACAGTGCACTGAGTCCAGTGTACAGTGCACAGTGCACAGTGCACAGAGTACAGTGTACCGTGTATAGTGCACAGTGCACAGCGTACAGTGTACTGTGTATAGTGCACAGCACACAGAGTACAGTGTACCGTGTATAGTGCACAGTGCACAGAGTACAGTGTACCGTGTACTCTGTGCTCTGTGCACTATACACGGTACACTGTACTCTGTGCGCTGTGCACTATACACGGCACACTGTACTCTGTGCACTGTGCACTGTGCACTATACACGGTACACTGTACTCTGTGCACTGTGCACTGTGCACTGTGCACTATACACGGTACACTGTACTCTGTGCACTGTGCACTGTGCACTATACACGGTACACTGTACTCTGTGCACTGTGCACTATACACTGTACACTGGACTCTGTGCACTGTGCACTATGCACGGTACACTGGACTCAGTGCACTGTGCACTATGAACGGTACACTGTACTCTGTAAACTGTGCACTATACACGGTACACTCTACTCTGTGCACTATACACGGTACACTGTACTCTGTGAACTACACATGGTACACTGTACTCTGTGCACTGTGCACTGTGCACTATACACTGTACACTCTACTCTGTGCGCTGTGCACTATACACGGTACAATGTACTCTGTGCGCTGTGCACTGTGCACTATACACGGTACACTCTACTCTGTGCACTGTGCACTATACACGGTACACTGTACTCTGTGCACTGTGCACTATACACGGTACACTGGACTCAGTGCACTGTGCTCTATACACGGTACACTGTACTCTGTGCACTGTGCACTATACACGGTACACTGTACTCTGTGCACTATACACGGTACACTGTACTCTTTGCACTATATACGGTACACTGTACTCTGTGCACTATACACGGTACACTGTACTCTCTGCACTGTGCACTATGCACGGTACACTGTACTCTGTGCACTGTGCACTATATACGGTACACTCTACTCTGTGCACTATACACGGTACACTGTACTCTGTGCACTATACACGGTACACTGTACTCTGTGCACTATAAACGGTACACTGTAATCTGTGCACTGTCCACCATACACGGTACACTGTGTACTCTCTTCACTGTGCACTATACACGGTACACTGTACTCTGTGCACTGTACACCATACACGGTACACAGTACTCTGTGCACTATACACGGTACACTGTACTCTATGCCCTGTGCACTAAACACGGTACACTGTACTCTGTGCACTGTGCACTATACACGGTACACTGTACCCTGTGCACTATACACGGTACACTGTACTCTGTGCACTATACACGGCACACTGTACTCTGTTCACTATACACGGTACACTGTACTCTGTGCACTGTACACCATACACGGTACACAGTACTCTGTGCACTATACACGGTACACTGTACTCTGTGCGCTGTGCACTATACACGGTACACGGTACTCTATGCACTGTGCACTGTTTTCAATTACACGGTACACTGTACTCTGTGCACTATACACAGTACACTGTACTCTGTGCACTGTGCACTATAAACGGTACACTGTACTCTGTGCACTATACACGGTACACTGTACTCTGTGCACTGTGTACTATACATGGTACACTGTACTCTGTTCACTATACATGGTACACTGTGCACTGTGCACTATACACGGTACACTGTTCTCTGTGCACTGTCCACTATACACAGTACCCTGTACTCTGTGCACTATCCACGGTACACTGTACTCTGTGCCCTGTGCACTATACGTGCTACACTGTACTCTGTGCACTGTGCACTATACACGGTACACTGTACTCTGTGCACCGTGCACTATACACGGTACACTGTACACTGTACTCTGTGCACTGTGCACTATACACGGTACACTGTACTCTGTGCACCGTGCACTATACACGGTACACTGTACTCTGTGCACTGTGCACTATACACAGTACACTGTACTCTGCACTTTACACGGTACACTGTACTCTATGCCCTGTGCACTAAACACGGTACACTGTACTCTGTGCACTGTGCACTATACACGGTACACTGTACTCTGTGCACTGTGCACTATACACGGTACACTGTACTCTGTGCACTGTGCACTAAACACGGTACACTGTACTATGTGCACTATACATGGTACATTGTACTATGTTCACTATACACGGTACACTGTACTCTGTGCACTGTACTCTGTGCATTGTACACTATACACGGTACACTGTACTCTGTGCACTATACACGGTACACTGTACTCTGTGCACTGTGCACTATACACGGTACACTGTACTCTGTGCACTGTGCACTATACACGGTACACTGCACTCTGTGCACTGTGCACTATACACGGTACACTGTACTCTGTGCACTGTGCACTATACACGGTACACTGTACTCTGTGTGCTGTGCACTATACACGGTACACTGTACGCTGTGCACTGTGCACTATACACGGTACACTGTACTCTGTGCACTGTGCACTATACACAGTACACTGTACTCTGCACTATACACGGTACACTGTACTCTATGCCCTGTGCACTAAACACGGTACACTGTACTCTGTGCACTCTGCACTATACACGGTACACGGTACCCTGTGCACTGTGTACTATACACGGTACACTGCACTCTGTGCACTGTGCACTATACACTGTACACTGTACTCTGTTCACTATACACGGTACACTGTACTCTGTGCACTGTACACTGTACACTATACACGGTACACAGTACTCTGTGCACTATACACTGTACTCTGTGCGCTGTGCACTATACACGGTACACTGTACTCTGTGCACTGTGCACTGTGCACTATACACGGTACACTGTACTCTGTGCACTGTGCACTGTGCACTATACACGGTACACTGTACTCTGTGCACTGTGCACTATACACGGTACACTGTACTCTGTGCACTGTGCACTATACACTGTACACTGGACTCAGTGCACTGTGCACTATGCACAGTACACTGTACTCTGTGCACTGTGCACTATACACGGTACACTCTACTCTGTGCACTATACACGGTACACTGTACTCTGTGCACTATACACGGTACACTGTACACTGTGCACTGTGCACTGTGCAGTATACACGGTACACTGTACTCTGTGCACTGTGCACTATACACGGTATAGTAGTATATACGGTAGATACACGGTATATACACGGTATATACACTGTACTCTGTGCGCTGTGCACTATACACAGTACACTGTACTCCGTGCACTGTGCACTGTGCACTATACACGGTACACTGTAATCTGTGCACTGTGCACTATACACGGTACACTGTACTCTGTGCACTGTGCACTATACACGGTACACTGGACTCAGTGCACTGTGCTCTATACACGGTACACTGTACTCTGTGCACTGTGCACTATACACGGTACACTGTACTCTGTGCACTGTGCACTAAACACGGTACTCTGTACTATGTGCACTATACACGGTACACTGTACTATGTTCACTATACACGGTAAACTGTACTCTGTGCACTGTACTCTGTGCACTGTACACTATACACGGTACACTGTACTCTGTGCACTATACACGGTACACGGTACTCTGTGCACTGTGCACTATACACGGTACACTGTACTCTGTGCACTGTGCACTATACACGGTACACTGTACTCTGTGCACTGTGCACTATACACGGTACACTGTACTCTGTGCACTGTGCACTATACATGGTACACTGTACTCTGTGTGCTGTGCACTATACACAGTACACTGTACGCTGTGCATTGTGCACTATACACGGTACACTGTACTATGTGCACTGTGCACTATACACAGTACACTGTACTCTGCACTATACACGGTACACTGTACTCTATGCCCTGTGCAATAAACACGGTACACTGTACTCTGTGCACTGTGCACTATACACGGTACACTGTACCCTGTGCACTGTGCACTATACACGGTACACTGTACTCTGTGCACTGTGCACTATACACTGTGCACTGTGCACTGTGCACTGTACACTGGACTCAGTGCACTGTGCACTATGCACGGTACACTGTACTCTGTGCACTGTGCACTATACACGGTACACTGTACTCTGTGCACTACACACGGTACACTGTACTCTGTGCACTATACACGGTACACTGTACTCTGTGCACTGTGCACTGTGCACTATAATCGGTACACTGTACTCTGTGCACTGTGCACTATACACGGTATAGTAGTATATACGGTATATACACGGTATATACACGGTATATACACTGTACTCTGTGCGCTGTGCACTATACACGGTACACTGTACTCTGTGCACTGTGCACTGTGCACTATACACGGTACACTGTACTCTGTGCACTGTGCACTATACACTGTACACTGTACTCTGTGCACTGTGCACTATACACGGTACACTAGACTCAGTGCACTGTGCTCTATACACGGTACACTGTACTCTGTGCACTGTGCACTATACACGGTACACTGTACTATGTGCACTATACACGGTACACTGTACTATGTTCACTATACAGGGTACACTGTACTCTGTGCACTGTACTCTGTGCACTGTACACTATACACGGTACACTGTACTCTGTGCACTATACACGGTACACTGTACTCTGTGCACTGTGCACTATACACGGTACACTGTACTCTGTGCACTGTGCACTATACACGGTCCACTGGACTCAGTGCACTGTGCACTATACACGGTACACTGTACTCTGTGCACTGTGCACTATACACGGTACACTGTAATCTGTGTGCTGTGCACTATACACGGTACACTGTACGCTGTGCACTGTGCACTATACACGGTACACTGTACTCTGTGCACTGTGCACTATACACAGTACAAGTACTCTGCACTATACACGGTACACTGTACTCTATGCCCGGTGCACTAAACACGGTACACTGTACTCTGTGCACTATACACGGTACACTGTACTCTGTGTGCTGTGCACTATACACGGTACACTGTACGCTGTGCACTGTGCACTATACATTTTTTTTTTTTTTTTTTTTTTTTTTTTTTTTTATTCCAATACAATTACACACATTACAAGCAAACTTAAATAAGGTAAAGTAGAGGCAAACCAAACAACAACAGCTAACTCCAGTACAACAGTTCTCCAATACATTTTCATACAATTTCAGGTACAATACATAACAATACGGTATATTTCCATCTATTACATTAAATTGAAAACGGACTATTAATCTTTAAGGTTCTACAATAGTTATTAAATTTATTTTGAAATTCTTTTAATGTCAGTTGGCTGTCCCACATTTTATTATAAATTATATAATGCCTTAAATATGTAATAAAAAGATTTGCTATTAGGTTTGCGTGATGTTCTATTCCAAAGATTAAAGAATAGTTATTTATATCGAGAGGCTTGTTTGTCTTCCGCTCAAACCAATTGCATGCACTGGAGATGAATTCAAGCGCTGATGGGCATTGAAAAAAGCAATGTTCTATAGAGTCATCCTGTTCACAGTAGATACATTTCGCGTCCGGGGCAATGTTACAGAATGCCAACTCTCTTTTAGTGAAAATAATACGATGTAATAATTTGAATGTCGTTTGTAGGACTTTTGTATCTTGGCAGATAGCCTTAGTATGTTTTAAACAGTTTTCGCATTCTTTTGTAACGTCTCTGTCGAAGTAATTAGACCACTTCCGAAAACCTGTAGGACACGTGTACTTTCCTTCAATAAATAGTCTGTAGTAGTCTTTGCACTTCATTTTACATAAATCTATTTCGGTATTTTGACCTAGAGCAACTGGCTTACCGTTGTCAAGAATCCCCTTATCTACGATAATGTTTTTCCCTGAGACAAAGAGGCGTTTTGGAATTGTTGATGTCATCTGATAGAACTGAAGAAAGTTCGATTTAACATTATTATACTTCTCACTAAAGTCCTTGTAGGTCATTACTGTGCCATCATCCTTTAAAAGATCCTGAACAGTAACAATATTGTTGTCATACCAAGACTTCCAAAACACAGGTTTTTTGTCAATAAGAATCAGTTTGTTGTTGAATAAAACATATTTTTCTATATTTTCTTTATCGTAGAGGCATTTTAATTCTTTAAAATATAATAACATATTCCTGTAGAAGGCTGGAATTTGTTTGTCCAAGCTCTTATCATCATAATTGCATTTTATTAAGAATTCAATTCCACCAGATTTATCTAGAAAATGTTGAGGGATTTTCTTCCAGTTGCCTGGCCTGTCAGCAACAAGCCGACTAATCCAACTTAACCTCAGAGCTTTGTTTATCAGAAATATATTTGGCAACTTAATCCCACCCTTATCGATATTCTGATATAGCACCTCTCGTTTTATTCTATCCGGTTTATTCTTCCAGAAGAATTTGAAAATTAATTTGTTTACTTTTTCTAGTTCAGACCTTGGTGCTTCCAGCATGGACATAGAGTACACAATCGGACTGATTCCAAGCGCTTTTATTATTACTGCTTTTCCAAACATAGTTAGGTCCCTACTGCGCCACATATCAAAAACCGTTTGTATTTTTTGTACTTTGATCGTAAAATTTTGCATCAAGTTTTTCTTTTTATCATATGAATGGTAAGTTCCCAGAATTCGAATTGTATCACAAGTCCAATTTAAGTTGAGGGGTTTAGCTTTACAATTTTTGTCTTTCCCTAACCAAACTGCTTTCGTTTTCCGTTCATTCAGACACAGTCCCGATAACTTTCCGAATTTATGTGCACTATACATGGTACACTGTACTCTGTGTGCTGTGCACTATACACGGTACACTGTACGCTGTGCACTGTGCACTATACACGGTACACTGTACTCTGTGCACTGTGCACTATACACAGTACACTGTACTCTGCACTATACATGGTACACTGTACTCTATGCCCTGTGCACTAAACACGGTACACTGTACTCTGTGCACTATACACGGTACACTGTACTCTGTGCACTGTGCACTGTGCACTATACACGGCACACTGTACTCTGTTCACTATACATGGTACACTGTACTCTGTGCACTGTACACCATACACGGTACACAGTACTCTGTGCACTATACACGGTACACTGTACTCTGTGCGCTGTGCACTATACACGGTACACTGTACTCTGTGCGCTGTGCACTATACACGGTACACTGTACTCTGTGCACTGTGCACTGTGCACTATACACGGTACACTGTACTCTGTGCACTGTGCACTGTGCACTATAAACGGTACACTGTACTCTGTGCACTGTGCACTATACACGGTACACTGTACTGTGTGCACTGTGCACTATACACGGTACACTGGACTCAGTGCAATGTGCACTATGCACGGTACACTGTACTCTGTGCACTGTGCACTATACACGGTACACTCTACTCTGTGCACTATACACGGTACACTGTACTCTGTGCACTATACACAGTACACTGTAATCTGTGCACTGTGCACTGTGCACTATACACGGTACACTGTACTCTGTGCACTGTGCACTATACACGGTATAGTAGTATATATGGTATATACACGGTATATACACGGTATATACACTCTACTCTGTGCGCTGTGCACTATACACGGTACACTGTACTCTGTGCACTGTGCACTGTGCACTATACACGGTACACTGTACTCTGTGCACTGTGCACTATAAACGGTACACTGTACTCTGTGCACTGTGCACTATACACGGTACACTGGACTCAGTGCACTGTGCTCTATACACGGTACACTGTACTCTGTGCACTATACACGGTACACTGTACTCTCTGCACTGTGCACTATGCACGGTACACTGTACTCTGTGCACTGTGCACTATACACGGTACACAGTACTCTGTGCACTATACACGGTACACTGTACTCTATGCCCTGTGCACTAAACACGGTACACTGTACTCTGTGCACTTTTCACTATACACAGTACACTGTACCCTGTGCACTGTGAACTATACACGGTACACTGTACTCTGTGCACTGTGCACTATATACGGTACACTGTACTCTGTGCACTATACACGGCACACTGTACTCTGTTCACTATACACGGTACACTGTACTCTGTGCACTGTACACCATACACGGTACACAGTACTCTGTGCACTATACACGGTACACTGTAGTCTGTGCACTGTGCACTATACACGGTACACTGTACCCTGTGCACTGTGTACTATACACGGTACACTGTACTCTGTGCACTATACACGGCACACTGTAATCTGTTCACTATACACGGTACAATGTACTCTGTGCACTGTACACCATACACGGTACACAGTACTCTGTGCACTATACACGGTACACTGTACTCTGTGCGCTGTGCACTATACACGGTACACTGTACTCTGTGCACTGTGCACTGTGCACTATACACGGTAGACTGTACTCTGTGCACTGTGCACTAGACACGGTACACTGTACTCTGTGCACTGTGCACTGTTTTCTAATACACGGTACACTGTACTCTGTGCACTATACACAGTACAGTGTACTCTGTGCACTGTGCACTCTAAACGGTACACTGTACTCTGTGCACTATACACGGTTTACTGTACTCTGTGCACTGTGTATTATACACGGTACACTGTACTCTGTTCACTATACTTGGTACACTGTGCACTGTGCACTATACACGGTACACTGTACTCTGTGCACTGTCCACTATACACAGTACACTGTACTCTGTGCACTATTCACGGTACACTGTACTCTGTGCCCTGTGCACTATACGTGGTACACTGTACTCTGTGCACTGTGCACTATACACGGTACACTGTACTCTGTGCACTGTGCACTATACACGGTATAGTAGTATATACGGTATATACACGGTATATACACGGTATATACACTCTACTCTGTGCGCTGTGCAATATACACGGTACACTGTACTCTGTGCACTGTGCACTGTGCACTATACACGGTACACTGTACTCTGTGCACTGTGCACTATACACGGTACACTGTACTCTGTGCACTGTGCACTATACACGGTACACTGGACTCAGTGGACTGTGCTCTATACACGGTACACTGTACTCTGTGCACTGTGCACTATACACGGTACACTGTACTCTGTGCACTATACACGGTACACTGTACTCTCTGCACTGTGCACTATGCACGGTACACTGTACTCTGAGCACTGTGCACTATACACGGTACACTCTACTCTGTGCACTATACACGGTACACTGTACTCTGTGCACTATACACGGTACACTGTACTCTGTGCACTATAAACGGTACACTGTACTCTGTGCACTGTACACCATACACGGTACACAGTACTCTGCGCACTATACACTGTACTCTATGCCCTGTGCACTAAACACGGTACACTGTACTCTGTGCACTTTTCACTATACACAGTACACTGTACCCTGTGCACTGTGAACTATACACGGTACACTGTACTCTGTGCACTGTGCACTATACACGGTACACTGTACTCTGTGCACTTTACACGGCACACTGTACTCTGTTCACTATACACGGTACACTGTACTCTGTGCACTGTACACCATACACGGTACACAGTACTCTGTGCACTATACACGGTACACTGTACTCTGTGCACTGTGCACTATACACGGTACACTGTACCCTGTGCACTGTGTACTATACACGGTACACTGTACTCTGTGCACTGTGCACTATACACGGTACACTGTACTCTGTGCACTATACACGGCACACTGTAATCTGTTCACTATACACGGTACACTGTACTCTGTGCACTGTACACCATACACGGTACACAGTACTCTGTGCACTATACACGGTACACTGTACTCTGTGCGCTGTGCATTATACACGGTACACTGTACTCTGTGCACTGTGCACTAAACACGGTACACTGTACTATGTGCACTATACACGGTACACTGTACTATGATCACTATACACAGTACACTGTACTCTGTGCACTGTACTCTGTGCACTGTACACTATACACGGAACACTGTACTCTGTGCACTATACACGGTACACTGTACTCTGTGCACTGTGCACTATACACGGTACACTGTACTCTGTGCACTGTGCACTATACACGGTACACTGTACTCTGTGCACTGTGCACTATACACGGTACACTGTACTCTGTGTGCTGGGCACTATACACGGTACACTGTACGCTGTGCACTGTGCACTATACACGGTACACTGTACTCTGTGCACTGTGCACTATACACAGTACACTGTACTCTGCACTATACACGGTACACTGTACTCTATGCCATGTGCACTAAACACGGTACACTGTACTCTGTGCACTGTGCACTATACACGGTACACTGTACCCTGTGCACTGTGTACTATACACGGTACACTGTACTCTGTGCACTGTGCACTATACACGGTACACTGTACTCTGTGCACTATACACGGCACACTGTACTCTGTTCAGTATACACGGTAAACTGTACTCTGTGCACTGTACACCATACAGGGTACAAAGTACTCTGTGCACTATACACGGTACACTGTACTCTGTGCGCTGTGCACTATACACGGTACACTGTACTCGGTGCACTGTGCACTGTGCACTATACACAGTACACTGTACTCTGTGCACTGTGCACTGTGCACTATACACGGTACACTGTACTCTGTTCACTGTGCACTATACACGGTACACTGTACTCTGTGCACTGTGCACTATACACGGTACACTGGATTCAGTGCACTGAGCACTATGCACGGTACACTGTACTCTGTGCACTGTGCACTATACACGGTACACTGTACCCTGTGCACTGCGTACTATACACGGTACACTGTACTCTGTGCACTGTGCACTATACACGGTACACTGTACTCTGTTCAGTATACACGGTAAACTGTACTCTTTGCACTGTACACCATACAGGGTACAAAGTACTCTGTGCACTATACACGGTACACTGTACTCTGTGCGCTGTGCACTATACACGGTACACTGTACTCTGTGCACTGTGCACTGTGCACTATACACGGTACACTGTACTCTGTGCACTGTGCACTGTGCACTATACACGGTACACTGTACTCTGTTCACTGTGCACTATACACGGTACACTGTACTCTGTGCACTGTGCACTATACACGGTACACTGGACTCAGTGCACTGTGCACTATGCACGGTACACTGTACTCTGTGCACTGTGCACTATACACGGTACACTCTACTCTGTGCACTATACACGGTACACTGTACGCTGTGCACTATAAACGGTACACTGTGCACTGTGCACTGTGCACTATACACGGTACACTGTACTCTGTGCACTGTGCACTATACACGGTATAGTAGTATATACGGTATATACACGGTATATACACGGTATATACATGGTATATACACGGTATATACACTGTACTCTGTGCGCTGTGCACTATACACGGTACACTGTACTCTGTGCACTGTGCACTGTGCACTATACACGGTACACTGTACTCTGTGCACTGTGCACTATACACGGTACACTGTACTCTGTGCACTGTGCACTATACACGGTACACTGGACTCAGTGCACTGTGCTCTATACACGGTACACTGTACTCTGTGCACTGTGCACTATACACGGTACACTGTACTCTTTGCACTATACACGGAACACTGTCCTCTATGCCCTGTGCACTAAACACGGTACACTGTACTCTGTGCACTGTGCACTATACACGGTACACTGTACCCTGTGCACTGTGTACTATACACGGTACACTGTACTCTGTGCACTGTGAACTATACACGGTACACTGTACTCTGTGCACTATACACGGCACATTGTACTCTGTTCACTATATAGGGTACACTGTACTCTGTGCACTGTACACCATACACGGTACACAGTACTCTGTGCACTATACACGGTACACTGTACTCTGTGCGCTGTGCACTATACACGGTACACTGTACTCTGTGCACTGTGCACTGTGCACTATACACGGTACACTGTACTCTGTGCTCTGTGCACTGTGCACTATACACGGTACACTGTACTCTGTGCACTTTGCACTATACACGGTATAGTAGTATATACGGTATATACAAGGTATTTACACTGTACTCTGTGCGCTGTGCACTATACACGATACACTGTACTCTGTGCACTGTGCACTGTGCACCATACACGGTACACTGTACTCTCTGCACTGTGCACTTTACACGGTACACTGTACTCTCTGCACTAGACACGGTACACTGTACTCTGTGCACTACACAGCTGGCTTTTTGCGCTGCTTGCAAAAGCCGACCCAAAATTGTGGTTTGAAACCAAACTCGTGGAATTCGATCCCAAGGGTGTTTTTTCGTTTCGCCTCGATGGGGAATCTCAAAAAAACGAGTTTTGAACGCAATTGGACGACCTTCGTCAACCCAACGTTTTCTGCTACTTGGTAAATCCACCCCAAAATGGTGGTATGAAACCGACCTCGTGGAAATCGATCCCAAGGGTGTTTTTTCGTTTTGCCCCGATGGGGATAGTCGAAAAAACGAGTTTTGAACGCAATTGGACGACCTTCGTCAACCCGGCGTTTTGCGCTGCTGGGAAAAGCCCACCCAAAATGGTGGTATGAAGCCGACCTCGTGGAATTCGATCCAAAGGGTGTTTTTTCGTTTCGCCCCGATGGGGAAACTCGAAAAAACGAGTTTTCAACGCAATTGGACGACATTCGTCAACCCGCCTTTTTGCACTGCTTGCAAAAGCCCAGCAAAAATAGGGGTATGAAACCGACCTCGTGGATTTTGATCCCAAGGGTGTTTTTTTGTTCCGTCCCGATGGGGAAACTCGACAAAACGAGTTTTCAACCCAATTGGACGACCTTGGTCAAACCGGCGTTTTGCGCTGCTTCGAAAATCCCACCCAAAATGGTGGTATGAAACTGACCTCGTGGAATTCGATCACAAGGGTGTTTTTTCGTTTCGCCCCGATGGGGAAACTCGACAAAACGAGTTTTGAACGCAATTGGACGATCTTCGTCACCCCGGCGTTTTCCGCTGCTTGGTAAAGCCCAGCAAAAATAGGGGTATGAAACCGACCTCGTGGAATTCGATCCCAAGGGTGTTTTTTCGTTTCGCCCCGATGGGGAAAGTCGAAAAAACGACCTTCGTCAACCCGCCTTTTTGCACTGCTTGGTAAAGCCCAGCAAAAATAGGGGTATGAAACCGACCTCGTGGAATTCGATCCCAAGGGTGTTTTTTCGTTTCGCCCCGATGGGGAAAGTCGAAAAAACGACCTTCGTCAACCCGCCTTTTTGCACTGCTTGTAAAAGCTAGCCCACCCAAAATGGTGGTATGAAACCGACCTTGTGGAACTTGATCGCAAGGGTGTTTTTTCGTTTCGCCCCAATGGGGAAACTCGAAAAAACGAGTTTTCAACCCAATTGGACGACCTTGGTCAAACCGGCGTTTTGCGCTGCTTCGAAAATCCCACCCAAAATGGTGGTATGAAACTGACCTCGTGGAATTCGATCACAAGGGTGTTTTTTCGTTTCGTCCCGATGGGGAAACTCGACAAAACGAGTTTTGAACGCAATTGGACGACCTTCGTCAACCCGGCGTTTTCTGCTGCTTGGTAAAGCCCAGCAAAAATAGGGGTATGAAACCGACCTCCTGGAATTCGATCCCAAGGGTGTTTTTTCGCTTCGCCCCGATGGGGAAAGTTGAAAAAACGCGTTTTGAACGCAATTGGACGACCTTCGTCAACCCGGCTTTTTCCGCTGCTTGGAAAGGCCCACCCAAAATGGTGGCATAAAACCGAAATTGTAAAATTCGATCCCAAGGGTGTTTTTTCGTTTCGCCCCGATGGGGAAAGTTGAAAAAACGCGTTTTGAAAGCAATTGGACGACCTTCGTGAACCCGGCTTTTTCCGCTGCTTGGAAAAGCCCACCCAAAATGGTGGCAGGAAACCGAAATTGTAAAATTCGATCCCAAGCGTGTTTTTTCGTTTCTCCCCGATGGGGAAAGTTCAAAAAACTCGTTTTGAACGCAATTGGACGACCTTCTTCAACCCGGCTTTTTCCGCTGCTTGGATAAGCCCACCCAAAATGGTGCCATGAAACCGAAATTGTAAAATTCGATCCCAAGGGTGTTTTTTCGTTTCGCTCTGAATGGGAAAGTTGAAAAAACGAGTTTAGAACGCAATTCGACGACCTTCGTGAACCCGGCTTTTTCCGCTGCTTGGAAAAGCCCACCCAAAATGGTGGCAGGAAACCGAAATTGTAAAATTCGATCCCAAGTGTGTTTTTTCGTTTCGCCCCGATGGGGAAAGTTGAAAAAACGCGTTTTGAACGCAATTGGACGACCTTCGTGAACCCGGCTTTTTCCGCTGCTTGTAAAAGCCCACCCAAAATGGTGGCATGAAACCGAAATTGTAAAATTCGATCCCAAGGTTGTTTTTTCGTTTTGCCAAGACGGGGAAAGTTGAAAAAACGCATTTTGAACGCAATTGTACGACCTTTGTACACCCGGCTTCTTCCGCTGCTTCGAAAAACCCACCCAAAATGGTGGCAGGAGACCGAAATTGTAAAATTCGATACCAAGAGTGTTTTTTCGTTTCTCCCCGATGGGGTAAGTTGAAAATACGCGTTTCGAACGCAATTCGACGACCTTCGTGAACCCGGCTTTTTCCGCTGCTTGTAAAAGCCCACCCAAAATGGTGGCATGAAACCGAAATTGTAAAATTCGATCCCAAGGTTGTTTTTTCGTTTTGCCAAGACGGGGAAAGTTGAAAAAACGCATTTTGAACGCAATTGTACGACCTTTGTACACCCGGCTTCTTCCGCTGCTTCGAAAAACCCACCCAAAATGGTGGCAGGAGACCGAAATTGTAAAATTCGATACCAAGAGTGTTTTTTCGTTTCTCCCCGATGGGGTAAGTTGAAAATACGCGTTTCGAACGCAATTCGACGACCTTCGTGAACCCGGCTTTTTCCGCTGCTTGGAAAAGCCCACCCAAAATGGTGGCATGAAACCGAAATTGTAAAATTAGATCCCAAGGGTGTTTTTTCGTTTCGCCCCGATGGGGAAAGTTGAAAAAACGCGTTTTGAACGCAATTGGACGACCTTCGTACACCCGGCTTCTTCCGCTGCTTCAAAAAACCCACCCAAAATGGTGGCATGAAACCGAAATTGTAAAATTTGATCCCAAGGGTGTTTTTGCGTTTCGCCCCGATGGGGAAAGTTGAAAAAACGCGTTTTGAACGCAATGGGACGACCTTCGTGAACCCAGCTTTTTCCGCTGCTTGGAAAAGCCCACCCAAAATGGTGGCATGAAACTGAAATTGTAAAATTAGATCCCAAGTGTGTTTTTTCGTTTCGCCCCGATGGGGAAAGTTGAAAAAACGCGTTTTGAACGCAATTGGACGACCTTCGTACACCCGGCTTCTTCCGCTGCTTCGAAAAACCCACCCAAAATGGTGGCATGAAACCGAAATTTTAAAATTCGATCCCAAGGGTGTTTTTTCGTTTCGCCCCGATGGGGAAAGTTGAAAAAACGCGTTTTGAACGCAATTGGACGACCTTCGTACACCCGGCTTCTTCCGCTGCTTCGAAAAACCCACCGAAAATGGTGGCATGAAGCCGAAATTTTAAAATTCGATCCCAAGGGTGTTTTTTCGTTTCGCCCCGATGGGGAAAGTTGAATAAACGCGTTTTGAAAGCAATTGGACGACCTTCGTACACCCGGCTTCTTCCGCTGCTTCAAAAAACCCACCCAAAATGGTGGCATGAAACCGAAATTGTAAAATTTGATCCCAAGGGTGTTTTTGCGTTTCGCCCCGATGGGGAAAGTTGAAAAAACGCGTTTTGAACGCAATGGGACGACCTTCGTGAACCCAGCTTTTTCCGCTGCTTGGAAAAGCCCACCCAAAATGGTGGCATGAAACTGAAATTGTAAAATTAGATCCCAAGTGTGTTTTTTCGTTTCGCCCCGATGGGGAAAGTTGAAAAAACGCGTTTTGAACGCAATTGGACGACCTTCGTACACCCGGCTTCTTCCGCTGCTTCGAAAAACCCACCCAAAATGGTGGCATGAAACCGAAATTTTAAAATTCGATCCCAAGGGTGTTTTTTCGTTTCGCCCCGATGGGGAAAGTTGAAAAAACGCGTTTTGAACGCAATTGGACGACCTTCGTACACCCGGCTTCTTCCGCTGCTTCGAAAAACCCACCGAAAATGGTGGCATGAAGCCGAAATTTTAAAATTCGATCCCAAGGGTGTTTTTTCGTTTCGCCCCGATGGGGAAAGTTGAATAAACGCGTTTTGAAAGCAATTGGACGACCTTCGTGAACCCGGCTTTTTCCGCTGCTTGGAAAAGCCCACCCAAAATGGTGGCAGGAGACCGAAATTGTAAAATTCGATACCAAGAGTGTTTTTTCGTTTCTCCCCGATGGGGTAAGTTGAAAATACTTGTTTCGAACGCAATTCGACGACCTTCGTCAACCGGGCTTTTTCCGCTGCTTGGAAAAGCCCACCCAAAATGGTGGCATGAAACCGAAATTGTAAAATTAGATCCCAAGGGTGTTTTTTCGTTTCGCCCCGATGGGGAAAGTTGAAAAAACGCGTTTTGAACGCAATTGGACGACCTTCGTACACCCGGCTTCTTCCGCTGCTTCGAAAAACCCACCCAATATGGTGGCATGAAACCGAAATTGTAAAATTCGATCCCAAGGGTGTTTTTGCGTTTCGCCCCGATGGGGAAAGTTGAAAAAACGCGTTTTGAACGCAATGGGACGACCTTCGTGAACCCAGCTTTTTCCGCTGCTTGGAAAAGCCCACCCAAAATGGTGGCATAAAACCGAAATTGTAAAATTCGATCCCAAGGGTGTTTTTTCGTTTTGCCCCGATGGGGAAAGTTGAAAAAACGCGTTTTGAAAGCAATTGGACGACCTTCGTTAACCCGGCTTTTTCCGCTGCTTGGAAAAGCCCACCCAAAATGGTGGCAGGAAACCGAAATTTTAAAATTCGATCCCAAGAGTGTTTTTTCGTTTCTCCCCGATGGGGAAAGTTGAAAATACGCGTTTGGAACGCAATTCGACGACCTTCGTCAACCTGGCTTTTTCCGCTGCTTGGAAAAGCCCACCCGAAATTTCGGTTTCATGCCACCATTTTGGGTGGGCTTTTCCAAGCAGCGGAAAAAGCCGGGTTCACGAAGGTCGTCGAATTGCGTTCAAAACGGGTTTTTTCAACTTTCCCATTCAGAGCCAAACGAAAAAACACCCTAGGGATCGAATTTTACAATTTCGGTTTCATGGCACCATTTTGGGTGGGCTTATCCAAGCAGCGGAAAAAGCCGGGTTGACGAAGGTCGTCCAATTGCGTTCAAAACGAGTTTTTTGAACTTTGCCCATCGGGGAGAAACGAAAAAACACGCTTGGGATCGAATTTTACAATTTCGGTTTCCTGCCACCATTTTGGGTGGGCTTTTCCAAGCAGCGGAAAAAGCCGGGTTCACGAAGGTCGTCGAATTGCGTTCAAAACGCGTTTTTTAACCTTTCCCCATCGGGGCGAAGCGAAAAAACACCCTTGGGATCGAATTTTACAATTTCGGTTTCATGCCACCATTTTGGGTGGGCTTTTCCAAGCAGCGGAAAAAGCCGGGTTCACGAAGTTCGTCGAATTGCGTTCAAAACGCGTTTTTTCAACTTTCCCATTCAGAGCGAAACGAAAAAACACCCTAGGGATCGAATTTTACAATTTCGGTTTCATGGCACCATTTTGGGTGGGCTTATCCAAGCAGCGGAAAAAGCCGGGTTGACGAAGGTCGTCCAATTGCGTTCAAAACGAGTTTTTTGAACTTTGCCCATCGGGGAGAAACGAAAAAACACGCTTGGGATCGAATTTTACAATTTCGGTTTCCTGCCACCATTTTGGGTGGGCTTTTCCAAGCAGCGGAAAAAGCCGGGTTCACGAAGGTCGTCGAATTGCGTTCAAAACGCGTTTTTTAACCTTTCCCCATCGGGGCGAAGCGAAAAAACACCCTTGGGATCGAATTTTCCAATTTCGGTTTCATGCCACCATTTTGGGTGGGCTTTTCCAAGCAGCGGAAAAAGCCGGGTTCACGAAGGTCGTCGAATTGCGTTCCAAACGCGTTTATTAACCTTTCCCCATCGGGGCGAAACGAAAAAACACCCTTGGGATCGAATTTTACAATTTGGGTTTCCTGCCACCATTTTGGGTGGGCTTTTCCAAGCAGCGGAAAAGGCCGGGTTGACGAAGGTCGTCCAATTGCGTTCAAAACGCGATTTTTAACCTTTCCCCATCGGGGCGAAGCGAAAAAACACCCTTGGGATCGAATTTTACAATTTCGGTTTCATGCCACCATTTTGGGTGGGCTTTTCCAAGCAGCGGAAAAAGCCGGGTTCACGAAGGTCGTCCAATTGCGTTCTAAACGCGTTTTTTACCCTTTCTTATTCAGAGGGAAACGAAAAAACACCATTGGGATCGAATTTTACAATTTCGGTTTCATGGAATCATTTTGGGTGGGCTTATCCAAGCAGCGGAAAAGGCCGGGTTGACGAAGGTCGTCCAATTGCGTTCAAAACGAGTTTTTTGAACTTTCCCCATCGGGGAGAAACGAAAAAACACGCTTGGGATGGAATTTTACAATTTCGGTTTCCTGCCACCATTTTGGGTGGGCTTTTCCAAGCAGCGGAAAAAGCCGGGTTCACGAAGGTCGTCCAATTGCTTTCAAAACGCGTTTTTTCAACTTTCCCCATCGGGGCGAAACGAAAAAACACCCTTGGGATCGAATTTTACAATTTCGGTTTCATGCCACCATTTTGGGTGGGCTTTTCCAAGCAGCGGAAAAAGCCGGGTTCACGAAGGTCGTCGAATTGCGTTCAAAACGCGTTTTTTCAACTTTCCCATTCATAGCGAAACGAAAAAAAACCCTTGGGATCGAATTTTACAATTTCGGTTTCATGGCACTACTTTGGGTGGGCTTATCCAAGCAGCGGAAAAAGCCGGGTTGACGAAGGTCGTCCAATTGCGTTCAAAACGAGTTTTTTGAACTTTGCCCATCGGGGAGAAACGAAAAAACACGCTTGGGATCGAATTTTACAATTTCGGTTTCCTGCCACCATTTTGGGTGGGCTTTTCCAAGCAGCGGAAAAAGCCGGGTTCACGAAGGTCGTCCAATTGCATTCAAAACGCGTTTTTTCAACTTTCCCCATCGGGGCGAAACGAAAAAACACCCTTGGGATCGAATTCCACGAGGTCGGTTTCATACCCCTATTTTTGCTGGGCTTTACCAAGCAGCGGAAAACGCCGGGTTGACGAAGGTCGGCCAATTGCGTTCAAAACTCGTTTTGTCGAGTTTCCCCATCGGGGCGAAACGAAAAGACACCCTTGTGATCGAATTCCACGAGGTCGGTTTCATACCACCATTTTGGGTGGGATTTTCCAAGCAGCGCAAAACGCCGGTTTGACCAAGGTCGTCCAATTGGGTTGAAAACTCGTTTTGTCGAGTTTCCCCATCGGGACGGAACAAAAAAACACCCTTGGGATCAAATTCCACGAGGTCGGTTTCATACCACCATTTTTGCTGGGCTTTTGCAAGCACTGCAAAAAGGCGGGTTGACGAATGTCGTCCAATTGCGTTGAAAACTCGTTTTTTCGAGTTTCCCCATAGTGGCGAAACGAAAAAACACCCTTTGGATCGAATTCCACGAGGTCGGCTTCATACCACCATTTTGGGTGGGCTTTTCCCAGCAGCGCAAAACGCCGGGTTGACGAAGGTCGTCCAATTGCGTTCAAAACTCGTTTTTCCTACTATCCCCATCGGGGCAAAACGAAAAAACACCCTTGGGATCGATTTCCACGAGGTCGGTTTCATACCACCATTTTGGGGTGGATTTACCAAGTAGCGGAAAACGCTGGGTTGACGAAGGTCGTCCAATTGCGTTCAAAACTCGTTTTTTTGAGATTCCCCATCGAGGCGAAACGAAAAAACACCCTTGGGATCGAATTCCACGAGTTTGGTTTCAAACCAAAATTTTGGGTCGGCTTTTGCAAGCAGCGCAAAAAGCCAGCTGTGTAGTGCACAGAGTACAGTGTACCGTGTCTAGTGCAGAGAGTACAGTGTACCGTGTATAGTGCACAGTGCAGAGAGTACAGTGTACCGTGTATGGTGCACAGTGCACAGTGCACAGAGTACAGTCTACCGTGTATAGTGCACAGCGCACAGAGTACAGTGTATATACCTTGTATATACCGTATATACTACTATACCGTGTATAGTGCACAGTGCACAGAGTACAGTGTACCGTGTATAGTGCACAGTGCACAGTGCACAGAGTACAGTGTACCGTGTATAGTGCACAGTGCACAGTGCACAGAGTACAGTGTACCGTGTATAGGGCACAGCGCACAGAGTACAGTGTACCGTGTATAGTGCACAGAGTACTGTGTACCGTGTATGGTGTACAGTGCACAGACTACAGTGTACCGTGTATAGTGAACAGAGTACAATGTGCCGTGTATAGTGCAAAGAGTACAGTGTACCGTGTATAGTTCACAGTGCACAGAGTACAGTGTACCGTGTATAGTACACAGTGCACAGGGTACAGTGTACCGTGTATAGTGCACAGTGCACAGAGTACAGTGTACCGTGTTTAGTGCACAGGGCATAGAGTACAGTGTACCGTGTATAGTGCAGAGTACAGTGTACTGTGTATAGTGCACAGTGCACAGAGTACAGTGTACCGTGTATAGTGCACAGTGCACAGCGTACAGTGTACCGTGTATAGTGCACAGCACACAGAGTACAGTGTACCGTGTATAGTGCACAGTGCACAGAGTACAGTGTACCGTGTATAGTGCACAGAGTACAGTGTACCGTGTATAGTGTACAGTGCACAGAGTACAGTGCACAGAGTACAGTGTACCGTGTATAGTGAACATAGTACAGTGTACCGTGTATAGTGCACAGAGTACAGTGTACCGTGTTTAGTGCACAGTGCACAGAGTACAGTGTACCGTGTATAGTGCACAGTGCACAGAGTACAGTGTACCGTGTTTAGTGCACAGGACATAGAGTACAGTGTACCGTGTATAGTGCAGAGTACAGTGTACTGTGTATAGTGCACAGTGCACAGAGTACAGTGTACCGTGTATAGTGAACAGTGCACAGCGTACAGTGTACCGTGTATAGTGCAAAGAGTACAGTGTACCGTGTATAGTGCACAGAGTACTTTGTACCGTGTATGGTGTACAGTGCACAGAGTACAGTTTACGTGTATACTGAACAGAGTACAGTGTGCCGTGTATAGTGCACAGAGTACAGTGTACCGTGTATAGTGCACAGTGCACAGAGTACAGTGTACTGTGTATAGTACACAGTGCACAGGGTACAGTGTACCGTGGATAGTGCACAGTGCACAGAGTACAGTGTACCGTGTTTAGTGCACAGGGCATAGAGTACAGTGTACCGTGTATAGTGCAGAGTACAGTGTACTGTGTATAGTGCACAGTGCACAGAGTACAGTGTACCGTGTATGGTGCACAGTGCACAGCGTACAGTGTACCGTGTATAGTGCCCAGCACACAGAGTACAGTGTACCGTGTATAGTGCACAGTGCACAGAGTACAGTGTACCGTGTATAGTGCACAGTGCACAGAGTACAGTGTACCGTGTATAGGTCACAGTGCACAGAGTAGAGTGTACCGTGTATAGTACACAGTGCACAGGGTACAGTGTACCGTGTATAGTGCACAGTGCACAGAGTACAGTGTACCGTGTTTAGTGCACAGGGCATAGAGTACAGTGTACCGTATATAGTGCACAGAGTACTGTGTACCGTGTATGGTGTACAGTGCACAGAGTACAGTGTACCGTGTATAGTGCACAGTGCAGAGAGTACAGTGTACCGTGTATTGTGCACAGAGTACAGTGTACCGTGTATGGTGCACAGTGCACAGAGTACAGTGTACCGTGTATAGTGCACAGAGTACAGTGTACCGTGTATAGTGCACAGAGTACAGTGTACCGTGTATAGTGCACAGAGTAGAGTGTACCGTGTATAGTGCACAGTGCACAGAGTACAGTGTACCGTGCATAGTGCACAGAGTACAGTGTACCGTGTATAGTGCAAAGAGTACAGTGTACCGTGTATAGTGCACAGAGTACAGTGTACCGTGTATAGTGCAAAGAGTACAGTGTACCGTTGATTATAATAATAATAGATTATAATAGGCTTATTATAGCCCGGTAATAGATTATTATAATCCGGTAATAGATTATTATAATCCAGTAATAGCTTATTATAATCCGGTAATAGATTAAGGCACGGCAAAAAATTGGAAGGATTAGATTATTATTAATAATACAATCCGGATTAATATTTACGTCTCTTATAATCGAGATAAAATTCCCGTGAATGTTCAGAGATACTGATATACAGCTATGATGACACACACACTGCAGACATTACACAGAACTGACGGGACATAACACTGATCACACCAATCACATGACAATCACTTTGCATATGCTAGAGCTGGTAGATACCACGATGTTGACCCTAGAAGTTAATGAATAGGAGCAAGCACCTCTGGGCCAGCGAATCCGCGCACGCCTTTGATCTTTAAATAATGCCAATCTTCGGAATCTTTGGACAAAGATTAATCCTAGATAGGAAGAAAATAAATACTTCGTACGATTAAAGCAATCCTATGTAGGATTAATATTGATTATATGGAAGAGATTGTTTTACTGGGAACTAAACCACTCGTAGAATCCATACACCACTGCATCCGGGACCCGAGTGGAGTATTTTCCGTATGACACGCTTGCGAGTGTCATATCGCTCATTGACGTCACGATTCGCGCCTTTTCTACTTTGTTGAATGAACTGGTTTCTTGTGTTGTTTGTTGTTAGCAAGCTTCATCAATCAGGTTTAATTTGTTTAATTAAGCGACGAAAAAGAATGAGATTTCCGAAAAACTTAAGGACAAGAACATGACAATGGAAACCTTGACGATTTCAAGGTTTTTAGAGGGAATTCAGGGACATGATATTGCTATTAACTTAAAGTTTGAGCTTCTTGACATTCATCCACCTACCCTAGTCAATTTGCAAATGTTAAGCAGGATGATTTGACAAATGTGAATGGCATTTTGAGGAAAATAGTACATGTACTTGGAGGCAATGGTCATATTACCAGAGAGTTAAAGTTGCTAAATTGGTTGAGAACTACAACCAAGCAATTGTTGTTAACAAGCCAATTAAACACCAAAGAAATCTGGTCACCAAATTCATTGCGGGTAAACATTCTAGGCAAGAGTTTGAACCTGTTTTAGGCCCTGTAGTTGACAAAGCTAAATGTGAACCATTACAGTTGGGAAATAACTGTTGGCAGCAATGGAATAAGGTAGTCATGAATATTGCACTTACCCGAACCAATCCTGCCGCTTCCATAGTCACAGTTTACTAATTGCCATTTGATTGCTGCTTTCTTAAGTATCTTCGTGCAGTAAGAAACAAGGTAAAGTTTCACAAACTGTACAAGAAAATGGTTAAGTGGTTTAGAGAGAAAAGAAAGGAGAAACCATTTGAGTGTAGATTCACTGCTGAGGAAACTGGAAAATTTTGCAGCAATGTTATGGATGTGGTCGAAGCATTAACTTCCCCAAGTGACACAGAAGCTCGGAATGTTAAGCTGTATGCTCTTGCATTTTCTGGTCTCAAACTCAGAAATGCCTTCTTACTCATGAACAGAGTAACTGTTATTGACCAAAAGGGCATTTATGACTTAGAGAAATCCTGTCAGGAGTATTTTTTTTGCAGTTCACTGTTTTCTACCAGTGTCACCCTTAGCAAGTGGACAGTGGGTTTATCTGTCCCATATCATTCCAGGTCCTTGTTCGGTGCATTTGGGAGTGGTCTGGGCATAAACACCATGCAAGGGGGGGAAGCCAAACACAAGAAACTTGCAAATTATGCAGAGTTTTCTCTTCCCAGGGAAAGATAGGAGAAGGTGTTCTTACATGAACATATGTCCCTTATCTGGCTCAGGTAATAAAACCCACATTTGGTTAAGTATTCCAAAACAAAATTGCAGTACATTCTTAAAAGGTCTTAAACCAGGGAATTTTGTTTTTGTGGTCCCCCCCAAAAACAGGATGAAACTGGGTGTAACTACTGTCAGTCACCTTTAATGGCGAAAATTGCCACATGTGTTGCAGCAAAAAAGATAACTGTTAGAATGAGACGTATAGTGGACGTATAGGTACAAGCCCATTAGGAGTTGAAGTTAAAATGTACTTGTACAAATTATGTACTTGAGGGTTGTAAGATATTTTGATGTCTATGTTAGATGACATATGTAACTTTCAGGTTGAGATACAGTTACTTCTTGTTACTTGCGACTTTAATCTTTATTGTTATAGGTACAAGCCCATTAGGTATTGATGTTTATATGTACTTGTACATTAATAATAGGATTGTTAGACATTATCTTGGAGAAATGCTAAATAAAAGTAATCCATACAAAAAAATATGTGACTATGTCACAGTTTTCCTTCAGTAACTGAACTTCAATTACATTAACAGAGAGAGAAGAGAAAATGTTCATTTAAGGAAACTATGCATTAAAGGTGGGTGGCGCTCCGGCCCACGACAAGATGCGAGAAAACGGACAACGCCAGTACCTAGACCAATTCTCTGGCCATGACCATACCAAGTTTAGTGGTTCAAGCTTGCCTGCAGGCCGAGCCAGAGCGACCAAGGCAACTGCTGGTCTCAGGGCCCTACAGCAATTCACTTTGGCCATTTCACACTTACTTGCCGGTAGATCCGGTGGGTGGTGCTCCGGTTCACGACAAGACACGAGAAAACGGACAACGCCAGTACCTAGATCAATCCGCTGGCCATAACCATGCCAAGCTTGGTGTTTCCAGATTGCCTGCAGGCCGGGCCAGAGCGACCAAGGCAACTGCTGGTCTAGGGGGCCTACAGCAATTCACTTTGGCCATTTCACACTTACTTCCCGGTAGATCCGGTGGGTGGCGCTCCGGTCCACGACAAGATACGAGGAAACGGACAACGCCAGTACCTAGATCTATCCGCTGGCCATAACCATACCAAGTTTGGTGGTTCCAGCTTCCCTGCAGGCCGAACCAGAGCGACCAAGACAACTGCTGGTCTCAGGGGCCTACAGCAATTCACTTTGGCCATTTCACACTTACTTGCTGGTAGATCCAGTGGGTAACGCTCCGGCCCAAAACAAGATACGAGGAAACGGACAACGCCAGTTCCTAGACCAATCCGCTGGCCATGACCATAGGAAGTTTAGTTGCTCCAGCTTGATAGCAGGCCGAGCTAAAGCGACAAAAGCAACTGCTGCTCTCAGGGGCTTACAGCAATTCACTTTGGCCATTTCACACTTACTTGCCGGTAGATCCGGTGGGTGGCGCTCCGGTCCACGACCAGATACGAGGAAACGGACAACGCCAGTACCTAGACAAATTCCTTGGCCATTACCATGCCAAGTTTGGTGGCTCCAGCTTCCCTACAGGCCGAGCCAGAGCGACCAAGGCAACTGCTGGTCTCAGGGGCCTACAGCAATTCACTTTGGCCATTTCACACTTACTTGCCGGTAGATCCGGTGGGTGGCGCTCCGGCCCAGGATAAGATACGAGGAAACGGACAACCCCAGTTCCTAGACAAATGCTTTGGCCATTACCATGCCAAGTTTGGTGGCTCCAGCTTCCCTACAGGCCGAGCCAGTGTGACCAAGGCAACTGCTGGTCACAGGGGCCTACAGCATTTCACTTTGGCCATTTCACACTTACTTGCCGGTAGATCCGGTGGCTGGCGCTCCAGCCCACGACAAGATACGAGGAAACGAACAACGCCAGTACCTAGACCCATCCTCTGGCCATGACCATGCCAAGTTTGGTTGTTCCAGATTTCCTGCAGGCCGGGCCAGAGCGACCAAGGCAACTGCTTGTCTCAGGGGCCTACAGCAATTCACTTTGGAAATTTCACACTTACCTGCCGGTAGATCCGGTGGGTAACGCTCCGGACCACGACAAGATACGAGAAAACGGACAAATTCAGTACCTAGACCAATCCTCTGGCCATGATCATGAGAAGTTTGGTGGCTCCAGCTTGCCTGCAGACGGAGCCAGAGCGACCAAGGCAATGGCTGGTCTCAGCGGCCAACAGCAATTCACTTTGGCCATTTCACACTTACTTGCCGGTAGATCCGGTGGGTGGCGCTCCGGCCCACGACCAGATACGAGGGAACAGACAACGCCAGTACCTAGACCAATTCTGTGGCCATGACCATGTCAAGTTTGGTGGTTCCAGATTGACTGCAGGGCGAGCCAGAGCGACCAAGGCAACTGCTTGTCTCAGGGGCACTGTCCACTATACACGGTACACTGTACTCTGTGCACTGTGCACTATACACCGTACACTCTACACTGTGCACTATACACGGTACATTGTACTCTGTGCACTTTGCACTATACACGGTACACTGTACTCTGTGCACTATACACGGTACACTGCACTCTGTGCACTGTGCCCTATACACGGTACACTGTACTCTGTGCACTGTGCACTGTTTTCTAATACACGGTACACTGTACTCTGTGCACTATACACAGTACACTGTACTCTGTGCACTGTGCACTATAAACGGTACACTGTACTCTGTGCACTATACACGGTACACAGTACTCTGTGCACTGTGTACTATACACGGTACACTGTACTCTGTTCACTATACATGGTACACTGTGCACTGTGCACTATACACGGTACACTGTACTCTGTGCACTGTCCACTATACACAGTACCCTGTACTCTGTGCACTATCCACGGTACACTGTACTCTGTGCCCTGTGCACTATACGTGGTACACTATACTCTGTGCACTATACACGGTACACTGTACTCTGTGCACTGTGCACTATACACGGTACACTGTACTCTGTGCACTGTGCACTATACACGGTACACTGTACTCTGTGCACTGTGCACTATACACGGTACACTGTACTCTGTGTGCTGTGCACTATACACGGTACACTGTACGCTGTGCACTGTGCACTATAAACGGTACACTGTACTCTGTGCACTGTGCACTATACACAGTACACTGTACTCTGCACTATACACGGTACACTGTACTCTATGCCTTGTGCACTTAACACGGTACACTGTACTCTGTGCACTGTGCACTATACACGGTATACTGTACTCTGTGCACTGTGCACTATAAACGGTACACTGTACTCTGTGCACTGTGCACTAAACACGGTACACTGTACTCTGTGCACTATACACGGTACACTGTACTATGTTCACTATACACGGTACACTGTACTCTGTGCACTGTACTCTGTGCACTGTACACTATACACGGTACACTGTACTCTGTGCACTATACACGGTACACTGTACTCTGTGCACTGTGCACTATACACGGTACACTGTACTCTGTGCACTGTGCACTATACACGGTACACTGTACTCTGTGCACTGTGCACTATACACGGTACAGTGTACTCTGTGTGCTGTGCACTATACACGGTACACTGTACGCTGTGCACTGTGCACTATACACGGTACACTGTACTCTGTGCACTGTGCACTATACACAGTACACTGTACTCTGCACTATACACGGTACACTGTACTCTATGCCCTGTGCACTAAACACGGTACACTTTACTCTGTTCACTGTGCACTATACACGGTACACTTTACCCTGTGCACTGTGTACTATACACGGTACACTGTACTCTGTGCACTGTGCACTATACACGGTACACTGTACTCTGTGCACTATACACGGCACACTGTACTCTGTTCACTATACACGGTACACTGTACTCTGTGCACTGTACACCATACATGGTACACAGTACTCTGTGCACTATACATGGTACACTGTACTCTGTGCGCTGTGCACTATACACGGTACACTGTACTCT
Source organism: Meandrina meandrites (assembly GCA_963693305.1). Taxonomy (NCBI): domain Eukaryota; kingdom Metazoa; phylum Cnidaria; class Anthozoa; order Scleractinia; family Meandrinidae; genus Meandrina; species Meandrina meandrites. The sequence continues at coordinate 121,994 of OY855912.1, read as the reverse complement.
GTGCACTGTGCACTGTGCACTATACACGGTACACTGTACTCTGTGCACTGTGCACTATACACGGTACACTGTACTCTGTGCACTGTGCACTGTTTTCTAATACAGGGTACACTGTACTCTGTGCACTATACACAGTACACTGTACTCTCTGCACTGTGCACTATAAACGGTACACTGTACTCTGTGCACTATACACGGTACACTGTACTCTGTGCACTGTGTACTATACACGGTACACTGTACTCTGTTTACTATACATGGTACACTGTGCACTGTGCACTATACACGGTACACTGTACTCTGTGCACTGTCCACTATACACAGTACCCTGTACTCTGTGCACTATCCACGGTACACTGTACTCTGTGCCATGTGCACTATACGTGGTACACTGTACTCTGTGCACTGTGCACTATACACGGTACACTGTACTCTGTGCACCGTGCACTATACACGGTACACTGTACTCTGTGTGCTGTGCACTATACACGGTACACTGTACGCTGTGCACTGTGCACTATACATGGTACACTGTACTCTGTGCACTGTGTACTATACACAGTACACTGTACTCTGCACTTTACACGGTACACTGTACTGTATGCCCTGTGCACTAAACACGGTACACTGTACTCTGTGCACTGTGCACTGTACACGGTACACTGTACTTTGTGCACTGTGCACTATACACGGTACACTGTACTCTGTGCACTGTGCACTAAACACGGTACACTGTACTCTGTGCACTATACACGGTACACTGTACTATGTTCACTATACACGGTACACTGTACTCTGTGCACTGTACTCTGTGCACTGTACACTATACACGGTACACTGTACTCTGTGCACTATACACGGTACACTGTACTCTGTGCACTGTGCACTATACACGGTATAGTAGTATATACGGTATATACAAGGTATATACACTGTACTCTGTGCGCTGTGCACTATACACGGTACAGTGTACTCTGTGCACTGTGCACATTGCACCATACACGGTACACTGTACTCTTTGCACTGTGCACTATACACGGTACACTGTACTCTCTGCACTAGACACGGTACACTGTACTCTGTGCACTACACAGCTGGCTTTTTGCGCTGCTTGCAAAAGCCGACCCAAAATTGTGGTTTGAAACCAAACTCGTGGAATTCGATCCCAAGGGTGTTTTTTCGTTTCGCCTCGATGGGGAATCTCAAAAAAACGAGTTTTGAACGCAATTGGACGACCTTCGTCAACCCAGCGATTTCCGCTACTTGGTAAATCCACCCCAAAATGGTGGTATGAAACCGACCTCGTGGAAATCGATCCCAAGGGTGTTTTTTCGTTTTGCCCCGATGGGGATAGTCGGAAAAACGAGTTTTGAACGCAATTGGACGACCTTCGTCAACCCGGCGTTTTGCGCTGCTGGGAAAAGCCCACCCAAAATGGTGGTATGAAGCCGACCTCGTGGAATTCGATCCAAAGGGTGTTTTTTCGTTTCGCCCCGATGGGGAAACTCGAAAAAACGAGTTTTCAACGCAATTGGACGACATTCGTCAACCCGCCTTTTTGCACTGCTTGCAAAAGCCCAGCAAAAATGGTGGTATGAAACCGACCTCGTGGAATTTGATCCCAAGGGTGTTTTTTTGTTCCGTCCCGATGGGGAAACTCGACAAAACGAGTTTTCAACCCAATTGGACGACCTTGGTCAAACCGGCGTTTTGCGCTGCTTTGAAAATCCCACCCAAAATGGTGGTATGAAACCGACCTCGTGGAATTCGATCACAAGGGTGTTTTTTCGTTTCGCCCCGATGGGGAAACTCGTCAAAACGAGTTTTGAACGCAATTGGCCGACCTTCGTCAACCCGGCGTTTTCCGCTGCTTAGTAAAGCCCAGCAAAAATAGGGGTATGAAACCGACCTCGTGGAATTCGATCCCAAGGGTGTTTTTTCGTTTCGCCCCGATGGGGAAAGTCGAAAAAACGACCTTCGTCAACCCGCCTTTTTGCACTGCTTGTAAAAGCTAGCCCACCCAAAATGGTGGTATGAAACCGACCTTGCGGAATTTGATCGCAAGGGTGTTTTTTCGTTTCGCCCCAATGGGGAAACTCGAAAAAACGAGTTTTCAACCCAATTGGACGACCTTGGTCAAACCGGCGTTTTGCGCTGCTTCGAAAATCCCACCCAAAACGGTGGTATGAAACCGACCTCATGGAATTCGAACCCAAGGGTGTTTTTTCGTTTCGCCCCGATGGGGAAAGTCGAAAAAACGAGTTTTGAACGCAATTGGACGACCTTCGGCAACCCGGCTTTTTGCGTTGCTGGGAAAAGCCCACCCAAAATGGTGGTGTGAAACCGACCTCGTGGAATTCGATCCCAAGGGTGTTTTTTCGTTTCGCCCCGATGGGGAAACTCGAAAAAACGCGTTTTGAACGCAGTTGGACGACCTTCGTCAACCCGGCTTTTTGCACTGCTTGCAAAAGCCCACTCAAAATGGTGGTATGAAATCGAAATTGGTAAAATCGATTCCAAGGGTGTTTCTGCGTTTCGCTCCGATGGGGAAAGTCGAAAAAACGCGTTTTGAACGCATTTGGACGACCTTCGTCAACCCGGCTTTTTGGGCTGCTTGGATAAGCCCACCCAAAATGGTGCCATGAAACCGAAATTGTAAAATTCGATACCAAGGGTGTTTTTTCGTTTCGCTCTGAATGGGAAAGTTGAAAAAACGCGTTTTGAACGCAATTCGACGACCTTCGTGAACCCGGCTTTTTCCGCTGCTTGGAAAAGCCCACCCAAAATGGTGGCATGAAACCGAAATTTTAAAATTCGATCCCAAGGGTGTTTTTTCGCTTCGCCGTGATGGGGAAAGGTTAAAAAACGCGTTTTGAACGCAATTGGACGACCTTCGTCAACCCGGCTTTTTCCGCTGCTTGGAAAAGCCCACCCAAAATGGTGGCATGAGACCGAAATTGTAAAATTCGATCCCAAGGGTGTTTTTTCGTTTCGCCCCGATGGGGAAAGTTGAAAAAACGCGTTTTGAAAGCAATTGGACGACCTTCGTGAACCCGGCTTTTTCCGCTGCTTGGAAAAGCCCACCCAAAATGGTGGCATGAAACCGAAATTTTAAAATTCGATCCCAAGGGTGTTTTTTCGCTTCGCCGTGATGGGGAAAGGTTAAAAAACGCGTTTTGAACGCAATTGGACGACCTTCGTCAACCCGGCTTTTTCCGCTGCTTGGAAAAGCCCACCCAAAATGGTGGCATGAGACCGAAATTGTAAAATTCGATCCCAAGGGTGTTTTTTCGTTTCGCCCCGATGGGGAAAGTTGAAAAAACGCGTTTTGAAAGCAATTGGACGACCTTCGTGAACCCGGCTTTTTCCGCTGCTTGGAAAAGCCCACCCAAAATGGTGGCATGAAACCGAAATTTTAAAATTCGATCCCAAGGGTGTTTTTTCGCTTCGCCGTGATGGGGAAAGGTTAAAAAACGCGTTTTGAACGCAATTGGACGACCTTCGTCAACCCGGCTTTTTCCGCTGCTTGGAAAAGCCCACCCAAAATGGTGGCATGAGACCGAAATTGTAAAATTCGATCCCAAGGGTGTTTTTTCGTTTCGCCCCGATGGGGAAAGTTGAAAAAACGCGTTTTGAAAGCAATTGGACGACCTTCGTGAACCCGGCTTTTTCCGCTGGTTGGAAAAGCCCACCCAAAATGGTGGCAGGAAACCGAAATTTTAAAATTCGATCCCAAGGGTGTTTTTTCGCTTCGCCCCGATGGGGAAAGTTGAAAAAACGCGTTTTGAACGCATTTGGACGACCTTCGTCAACCCGGCTTTTTCCGCTGCTTGGAAAAGCCCACCCAAAATTGTGGCATGAAACCGAAATTGTAAAATTCGATCCCAAGGGTGTTTTTTCGTTTCGCCCCGATGGGGAAAGTTGAAAAAACGCGTTTTGAAAGCAATTGGACGACCTTCGTGAACCCGGCTTTTTCCGCTGCTTGGAAAAGCCCACCCAAAATGGTGGCAGGAAACCGAAATTGTAAAATTCGATCCCAAGCGTGTTTTTTCGTTTCTCCATGATGGCAAAGTTCAAAAAACTCGTTTTGAACGCAATTGGACGACCTTCGTCAACCCGGCTTTTTCCGCTGCTTGGATAAGCCCACCCAAAATGGTGCCATGAAACCGAAATTGTAAAATTCGATCCCAAGGGTGTTTTTTCGTTTCGCTCTGAATGGGAAAGTTGAAAAAACGCGTTTTGAACGCAATTCGACGACCTTCGTGAACCCGGCTTTTTCCGCTGCTTGGAAAAGCCCACCCAAAATGGTGGCATGAAACCGAAATTTTAAAATTCGATCCCAAGGGTGTTTTTTCGCTTCGCCGTGATGGGGAAAGGTTAAAAAACGCGTTTTGAACGCAATTGGACGACCTTCGTCAACCCGGCTTTTTCCGCTGCTTGGAAAAGCCCACCCAAAATGGTGGCATGAGACCGAAATTGTAAAATTCGATCCCAAGGGTGTTTTTTCGTTTCGCCCCGATGGGGAAAGTTGAAAAAACGCGTTTTGAAAGCAATTGGACGACCTTCGTGAACCCGGCTTTTTCCGCTGCTTGGAAAAGCCCACCCAAAATGGTGGCAGGAAACCGAAATTTTAAAATTCGATCCCAAGGGTGTTTTTTCGCTTCGCCCCGATGGGGAAAGTTGAAAAAACGCGTTTTGAACGCATTTGGACGACCTTCGTCAACCCGGCTTTTTCCGCTGCTTGGAAAAGCCCACCCAAAATGGTGGCATGAGACCGAAATTGTAAAATTCGATCCCAAGAGTGTTTTTTCGTTTCGCCCCGATGGGGAAAGTTGAAAAAACGCGTTTTGAAAGCAATTGGACGACCTTCGTGAACCCGGCTTTTTCCGCTGCTTGGAAAAGCCCACCCAAAATGGTGGCATGAGACCGAAATTGTAAAATTCGATCCCAAGGGTGTTTTTTCGTTTCGCCCCGATGGGGAAAGTTGAAAAAACGCGTTTTGAAAGCAATTGGACGACCTTCGTGAACCCGGCTTTTTCCGCTGCTTGGAAAAGCCCACCCAAAATGGTGGCATGAAACCGAAATTTTAAAATTCGATCCCAAGGGTGTTTTTTCGTTTCCCCCCGATGGGGAAATTTAACAAAACGCGTTTTGAACGCAATTGGACCACTTTCGTGAACCCGGCTTTTTCCGCTGCTTGGAAAAGCCCACCCAAAATGGTGGCATGAGACCGAAATTGTAAAATTCGATCCCAAGGGTGTTTTTTCGTTTCGCCCCGATGGGGAAAGTTGAAAAAACGCGTTTTGAAAGCAATTGGACGACCTTCGTGAACCCGGCTTTTTCCGCTGCTTGGAAAAGCCCACCCAAAATGGTGGCAGGAAACCGAAATTTTAAAATTCGATCCCAAGGGTGTTTTTTCGCTTCGCCCCGATGGGGAAAGTTGAAAAAACGCGTTTTGAACGCATTTGGACGACCTTCGTCAACCCGGCTTTTTCCGCTGCTTGGAAAAGCCCACCCAAAATGGTGGCATGAGACCGAAATTGTAAAATTCGATCCCAAGAGTGTTTTTTCGTTTCGCCCCGATGGGGAAAGTTGAAAAAACGCGTTTTGAAAGCAATTGGACGACCTTCGTGAACCCGGCTTTTTCCGCTGCTTGGAAAAGCCCACCCAAAATGGTGGCATGAGACCGAAATTGTAAAATTCGATCCCAAGGGTGTTTTTTCGTTTCGCCCCGATGGGGAAAGTTGAAAAAACGCGTTTTGAAAGCAATTGGACGACCTTCGTGAACCCGGCTTTTTCCGCTGCTTGGAAAAGCCCACCCAAAATGGTGGCATGAAACCGAAATTTTAAAATTCGATCCCAAGGGTGTTTTTTCGTTTCCCCCCGATGGGGAAATTTAACAAAACGCGTTTTGAACGCAATTGGACCACTTTCGTGAACCCGGCTTTTTCCGCTGCTTGGAAAAGCCCACCCAAAATGGTGGCAGGAAACCGAAATTGTAAAATTCGATCCCAAGGGTGTTTTTTCGCTTCGCCGTGATGGGGAAAGGTTAAAAAACGCGTTTTGAACGCAATTGGACGACCTTCGTCAACCCGGCTTTTTCCGCTGCTTGGAAAAGCCCACCGAAAATGGTGGCATGAGACCGAAATTGTAAAATTCGATCCCAAGGGTGTTTTTTCGTTTCGCCCCGATGGGGAAAGTTGAAAAAACGCGTTTTGAAAGTAATTGGACGACCTTCGTGAACCCGGCTTTTTCCGCTGCTTGGAAAAGCCCACCCAAAATGGTGGCAGGAAACCGAAATTGTAAAATTCGATCCCAAGCGTGTTTTTTCGTTTCTCCCCGATTGGCAAAGTTCAAAAAACTCGTTTTTAACGCAATTGGACGACCTTCGTCAACCCGGCTTTTTCCGCTGCTTGGATAAGCCCACCCAAAATGGTGCCATGAAACCGAAATTGTAAAATTCGATCCCAAGGGTGTTTTTTCGTTTCGCCCCGATGGGGAAAGTTGAAAAAACGCGTTTTGAAAGCAATTGGACGACCTTCGTGAACCCGGCTTTTTCCGCTGCTTGGATAAGCCCACCCAAAATGGTGGCAGGAAACCGAAATTGTAAAATTCGATCCCAAGCGTGTTTTTTCGTTTCTCCCCGATTGGCAAAGTGCAAAAAACTCGTTTTGAACGCAATTGGACGACCTTCGTCAACCCGGCTTTTTCCGCTGCTTGGAAAAGCCCACCCAAAATGGTGGCAGGAAACCGAAATTGTAAAATTCGATCCCAAGCGTGTTTTTTCGTTTCTCCCCGATTGGCAAAGTTCAAAAAACTCGTTTTGAACGCAATTGGACGACCTTCGTCAACCCGGCTTTTTCCGCTGCTTGGATAAGCCCACCCAAAATGGTGCCATGAAAACGAAATTGTAAAATTCGATCCCAAGGGTGTTTTTTCGTTTCGCTCTGAATGGGAAACTTGAAAAAATGCGTTTTGAACGCAATTCGACGACCTTCGTGAACCCGGCTTTTTCCGCTGCTTGGAAAAGCCCACCCAAAATGGTGGCAGGAAACCGAAATTGTAAAATTCGATCCCAAGCGTGTTTTTTCGTTTCTCCCCGATGGGGAAAGTTGAAAAAACGCGTTTCGAACGCAATTGGACGACTTTCGTCAACCCGGCTTTTTCCGCTGCTTGGAAAAGCCCACCCAAAATGGTGGCATGAAACAGAAATTGTAAAATTCGATCCCAAGGGTGTTTTTTCGTTTCGCCCCGATGGGGAAAGTTGAAAAAACGCGTTTTGAACGCAATTGGACGACCTTCGTCAACCCGGCTTTTTCCGCTGCTTGGATAAGCCCACCCAAAATTGGGTGGGCATTTTGGGTGGGCTTTTCCAAGCAGCGGAAAAAGCCGGGTTCACGAAGGTCGTCGAATTGCGTTCAAAACGCGTTTTTTAACCTTTCCCCATCGGGGCAAAACGAAAAAACACCCTTGGGATCGAATTTTACAATTTCGGTTTCCTGCCACCATTTTGGGTGGGCTTTTCCAAGCAGCGGAAAAGGCCAGGTTGACGAAGGTCGTCCAATTGCGTTCAAAACGCGTTTTTTAACCTTTCCCCATCGGGGCGAAACGAAAAAACACCCTTGGGATCGAATTTTAAAATTTCGGTTTCATGCCACAATTTTGGGTGGGTTTTTCGAAGCAGCGGAAGAAGCCGGGTGTACGAAGGTCGTCCAATTGCGTTCAAAACGCGTTTTTTCAACTTTCCCCATCGGGGTGAAACGAAAAAACACCCTTGGGATCGAATTTTAAAATTTCGGTTTCATGCCACCATTTTGGGTGGGTTTTTCTAAGCAGCGGAAGAAGCCGGGTGTACGAAGGTTGTCCAATTGCGTTCAAAATGCGTTTTTTCAACTTTCCCCGTCGGGGCAAAACGAAAAAACACCCTTGGGATCGAATTTTACAATTTCGGTTTCATGCCACCATTTTGGGTGGGCTTATCCAAGCAGCGGAAAAAGCCGGGTTGACGAAGGTCGTCCAATTGCGTTCAAAACGAGTTTTTTGAACTTTCCCCATCGGGGAGAAACGAAAAACCACGCTTGGGATCGAATTTTACAATTTCGGTTTCCTGCCACCATTTTGGGTGGGCTTTTCCAAGCAGCGGAAAAAGCCGGGTTCACGAAGGTCGTCCAATTGCTTTCAAAACGCGTTTTTTCAACTTTCCCCATCGGGGCGAAACGAAAAAACACCCTTGGGATCGAATTTTACAATTTCGGTTTCATGCCACCATTTTGGGTGGGCTTTTCCAAGCAGCGGAAAAAGCCGGGTTGACGAAGGTCGTCCAATTGCGTTCAGTGCAAAGTGCACAGAGTACAGTGTACCGTGTATAGTGCACAGAGTACAGTGTACCGTGTATAGTGTACAGTGCACAGAGTACAGTGCAGAGAGTACAGTGTACAGTGTATAGTGAACATAGTACAGTGTACCGTGTATAGTGCACATAGTACAGTGTACCGTGTTTAGTGCACAGTGCACAGAGTACAGTGTACCGTGTATAGTGCACAGTGCACAGAGTACAGTGTACCGTGTATAGAGCACAGTGCACTGAGTCCAGTGTACCGTGTATAGTGCACAGTGCACAGAGTACAGTGTACCGTGTATAGTGCACAGTGCACAGAGTACAGTGTACCGTGTATAGTGCACAGTGCACAGTGCACGGAGTACAGTGTACTGTGTATAGTGCACAGCGCACAGAGTACAGTGTATATACCGTATATACTACTATACCGTGTATAGTGCACAGTGCACAGAGTACAGTGTACCGTGTATAGTGCACAGTGCACAGTGCACAGTGTACAGTGTACCGTGTATAGTGCACATAGTACAGTGTACCGTGTATAGTGCACAGAGTAGAGTGTACCGTGTATAGTGCACAATGCACAGAGTACAGTGTACTGTGCATAGTGCACAGTGCACTGAGTCCAGTGTACAGTGTATAGTGCACAGTGCACAGAGTACAGTGTACCGTGTATAGTGCACAGTGCACAGAGTACAGTGTACCGTGTATAGTGCACAGTGCACAGTGCACAGAGTACAGTGTACCGTGTATAGTGCACAGCGCACAGAGTACAGTGTACCGTGTATAGTGCACAGAGTACTGTGTACCGTGTATGGTGTACAGTGCACAGAGTACAGTGTACCGTGTATAGTGAACAGAGTACAGTGTACCGTGTATAGTGCACAGTGCACAGAGTACAGTGTACCGTGTATAGTACACAGTGCACAGGGTACAGTGTACCGTGTATAGTGCAGAGTGCACAGAGTACAGTGTACCGTGTTTAGTGCACAGGGCATAGAGTACAGTGTACCGTGTATAGTGCAGAGTACAGTGTACTGTGTATAGTACACAGTGCACAGAGTACAGTGTACCGTGTATAGTGCACAGTGCACAGCGTACAGTGTACCGTGTATAGTGCACAGCACACAGAGTACAGTGTACCGTGTATAGTGCACAGTGCACAGAGTACAGTGTACCGTGTATAGTGCACAGTGCACAGAGTACAGTGTACCGTGTATAGTGCACAGTGCACAGAGTACAGTGTACCGTGTATAGTGCACAGTGCACAGAGTACAGTGTACCGTGTATAGTGCACAGAGTACAGTGTACCGTGTATAGTGTACAATGCACAGAGTACAGTGCACAGAGTACAGTGTACCGTGTATAGTGAACATAGTACAGTGTACCATGTATAGTGCACATAGTACAGTGTACCGTGTTTAGTGCACAGTGCACAGAGTACAGTGTACCGTGTATAGTGCACAGTGCACAGAGTACAGTGTACCGTGTATAGTGCACAGTGCACAGAGTACAGTGTACCGTGTTTAGTGCACAGGGCATAGAGTACAGTGTACCGTGTAAAGTGCAGAGTACAGTGTACTGTGTATAGTGCACAGTGCACATCGTACAGTGTACCGTGTATAGTGCACAGCATACAGAGTACAGGGTACCGTGTATAGTGCACAGTGCACAGAGTACAGTGCACCGTGTATAGTGCACAGTGCACAGAGTACAGTGTACCTTGTATAGTGCACGGTGCACAGAGTACAGTGTACCGTGTATAGTGCACAGTGCACAGAGTACAGTGTACCACGTATAGTGCACAGGGCACAGAGTACAGTGTACCGTGGATAGTGCACAGAGTACAGGGTACTGTGAATAGTGGACAGTGCACAGAGTACAGTGTACCGTGTATAGTGCACAGTGCACAGTGTACCATGTATAGTGAACAGAGTACAGTGTACCATGTATAGTACACAGTGCACAGAGTACAGTGTACCGTGTATAGTGCACAGAGTACAGTGTACCGTTTATAGTGCACAGTGCACAGAGTACAGTGTACTGTGTATAGTGCACAGAGTAAAGTGTACTGTGTAATTGAAAACAGTGCACAGTGCACAGAGTACAGTGTACCGTGTATAGTGCACAGTGCACAGAGTACAGTGTACCGTGTATAGTGCACAGTGCACAGTGCACAGAGTACAGTGTACCGTGTATAGTGCACAGCGCACAGTGCACAGAGTACAGTGTACCGTGTATAGTGCACAGTGCACAGTGCACAGAGTACAGTGTACCGTGTATAGTGCACAGTGCACAGTGCACAGAGTACAGTGTACCGTGTTTAGTGCACAGGGCATAGAGTACAGTGTACCGTGTATAGTGCACAGAGTACTGTGTACCGTGTGTGGTGTACAGTGCACAGAGTACAGTGTACCGTGTATAGTGCACAGTGAAGAGAGTACACAGTGTACCGTGTATGGTGCACAGTGCACAGATTACAGTGTACTGTTTATAGTGCACAGAGTACAGTGTACCGTGTATAGTGCACAGAGTACAGTGTACCGTGTATAGTGCACAGAGTAGAGTGTACCGTGTATAGTGCACAGTGCACAGAGTACAGTGTACCGTGCATACTGCACAGTGCAGAGAGTACAGTGTACCGTGTATAGTGCACAGAGTACAGTGTACCGTATATAGTGCAAAGAGTACAGTGTACCGTGTATAGTGCACAGAGTACAGTGTACCGTGTATAGTGCACAGTGCACAGAGTACAGTCTACCGTGTATAGAGCACAGTGCACTGAGTCCAGTGTACCGTGTATAGTGCACAGTGCACAGAGTACAGTGTACCGTGTATAGTGCACAGTGCACAGAGTACAGTGTACCGTGTATAGTGCACAGCGCACAGAGTAGAGTGTACCGTGTATAGTGCACAGTGCACAGTGCACAGAGTACAGTGTACCGTGTATAGTGCACAGCGCACAGAGTAGAGTGTACCGTGTATAGTGCACAGTGCACAGTGCACAGAGTACAGTGTACCATGTATAGTGCACAGAGTACAGTGTACCGTGTATAGTGCACAGAGTAGAGTGTACCGTGTATAGTGCACAGTGCACAGAGTACATTGTACCGTGCATAGTGCACAGTGCACTGAGTCCAGTGTACCGTGCATAGTGCACAGTGCACAGAGTCCAGTGTACAGTGTATAGTGCACAGTGCACAGAGTACAGTGTACCGTGTATAGTGCACAGTGCACAGTGCACAGAGTACAGTGTACCGTGTATAGTGCACAGTGCACAGTGCACAGAGTACAGTGTACCGTGTATAGTGCACAGTGCACAGTGCACAGTGCACAGAGTACAGTGTACCGTGTATAGTGCACAGTGCACAGTGCACAGAGTACAGTGTACCGTGTATAGTGCACAGCGCACAGAGTACAGTGTACCGTGTATAGTGCACAGAGTACTGTGTACCGTGTATGGTGTACAGTGCACAGAGTACAGTGTACCGTGTATAGTGAACAGAGTACAGTGTGCCGTGTATAGTGCACAGAGTACAGTGTACCGTGTATAGTGCAAAGTACTCAGAGTACAGTGTACCGTGTATAGTACACAGTGCACAGGGTACAGTGTACCGTGTATAGTGCACAGCACACAGAGTACAGTGTACCGTGTATAGTGCACAGTGCACAGAGTACAGTGTACCGTGTACTCTGTGCTCTGTGCACTATACACGGTACACTGTACGCTGTGCACTAAACACTGTACACTGTACTCTGTGCACTGTGCACTATACACAGTACACTGTACTGTGCACTATACACAGTACACTGTACTCTATGCCCTGTGCACTAAACACGGTACACTGTACTCTGTGCACTGTGCACTATACACGGTACACTGTACCCTGTGCACTGTGTACTATACACGGTACACTGTACTCTGAGTACTTTGCACTATACACGGTACACTGTACTCTGTGCACTATACACAGCACACTGTACTCTGTTCACTATACACGGTACACTGTACTCTGTGCACTGTACACCATACACGGTACACAGTACTCTGTGCACTATACACGGTACACTGTACTCTGTGCGCTGTGCACTTTACACGGTACACTGTACTCTGTGCACTGTGCACTGTGCACTATACACGGTACACTGTACTCTGTGCACTGTGCACTGTGCACTATACACGGTACACTGTACTCTGTGCACTGTGCACTGTGCACTATACACGGTACACTGTACTCTGTGCACTGTGCACTATACACGGTACACTGTACTCTGTGCACTGTGCACTATACACGGTACACTGGACTCAGTGCACTGTGCACTATGCACGGTACACTGTACTCTGTGCACTGTGCACTATACACGGTACACTCTACTCTGTGCACTATACACATTACACTGTACTCTGTGCACTATACACGGTACACTGTACTCTGTGCACTGTGCACTCTGCACTATACACGGTACACTGTACTCTGTGCACTGTGCACTATACACGGTATAGTAGTATATACGGTATATACACGGTATATACACGGTATATACACGGTATATACACTGTACTCTGTGCGCTGTGCACTATACACGGTACACTGTACTCTGTGCACTGTGCACTATACACGGTACACTGTACTCTGTTCACTGTGCACTATGCACGGTACACTGGACTCAGTGCACTGTGCTCTATGCACGGTACACTGTACTCTGTGCACTGTACACTATACACGGTACACTGTACTCTGTGCACTATACACGGTACACTGTACTCTTTGCACTATACACGGTACACTGTACTCTCTGCACTGTGCACTATGCACGGTACACTGTACTCTGTGCACTGTGCACTATACACGGTACACTCTACTCTGTGCACTATACACGGTACACTGTACTCTGTGCACTATACACCATACACGATACACAGTACTCTGTGCACTATACACGGTACACTGTACTCTGTGCGCTGTGCACTATACACGGTACACTGTACTCTGTGCACTGTGCACTATACACGGTATAGTAGTATATACGGTATATACACGGTATATACACGGTATATACACGGTATATACACTGTACTCTGTGCGCTGTGCACTATACACGGTACACTGTACTCTGTGCACTGTGCACTGTGCACTATACACGGTACACTGTACTCTGTGCACTGTGCACTATACACGGTAAACTGTACTCTGTGCACTGTGCACTATACACGGTACACTGTACTCTGTGCAGTGTGCACTATACACGGTACACTGTACTCTGTGCACTATACACGGCACACTGTACTCGGTTCACTATACACGGTACACTGTACTCTGTGCACTGTACACCATACACGGTACACAGTACTCTGTGCACTATACACGGTACACTGTACTCTGTGCACTGTGCACTATACATGGTACACTGTACCCTGTGCACTGTGTACTATACACGGTACACTGTACTCTGTGCACTGTGCACTATACACGGTACACTGTACTCTGTGCACTATACACTGCACACTGTACTCTGTTCACTATACATGGTACACTGTACTCTGTGCAGTGTACACCATACACGGTACACAGTACTCTGTGCACTATACACGGTACACTGTACTCTGTGCGCTGTGCACTATACACGGTACACTGTACTCTGTGCACTGTGCACTGTGCACTATACACGGTACAGTGTACTCTGTGCACTGTGCACTATAAACGGTACACTGTACTCTGTGCACTGTGCACTGTTTTCTAATACACGGTACACTGTACTCTGTGCACTATACACAGTACACTGTACTTTGTGCACTGTGCACTATAAACGGTACACTGTACTCTGTGCACTATACACGGTACACTGTACTCTGTGCACTGTTTACTATACACGGTACACTGTACTCTGTTCACTATTCATGGTACACTGTGCTTGTGCACTATACACGGTACACTGTACTCTGTGCACTGTCCACTATACACAGTACCCTGTACTCTGTGCACTATCCACGGTACACTGTACTCTGTGCCCTGTGCACTATACGTGGTACACTGTACTCTGTGCAATGTGCACTATACACGGTACACTGTACTCTGTGCACCGTGCACTATACACGGTACACTGTACTCTGTGCACTGTGCACTATACACGGTGCACTGTACTCTGTGCACTGTGCACTATACGCGGTACACTGTACTCTGTGTGCTGTGCACTATACACGGTACACTGTACGCTGTGCATTTTGCACTATACACGGTACACTGTACTCTGTGCACTGTGCACTATACACAGTACACTGTACTCTGCACTTTACACGGTACACTGTACTCTATGCCCTGTGCACTAAACACGGTACACTGTACTCTGTGCACTGTGCACTATACACGGTACACTGTACTCTGTGCACTGTGCACTATACACGGTACACTGTACTCTGTGCACTGTGCACTACACACGGTACACTGTACTCTGTGTGCTGTGCACTATACACGGTACACTGTACGCTGTGCACTGTGCACTATACACGGTACACTGTACTCTGTGCACTGTGCACTATACACAGTACACTGTACTCTGCACTATACACGGTACACTGTACTCTATGCCCTGTGCACTAAACACGGTACACTGTACTCTGTGCACTGTGCACTATACACGGTACACTGTACCCTGTGCACTGTGTACTATACACGGTACACTGTACTCTGTGCACTGTGCACTATACACGGTACACTGTACTCTGTGCACTATACACGGTACACTGTACTATGTTCACTATACACGGTACACTGTACTCTGTGCACTGTACTCTGTGCACTGTACACTATACACGGTACACTGTACTCTGTGCACTATACACGCTACACTGTACTCTGTGCACTGTGCACTATACACGGTACACTGTACTCTGTGTGCTGTGCACTATACACGGTACACTGTACGCTGTGCACTGTGCACTATACACGGTACACTGTACTCTGTGCACTGTGCACTATACACAGTACACTGTACTCTGCACTATACACGGTACAGTGTACTCTATGCCCTATGCACTAAACACGGTACACTGTACTCTGTGCACTGTGCACTATACACGGTACACTGTACCCTGTGCACTGTGTACTATACACGGTACACTGTACTCTGTGCACTGTGAACTATACATGGTACACTGTACTCTGTGCACTATACACGGCACATTGTACTCTGTTCACGATACACGGTACACTGTACTCTGTGCACTGTACACCATACACGGTACACAGTACTCTGTGCACTATACACGGTACACTGTACTCTGTGCGCTGTGCACTATACACGGTACACTGTACTCTGTGCACTGTGCACTGTGCACTATACACGGTACACTGTACTCTGTGCACTGTGCACTGTGCACTATACACGGTACACTGTACTCTGTGCACTGTGCACTATACACGGTATAGTAGTATATACGGTATATACAAGGTATATACACTGTACTCTGTGCGCTGTGCACTATACACGGTACACTGTACTCTGTGCACTGTGCACTGTGCACCATACACGGTACACTGTACGCTCTGCACTGTGCACTATACAGGGTACACTGTACTCTCTGCACTAGACACGGTACACTGTACTCTGTGCACTACACAGCTGGCTTTTTGCGCTGCTTGCAAAAGCCGACCCAAAATTGTGGATTGAAACCAAACTCGTGGAATTCGATCCCAAGGGTGTTTTTTCGTTTCGCCTCGATGGGGAATCTCAAAAAAACGAGTTTTGAACGCAATTGGACGACCTTCGTCAACCCAGCGTTTTCCACTACTTGGTAAATCCACCCCAAAATGGTGGTATGAAACCGACCTCGTGGAAATCGATCCCAAGGGTGTTTTTTCGTTTTGCCCCGATGGGGATAGTCGAAAAAACGAGTTTTGAACGCAATTGGACGACCTTCGTCAACCCGGTGTTTTGCGCTGCTGGGAAAAGCCCACCCAAAATGGTGGTATGAAGACGACCTCGTGGAATTCGATCCAAAGGGTGTTTTTTCGTTTCGCCCCGATGGGGAAACTCGAAAAAACGAGTTTTCAACGCAATTGGACGACATTCGTCAACCCGCCTTTTTGCACTGCTTGCAAAAGCCCAGCAAAAATGGTGGTATGAAACCGACCTCGTGGAATTTGATCCCAAGGGTGTTTTTTTGTTCCGTCCCGATGGGGAAACTCGACAAAACGAGTTTTCAACCCAATTGGACGACCTTGGTCAAACCGGCGTTTTGCGCTGCTTGGAAAATCCCACCCAAAATGGTGGTATGAAACCGACCTCGTGGAATTCGATCACAAGGGTGTTTTTTCGTTTCGCCCCGATGGGGAAACTCGACAAAACGAGTTTTGAACGCAATTGGACGACCTTCGTCAACCCGGCATTTTCCGCTGCTTGGTAAAGCCCAGTAAAAATAGGGGTATGAAACCGACCTCGTGAAATTCGATACCAAGGGTGTTTTTTCGTTTCGCCCCGATGGGGAAAGTCGAAAAAACGACCTTCGTCAACCCGCCTTTTTGCACTGCTTGTAAAAGCTAGCCCACCCAAAATGGTGGTATGAAACCGACCTTGTGGAATTTGATCGCAAGGGTGTTTTTTCTTTTCGCCCCAATGGGGAAACTCGAAAAAACGAGTTTTCAACCCAATTGGACGACTTTGGTCAAACCGGCGTTTTGCGCTGCTTCGAAAATCCCACCCAAAATGGTGGTATGAAACCGACCTTGTGGAATTCGATCACAAGGGTGTTTTTTCGTTTCGCCCCGATGGGGAAACTCGACAAAACGAGTTTTGAACGCAATTGGACGACCTTCGTGAACCCGGCGTTTTCCGCTGCTTGGTAAAGCCCAGCAAAAATAGGGGTATGAAACCGACCTCCTGGAATTCGAACCCAAGGGTGTTTTTTCGTTTCACCCGATGGGGAAAGTCGAAAAAACGAGTTTTGAACGAAATTGGACGACCTTCGTCAACCCGGCTTTTTGCGTTGCTGGGAAAAGCCCACCCAAAATGGTGGTGTGAAACCGACCTCGTGGAATTCGATCCCAAGGGTGTTTTTTCGTTTCGCCCCGATGGGGATTCTCGAAGAAACGCGTTTTGAACGCAATTGGACGACCTTCGTCAACCCGGCTTTTTGCACTGCTTGCAAAAGCCCACTTAAAATGGTGGTATGAAATCGAAATTGGTAAAATCGATTCCAAGGGTGTTCCTGCGTTTCGCTCCGATGGGGAAAGTCGAAAAAACGCGTTTTGAACGCATTTGGACGACCTTCGTCAACCCGCCTTTTTGCGCTGCTTGGAATAGCCCACCCAAAATGGTGCCATGAAACCGAAATTGTAAAATTCGTTCCCAAGGCTGTTTTTTCGCTTCCCCCCGATGGGGAAATTTAACAAAACGCGTTTTGAACGTAATTGGACCACTTTCGTGAACCCGGCTTTTTCCGCTGCTTGGAAAAGCCCACCCAAAATGGTGGCAGGAAACCGAAATTGTAAAATTCGATCCCAAGGGTGTTTTTTTGCTTCGCCCCGATGGGGAAAGTTGAAAAAACGCGTTTTGAACGCAATTGGACGACCTTCGTCAACCCGGCTTTTTCCGCTGCTTGGATAAGCCCACCCAAAATGGTGCCATGAAACCGAAATTGTAAAATTCGATCCCAAGGGTGTTTTTTCGTTTCGCTCTGAATGGGAAAGTTGAAAAAACGCGTTTTGAACGCAATTCGACGACCTTCGTGAACCCGGCTTTTTCCGCTGCTTGGAAAAGCCCACCCAAAATGGTGGCAGGAGTCCGAAATTGTAAAATTCGATACCAAGAGTGTTTTTTCGTTTCTCCCCGATGGGGAAAGTTGAAAATACGCGTTTCGAGCGCAATTCGACGACCTTCGTCAACCCGGCTTTTTCCGCTGCTTGGAAAAGCCCACCCAAAATGGTGGCATGAAACCGAAATTTCGGGTGGGCTTTTCCAAGCAGCGGAAAAAGCCGGGTTCACGAAGGTCGTCCAATTGCTTTCAAAACGCGTTTTTTCAACTTTCCCCATCGGGGCGAAGCCAAAAAACACCCTTGGGAGCGAATTTTACAATTTCGGTTTCCTGCCACCATTTTGGGTGGGCTTATCCAAGCAGCGGAAAAAGCCGGGTTGACGAAGGTCGTCCAATTGCGTTCAAAACGCGTTTTTTCAACTTTCCTCATCGGGGCGAAGCGAAAAAACACCCTTGGGATCGAATTTTACAATTTCGGTTTCCTGCCACCATTTTGGGTGGGCTTTTCCAAGCAGCGGAAAAAGCCTGGTTCACGAAAGTGGTCCAATTGCGTTCAAAACGCGTTTTGTTAAATTTCCCCATCGGGGGGAAACGAAAAAACACCCTTGGGATCGAATTTTAAAATTTCGGTTTCATGCCACCATTTTGGGTGGGCTTTTCCAAGCAGCGGAAAAAGCCGGGTTCACGAAAGTGGTCCAATTGCGTTCAAAACGCGTTTTATTAATTTTCCCCATCTTGGGGAAACAAAAAAAACACCCTTGGGATCGAATTTTAAAATTTCGGTTTCATGCCACCATTTTGGGTGGGCTTTTCCAAGCAGCGGAAAAAGCCGGGTTGACGAAGGTCGTCCAATTGCGTTCAAAACGCGTTTTTTCAACTTTCCCCATCGGAGCGAAACGCAGAAACACCCTTGGAATCGATTTTACCAATTTCGATTTCATACCACCATTTTGAGTGGGCTTTTGCAAGCAGTGCAAAAAGCCAGGTTGACGAGGGTCGTCCAATTGCGTTCAAAACGCGTTTTTTCGAGTTTCCCCATCGGGGCGAAACGAAAAAACACCCTTGGGATCGAATTCCACGAGGTCGGTTTCATACACCATATTTTTGCTGGGCTTTACCAAGCAGCGGAAAACGCCGGGTTCACGAAGGTCGTCCAATTGCGTTCAAAACTCGTTTTGTCGAGTTTCCCCATCGGGGCGAAACGAAAAAACACCCTTGTGATCGAATTCCACGAGGTCGGTTTCATACCACCATTTTGGGTGGGATTTTCCAAGCAGCGCAAAACGCCGGTTTGACCAAGGTCGTCCAATTGGGTTGAAAACTCGTTTTGTCGAGTTTCCCCATCGGGACGGAACAAAAAAACACCCTTGGGATCAAATTCCACGAGGTCGGTTTCATACCACCATTTTTGCTGGGCTTTTGCAAGCAGTGCAAAAAGGCGGGTTGACGAATGTCGTCCAATTGCGTTGAAAACTCGTTTTTTCGAGTTTCCCCATCGGGGCGAAACGAAAAAACACCCTTTGGATCGAATTCCACGAGGTCGGCTTCATACCACCATTTTGGGTGGGCTTTTCCCAGCAGCGCAAAACCCCGGGTTGACGAAGGTCGTCCAATTGCGTTCAAAACTCGTTTTTTCGACTATCCCCATCGGGGCAAAACGAAAAAACACCCTTGGGATCGATTTCCACGAGGTCGGTTTCATACCACCATTTTGGGGTGGATTTACCAAGAAGCGGAAAACGCTGGGTTGACGAAGGTCGTCCAATTGCGTTCAAAACTCGTTTTTTTTAGATTCCCCATCGAGGCGAAATGAAAAAACACCCTTGGGATCGAATTCCACGAGTTTGGTTTCAAACCACAATTTTGGGTCGGCTTTTGCAAGCAGCGCAAAAAGCCAGCTGTGTAGTGCACAGAGTACAGTGTACCGTGTCTAGTGCAGAGAGTACAGTGTACCGTGTATAGTGCACAGTGCAGAGAGTACAGTGTACCGTGTATGGTGCACAGTGCACAGTGCACAGAGTACAGTGTACCGTGTATAGTGCACAGCGCACAGAGTACAGTGTATATACCTTGTATATACCGTATATACTACTATACCGTGTATAGTGCACAGTGCACAGAGTACAGTGTACCGTGTATAGTGCACAGTGCACAGTGCACAGAGTACAGTGTACCGTGTATAGTGCACAGTGCACAGCGCACAGAGTACAGTGTACCGTGTATAGTGCACAGCGCACAGAGTACAGTGTACCGTGTATAGTGCACAGAGTACTGTGTAGCCTGTATGGTGTACAGTGCACAGAGTACAGTGTACCGTGTATAGTGAACAGAGTACAATGTGCCGTGTATAGTGCACAGAGTACAGTGTACCGTGTATAGTTCACAGTGCACAGAGTACAGTGTACCGTGTATAGTACACAGTGCACAGGGTACAGTGTACCGTGTATAGTGCATAGTGCACAGAGTACAGTGTACCGTGTTTAGTGCACAGTGCACAGAGTACAGTGTACCGTGTATAGTGCACAGCGCACAGAGTACAGTGTATATACCGTGTATATACCGTGTATATACCGTATATACTACTATACCGTGTATAGTGCACAGTGCACTGTACTCTGTGCACTGTACACCATACACGGTACAAAGTACTCTGTGCACTATACGTGGTACACTGTACTCTGTGCAATGTGCACTATACACGGTACACTGTACTCTGTGCACCGTGCACTATACACGGTACACTGTACTCTGTGCACTGTGCACTATACACGGTGCACTGTACTCTGTGCACTGTGCACTATACACGGTACAATGTACTCTTTGTGCTGTGCACTATACACGGTACTCTGTACGCTGTGCACTGTGCACTATACACGGTACACTGTAGTCTGTGCACTGTGCACTATACACAGTACACTGTACTCTGCACTTTAAACGGTACACTGTACTCTATGCCCTGTGCACTAAACACGGTACACTGTACTCTGTGCACTGTGCACTATACACGGTACACTGTACTCTGTGCACTGTGCACTATACACGGTACACTGTACTCTGTGCACTGTGCACTAAACACGGTACACTGTACTATGTGCACTATACACGGTACACTGTACTCTGTGCACTGTACTCTGTGCATTGTACACTA
This sequence comes from Meandrina meandrites, assembly GCA_963693305.1. Lineage (NCBI taxonomy): Eukaryota > Metazoa > Cnidaria > Anthozoa > Scleractinia > Meandrinidae > Meandrina > Meandrina meandrites. The sequence goes on along the minus strand of OY855912.1, from coordinate 100,760 downwards.
TACACGGTACACTGTACTGTGTGCGCTGTGCACTATACACGGTACACTGTACTCTGTGCACTGTGCACTGTGCACTATACACGGTACACTGTACTCTGTGCACTGTGCACTGTGCACTTTACACGGTACACTGTACTCTGTGCACTGTGCACTATACACGGTACACTGTACTCTGTGCACTGTGCACTATACACTGTACACTGGACTCATTGCAGTGTGCACTATGCACGGTACACTGTACTCTGTGCACTGTGCACTATACACGGTACACTCTACTCTGTGCACTATACACGGTACACTGTACTCTGTGCACTGTGCACTGTGCACTATACACGGTACACTGTACTCTGTGCACTGTGCACTATACACGGTATAGTAGTATATACGGTATATACACTGTATATACACGGTATATACACTGTACTCTGTGCGCTGTGCACTATACACGGTACACTGTACTCTGTGCACTGTGCACTGTGCACTATACACGGTACACTGTACTCTGTGCACTGTGCACTATACACGGTACACTGTACTCTGTGCACTGTGCACTATACACGGTACACTGGACTCAGTGCACTGTGCTCTATACACGGTACACTGTACTCTGTGCACTGTGCACTATACACGGTACACTGTACTCTGTGCACTGTGCACTAAACACGGTACACTGTACTATGTGCATTAATACACGGTACACTGTACTATGTTCACTATACACGGTACACTGTACTCTGTGCACTGTACTCTGTGCACTGTACACTATACACGGTACACTGTACTCTGAGCACTATACACGGTACACTGTACTCTGTGCACTGTGCACTATACACGGTACACTGTACTCTGTGCACTGTGCACTATACACGGTACACTGTACTCTGTGCACTGTGCACTATACATGGTACACTGTACTCTGTGCACTGTGCACTATACACGGTACACTGTACTCTGTGTGCTGTGCACTATACACGGTACACTGTACGCTGTGCACTGTGCAGTATACACGGTACACTGTACTCTGTGCACTGTGCACTATACACAGTACACTGTACTCTGCACTATACACGGTACACTGTACTCTATGCCCTGTGCACTAAACATGGTACACTGTACTCTGTGCACTGTGCACTATATACGGTACACTGTCCCCTGTGCACTGTGTACTATACACGGTACACTGTACTCTGTGCACTGTGCACTATACACGGTACACTGTACTCTGTGCACTATACACGGCACACTGTACTCTGTTCATTATACACGGTACACTGTACTCTGTGCACTGTACACCATACACGGTACACAGTACTCTGTGCACTATACACGGTACACTGTACTCTGTGCGCTGTGCACTGTGCAATATACACGGTACACTGTACTCTGTGCACTGTGCTCTATACACGGTACACTGTACTCTGTGCACTGTGCACTAAACACGGTACACTGTACTCTGTGCACTATACACGGTACACTGTACTCTCTGCACTGTGCACTGTGCACTATACACGGCACACTGTACTCTGTTCACTATACACGGTACACTGTACTCTTTGCACTGTACACCATACACGGTACACAGTACTCTGTGCACTATACACGGTACACTGTACTCTGTGCGCTGTGCACTATACACGGTACACTGTAGTCTGTGCACTGTGCACTGTGCACTATACACGGTACACTGTACTCTGTGCACTGTGCACTGTGCACTGTGCACTATACACGGTACACTGTACTCTGTGCACTGTGCACTATACACGGTACACTGTACTCTGTGCACTGTTGCACTATACACGGTACACTGTACTCTGTGCACTGTGCACTATACACGGTACACTCTACTCTGTGCACTATACACGGTACACTGTACTCTGTGCACTATACACGGTACACTGTACTCTGTGCACTGTGCACTGTGCACTATACACGGTACACTGTACTCTGTGCACTGTGCACTATACACGGTATAGTAGTATATACGGTATATACACGGTATATACACGGTATATACACTGTACTCTGTGCGCTGTGCACTATACACGGTACACTGTACTCTGTGCACTGTGCACTGTGCACTATACACTGTACACTGTACTCTGTGCACTGTGCACTATACACAGTACACTGTACTCTGTGCACTGTGCACTATACACAGTACACTGTACTCTGCACTATACACGGTACACTGTACTCTATGCCCGGTGCACTAAAAACGGTACGCTGTACTCTGTGCACTATACACGGTACACTGTACTCTGTGCACTGTGCACTGTGCACTATACACGGTACACTGTACTCTGTGTGCTGTGCACTATACACGGTACACTGTACGCTGTGCACTGTGCACTATACACTGTACACTGTACTCTGTGCACTGTGCACTATACACAGTACACTGTACTCTGCACTATACACGGTACACTGTACTCTATGCCCTGTGCACTAAACACGGTACACTGTACTCTGTGCACTATACACGGTACACTGTACTCTGTGCACTGTGCACTGTGCACTATACACGGCACACTGTACTCTGTTCACTATACACGGTACACTGTACTCTGTGCACTGTACACCATACACGGTACACAGTACTCTGTGCACTATACATGGTACACTGTACTCTCTGCGCTGTGCACTATACACGGTACACTGTACTCTGTGAACTGTGCACTGTGCACTATACACGGTACACTGTACTCTGTGCACTGTGCACTGTGCACTGTGCACTATACACGGTACACTGTACTCTGTGCACTGTGCACTATACACGGTACACTGTACTCTGTTCACTGTGCACTATACACGGTACACTGGACTCAGTGCACTGTGCTCTATACACGGTACACTGTACTCTGTGCACTGTGCACTATACACAGTACACTGTACTCTGTGCACTATACACGGTACACTGTACTCTTTGCACTATACACGGTACACTGTACTCTGTGCACTATACACGGTACACTGTACTCTCTGCACTGTGCACTATGCTCAGTACACTGTACTCTGTGCACTGTGCACTATACACGGTACACTCTACTCTGTGCACTATAAACGGTACACTGTACTCTGTGCACTATACACCATACACGGTACACAGTACTCTGTGCACTATACACGGTACACTGTACTCTGTGCGCTGTGCACTATAAACGGTACACTGTACTCTGTGCACTGTGCGCTGTGCACTATACACGGTACACTGTACTCTGTGCAGTGTGCACTGTGCACTATACACGGTACACTGTACTCTGTGCACTGTGCACTATACACGGTACACTGTACTCTGTGCACTGTGCACTATACACGGTACACTGGACTCAGTGCAATGTGCACTATGCACGGTACACTGTACTCTGTGCACTGTGCACTATACACGGTACACTCTACTCTGTGCACTATACACGGTACACTGTACTCTGTGCACTATACACGGTACACTGTACTCTGTGCACTGTGCACTGTGCACTATACACGGTACACTGTACTCTGTGCACCGTGCACTATACACGGTATAGTAGTATATACGGTATATACACGGTATATACACGGTATATACACTCTACTCTGTGCGCTGTGCACTATACACGGTACACTGTACTCTGTGCACTGTGCACTGTGCACTATACACGGTACACTGTACTCTGTGCACTGTGCACTGTGTACTATACACGGTACACTGTACTCTGTGCACTGTGCACTATACACGGTACACTGTACTCTGTGCACTGTGCACTATACACGGTACACTGGACTCAGTGCACTGTGCTCTATACACGGTACACTGTACTCTGTGCACTGTGCACTATACACGGTACACTGTACTCTGTGCACTATACACCGTACACTGTACTCTTTGCACTATACACGGTACACTGTACTCTGTGCACTATACACGGTACACTGTACTCTCTGCACTGTGCACTATGCACGGTACACTGTACTTTGTGCACTGTGCACTATACACGGTACACTCTACTCTGTGCACTATACACGGTACACTGTACTCTGTGCACTATACACGGTACACTGTGTACTCTCTGCACTGTGCACTATACACGGTACACTGTACTCTGTGCACTGTACACCATACACGGTACACAGTACTCTGTGCACTATACACGGTACACTGTACTCTATGCCCTGTGCACTAAACACGGTACACTGTACTCTGTGCACTGTGCACTATACACGGTACACTGTACCCTGTGCACTGCGAACTATACACGGTACACTGTACTCTGTGCACTGTGCACTATACACGGTACACTGTACTCCGTGCACTATACACGGCACACTGTACTCTGTTCACTATACACGGTGCACTGTACTCTGTGCACTGTACACCATACACGGTACACAGTACTCTGTGCACTATACACGGTACACTGTACTCTGTGTGCTTTGCACTATACACGGTACACTGTACGCTGTGCACTGTGCACTATACACGGTACACTGTACTCTGTGCACTGTGCACTGTGCACTATACACGGTACACTGTACTCTGTGCACTGTGCACTGTGCACTATACACGGTACACTGTACTCTGTGCACTGTGCACTATACACGGTACACTGTACTCTGTGAACTGTGCACTATATACGGTACACTGTACTCAGTGCACTGTGCTCTATACACGGTACACTGTACTCTGTGCACTGTGAACTAAACACGGTACACTGTACTCTGTGCCCTATACACGGTACACCGTACTCTTTTCACTATACACGGTACACTGTACTCTGTGCAGTGTACTCTGTGCACTGTACACTATACACGGTACACTGTACTCTGTGCGCTGTGCACTATAAACGGTACACTGTACTCTGTGCACTGTGCGCTGTGCACTATACACGGTACACTGTACTCTGTGCAGTGTGCACTGTGCACTATACACGGTACACTGTACGCTGTGCACTGTGCACTATACACCGTACACTGTACTCTGTGCACTGTGCACTATACACAGTACACTGTACTCTCCACTATACACGGTACACTGTACTCTATGCCCTGTGCACTAAACACGGTACACTGTACTCTGTGCACTGTGCACTATACACGGTACGCTGTACCCTGTGCACTGTGTACTATACACGGTACACTGTACTCTGTGCACTGTGCACTATACACGGTACACTGTACTCTGTGCACTATACAGGGCACACTGTACTCTGTTCAGTATACACGGTAAACTGTACTCTGTGCACTGTACACCATAGACGGTACAAAGTACTCTGTGCACTATACACGGTACACTGTACTCTGTGCGCTGTGCACTATACACGGTACACTGTTCTCTGTGCACTGTGCACTGTACTCTGTGCACTGTACACCATACACGGTACACAGTACTCTGTGCACTATACACGGTACACTGTACTCTATGCCCTGTGCACTAAACACGGTACACTGTACTCTGTGCACTGTGCACTATACACGGTACACTGTACCCTGTGCACTGCGAACTATACACTGTACACTGTACTCTGTGCACTGTGCACTATACACGGTACACTGTACTCTGTGCACTATACACGGCACACTGTACTCTGTTCACTATACACGGTGCACTGTACTCTGTGCACTGTACACCATACACGGTACACAGTACTCTGTGCACTATACACGGTACACTGTACTCTGTGCACTGTGCACTATACACGGTACACTGTACTCTGTGTGCTTTGCACTATACACGGTACACTGTACGCTGTGCACTGTGCACTATACACGGTACACTGTACTATGTGCACTATGCACTGTGCACTATACACGGTACACTGCACTCTGTGCACTGTGCACTGTGCACTATACACGGTACACTGTACTCTGTGCACTGTGCACTATACACGGTACACTGTACTCTGTGAACTGTGCACTATATACGGTACACTGTACTCAGTGCACTGTGCTCTATACACGGTACACTGTACTCTGTGCACTGTGAACTAAACACGGTACACTGTACTCTGTGCACTATACACGGTACACTGTACTCTTTTCACTATACACGGTACACTGTACTCTGTGCAGTGTACTCTGTGCACTGTACACTATACACGGTACACTGTACTCTGTGCACTATACACGGTACACTGTACTCTGTGCACTGTGCACTATACACGGTACACTGTACTCTGTGCACTGTGCACTATACACGGTACACTGTACTCTGTGTGCTGGGCACTATACACGGTACACTGTACGCTGTGCACTGTGCACTATACACCGTACACTGTACTCTGTGCACTGTGCACTATACACAGTACACTGTACTCTCCACTATACACGGTACACTGTACTCTATGCCCAGTGCACTAAACACGGTACACTGTACTCTGTGCATTGTGCACTATACACGGTACGCTGTACCCTGTGCACTGTGTACTATACACGGTACACTGTACTCTGTGCACTGTGCACTATACACGGTACACTGTACTCTGTGCACTATACAGGGCACACTGTACTCTGTTCAGTGTACACGGTAAACTGTACTCTGTGCACTGTACACCATAGACGGTACAAAGTACTCTGTGCACTATACACGGTACACTGTACTCTGTGCGCTGTGCACTATACACGGTACACTGTACTCTGTGCACTGTGCACTGTGCACTATACACGGTACACTGTACTCTGTGCACTGTGCACTGTGCACTATACACGGTACACTGTACTCTGTGCACTGTTTACTATACACGGTACACTGTACTCTGTGCACTGTGCACTATACACGCTACACTGTACTCTGTGAACTGTGCACTATATACGGTACACTGTACTCAGTGCACTGTGCTCTATACACGGTACACTGTACTCTGTGCACTCTGCACTAAACACGGTACACTGTACTCTGTGCACTATACACGGTACACTGTACTCTGTGCAGTGTACTCTGTGCACTGTACACTATACACGGTACACTGTACTCTGTGCACTATACACGGTACACTGTACTCTGTGCACTGTGCACTATACACGGTACACTGTACTCTGTGCACTGTGCACTATACACGGTACACTGTACTCTGTGTGCTGGGCACTATACACGGTACACTGTACGCTGTGCACTGTGCACTATACACCGTACACTGTACTCTGTGCACTGTGCACTATACACAGTACACTGTACTCTCCACTATACACGGTACACTGTACTCTATGCCCTGTGCACTAAACACTGTACACTGTACTCTGTGCACTGTGCACTATACACGGTACGCTGTACCCTGTGCACTGTGTACTATACACGGTACACTGTACTCTGTGCACTGTGCACTATACACGGTACACTGTACTCTGTGCACTATACAGGGCACACTGTACTCTGTTCAGTATACACGGTAAACTGTACTCTGTGCACTGTACACCATAGACGGTACAAAGTACTCTGTGCACTATACACGGTACACTGTACTCTGTGCACTGTGCACTGTGCACTATACACGGTACACTGTACTCTGTGCACTGTGCACTGTGCACTATACACGGTACACTGTACTCTGTGCACTGTTTACTATACACGTACACTGTACTCTGTGCACTGTGCACTATACACGCTACACTCTACTCTGTGCACTATACACGGTACACTGTACTCTGTGCACTATACACGGTACACTGTGCACTGTGCACTGTGCACTATACACGGTACATTGTACTCTGTGCACTGTGCACTATACACGGTATAGTAGTATATACGGTATATACACGGTATATACACGGTATATACACGGTATATACACGGTATATACACTGTACTCTGTGCGCTGTGCACTATACACAGTACACTGTACTCTGTGCACTGTGCACTGTGCACTATACACGGTACACTGTACTCTGTGCACTGTGCACTATACACGGTACACTGTACTCTGTGCACTGTGCACTATACACGGTACACTGGACTCAGTGCACTGTGCTCTATACACGGTACACTGTACTCTGTGCACTGTGCACTATACACGGTACACTGTACTCTGTGCACTATACACGGTACACTGTACTCTTTGCACTATACACGGAACACTGTACTCTGTGCACTATACACGGTACACTGTACTCTCTGCACTGTGCACTATGCACGGTACACTGTACTCTGTGCACTGTGCACTATACACGGTACACTCTACTCTGTGCACTATACACGGTACACTGTACTCTGTGCACTATACACGGTACACTGTACTCTGTGCACTATACACGGTACACTGTACTCTGTGCACTGTGCACCATACACGGTACACTGTACTCTGTGCACAATACACGGTACACTGTACTCTCTGCACTGTGCACTATACACGGTACACTGTACTCTGTGCACTGTACACCATACACGGTACACAGTACTCTGTGCACTTTACACGGTACACTGTACTCTATGCCCTGTGCACTAAACACGGTACACTGTACTCTGTGCTCTGTGCACTATACACGGTACACTGTATCCTGTGCGCTGTGTACTATACACGGTACACTGTACTCTGTGCACTGTGCACTATACACGGTACACTGTACTCTGTGCACTATACACGGCACACTGTACTCGGTTCACTATACACGGTACACTGTACTCTGTGCACTGTACACCATACACGGTACACAGTACTCTGTGCACTATACACGGTACACTGTACTCTGTTCACTGTGCACTATACACGGTACACTGTACCCTGTGCACTGTTTACTATACACGGTACACTGTACTCTGTGCACTGTGCACTATACACGGTACACTGTACTCTGTGCACTATACACGGCACACTGTACTCTGTTCACTATACACGGTACACTGTACTCTGTGCAGTGTACACCATACACGGTACACAGTACTCTGTGCACTATACACGGTACACTGTACTCTGTGCGTTGTGCACTATACACGGTACACTGTACTCTGTGCACTGTGCACTGTGCACTATACACGGTACAGTGTACTCTGTGCACTGTGCACTATACACGGTAGACTGTACTCTGTGCACTGTGCACTGTTTTCTAATACACGGTACACTGTACTCTGTGCACTATACACAGTACACTGTACTCTGTGCACTGTGCACTATAAACGGTACACTGTACTCTGTGCACTATACACGGTACACTGTACTCTGTGCACTGTTTACTATACACGGTACACTGTACTCTAATCACTATACATGGTACACTGTGCACTGTGCACTATACACGGTACACTGTACTCTGTGCACTGTCCACTATACACAGTACCCTGTACTCTGTGCACTATCCACGGTACACTGTACTCTGTGCCATGTGCACTATACGTGGTACACTGTACTCTGTGCACCGTGCACTATACACGGTACACTGTACTCTGTGCACTGTGCACTATACACAGTGCACTGTACTCTGTGCACTGTGCACTATACACGGTACACTGTACTCTGTGTGCTGTGCACTATACACGGTACACTGTATGCTGTGCACTGTGCACTATACACGGTACACTGTACTCTGTGCACTGTGCACTATACACAGTACACTGTACTCTGCACTTTACACGGTACACTGTACTCTATGCCCTGTGCACTAAACACGGTACACTGTACTCTGTGCACTGTGCACTATACACGGTACACTGTACTCTGTGCACTGTGCACTATACACGGTACACTGTACTATGTTCACTATACACGGTACACTGTACTCTGTGCACTGTACTCTGTGCACTGTACACTATACACGGTACACTGTACTCTGTGCACTATACACGGTACACTGTAGTCTGTGCACTGTGCACTATACACGGTACACTGTACTCTGAGTGCTGTGCACTATACACGGTACACTGTACGCTGTGCACTGTGAACTATACACGGTACACTGTACTCTGTGCACTGTGCACTATACACAGTACAAACACCCTTGGGATCAATTTTTACAATTTCGGTTTCCTGCCACCATTTTGGGTGGGCTTTTCCAAGCAGCGGAAAAAGCCGGGTTGACGAAGGTCGTCGAATTGCGTTCAAAACGCGTTTTTTCAACTTTCCCATTCAGAGCGAAACGAAAAAACACCCTTGGGATCGAATTTTACAATTTCGGTTTCATGGCACCATTTTGGGTGGGCTTATCCAAGCAGCGGAAAAAGCCGGGTTGACGAAGGTCGTCCAATTGCGTTCAAAACGAGTTTTTTGAACTTTGCCCATCGGGGAGAAACGAAAAAACATGCTTGGGATCGAATTTTAAGATTTCGGTTTCCTGCCACCATTTTGGGTGGGCTTTTCCAAGCAGCGGAAAAAGCCGGGTTCACGAAGGTCGTCCAATTGCTTTCGAAACGCATTTTTTAACTTTCCCCATCGGGGCGAAACGATAAAACACCCTTGGGATCGAATTTTAAAATTTCGGTTTCATGCCACCATTTTGGGTGGGCTTTTCCAAGCAGCGGAAAAAGCCGGGTTGACGAACGTCGTCCAATTGCGTTCAAAACGCGTTTTTTCAACTTTCCCATCGGGGCGAAGCGAAAAAACACCCTTGGGATCGAATTTTACAATTTCGGTTTCCTTCCACCATTTTGGGTGGGCTTTTCCAAGCAGCGGAAAAAGCCGGGTTCACGAAAGTGGTCCAATTGCGTTCAAAACGCGTTTTGTTAAATTTCCCCATCGGCGGGAAACGAAAAAACACGCTTGGGATCGAATTTTAAAATTTCGGTTTCATGCCACCATTTTGGGTGGGCTTTTCCAAGCAGCGGAAAAAGCCGGTTTCACGAAAGTGGTCCAATTGCGTTCAAAACGCGTTTTGTTAAATTTCCCCATCGGGGGGAAACGAAAAAACACCGTTGGGATCGAATTTTAAAATTTCGGTTTCATGCCACCATTTTGGGTGGGCTTTTCCAAGCAGCGAAAAAACCCGGGTTGACGAAGATCGTCCAATTGCGTTCAAAACGCGTTTTTTCAACTTTCCCCATCGGGTCGAAGCGAAAAAACAGCCTTGGGATCGAATTTTACAATTTCGGTTTCATGCCACCATTTTGGGTGGGCTATTCCAAACAGCGCAAAAAGCCGGGTTGACGAAGGTCGTTCAAATGCGTTCAAAACGCGTTTTTTCGACTTTCCCCATCGGAGCGAAACGCAGAAACACCCTTGGAATCGATTTTACCAATTTCGATTTCATACCACCATTTTGAGTGGGCTTTTGCAAGCAGTGCAAAAAGCCGGGTTGACGAAGGTCGTCCAATTGCGTTCAAAACGCGTTTTTTCGAGTTTCCCCATCGGGGCGAAACGAAAAAACACCCTTGGGATCGAATTCCACGAGGTCGGTTTCACACCACCATTTTGGGTGGGCTTTTCCCAGCAACGCAAAAAGCCGGATTGACGAAGGTCGTCCAATTGCGTTCAAAACTCGTTTTTTCGACTTTCCCCATCGGGGCGAAACGAAAAAACACCCTTGGGTTCGAATTCCAGGAGGTCGGTTTCATACCCCTATTTTTGCTGGGCTTTACCAAGCAGCGGAAAACGCCGGGTTGACGAAGGTCGTCCAATTGCGTTCAAAACTCGTTTTGTCGAGTTTCCCCATCGGGGCGAAACGAAAAAACACCCTTGTGATCGAATTCCACGAGGTCGGTTTCATACCACCATTTTGGGTGGGATTTTCGAAGCAGCGCAAATCGCCGGTTTGACCAAGGTCGTCCAATTGGGTTGAAAACTCGTTTTGTCGAGTTTCCCCATCGGGACGGAACAAAAAAACATCCTTGGGATCAAATTCCACGAGGTCGGTTTCATACCACCATTTTTGCTGGGCTTTTGCAAGCAGTGCAAAAAGGCGGGTTGACGAATGTCGTCCAATTGCGTTGAAAACTCGTTTTTTCGAGTTTCCCCATAGGGGCGAAACGAAAAAACACCCTTTGGATCGAATTCCACGAGGTCGGCTTCATACCACCATTTTGGGTGGGCTTTTCCCAGCAGCGCAAAACGCCGGGTTGACGAAGGTCGTCCAATTGCGTTCAAAACTCGTTTTTTCGACTATCCCCATCGGGGCAAAACGAAAAAACACCCTTGGGATCGATTTCCACGAGGTCGGTTTCATACCACCATTTTGGGGTGGATTTACCAAGTAGCGGAAAACGCTGGGTTGACGAAGGTCGTCCAATTGCGTTCAAAACTCGTTTTTTTGAGATTCCCCATCGAGGCGAAACGAAAAAACACCCTTGGGATCGAATTCCACGAGTTTGGTTTCAAACCACAATTTTGGGTCGGCTTTTGCAAGCAGCGCCAAAAGCCAGCTGTGTAGTGCACAGAGTACAGTGTACCGTGTCTAGTGCAGAGAGTACAGTGTACCGTGTATAGTGCACAGTGCAGAGAGTACAGTGTACCGTGTACGGTGCACAGTGCACAGTGCACAGAGTACAGTGTACCGTGTATAGTGCACAGCGCACAGAGTACAGTGTATATACCTTGTATATACCGTATATACTACTATACCGTGTATAGTGCACAGCGCACAGAGTACAGTGTACCGTGTATAGTGCACAGTGCACAGTGCACAGAGTACAGTGTACCGTGTATAGTGCACAGTGCACAGTGCACAGAGTACAGTGTACCGTGTATAGTGCACAGCGCACAGAGTACAGTGTACCGTGTATAGTGCACAGAGTACTGTGTACCATGTATGGTGTACAGTGCACAGAGTACAGTGTACCGTGTATAGTGAACAGAGTACAATGTGCCGTGTATAGTGCACAGAGTACAGTGTACCGTGTATAGTTCACAGTGCACAGAGTACAGTGTACCGTGTATAGTACACAGTGCACAGGGTACAGTGTACCGTGTATAGTGCACAGTGCAGAGAGTACAGTGTACCTTGTATTGTGCACAGAGTACAGTGTACCGTGTATAGTGCACAGCACACAGAGTACAGTGTACCGTGTATAGTACACAGTGCACAGAGTACAGTGTACCATGTATAGTGCACAGAGTACGGTGTACCGTGTATAGTGTACAGTGCACAGAGTACAGTGCACAGAGTACAGTGTACCGTGTATAGTGAACATAGTAGAGTGTACCGTGTATAGTGCACAGAGTACAGTGTACCGTGTTTAGTGCACAGAGTACAGTGTACCGTGTATATTGCACAGTGCACAGAGTACAGTGTACCGTGTTTTGTGCACAGTGCACGGAGTACAGTGTACCGTGTTTAGTGCACAGGGCATAGAGTACAGTGTACCGTGTAAAGTGCAGAGTACAGTGTACTGTGTATAGTGCACAGTGCACAGAGTACAGTGTACCGTGTATAGTGCACAGTGCACAGCGTACAGTGTACCGTTTATAGTGCACAGCACACAGAGTACAGTGTACCGTGTATAGTGCACAGTGCACAGAGTACAGTGCACCGTGTATAGTGCACAGTGCACAGAGTACAGTGTACCGTGTATAGTGCACGGTGCACAGAGTACAGTGTACCGTGTATAGTGCACATTGCACAGAGTACAGTGTACCACGTATAGTGCAAAGGGCACAGAGTACAGTGTATCGTGGATAGTGCACAGAGTACAGGGTACTGTGTATAGTGGACAGTGCACAGAGTACAGTGTACCGTGTATAGTGCACAGTGCAGAGTGTACCATGTATAGTGAACAGAGTACAGTGTACCGTGTATAGTAAACAGTGCACAGAGTACAGTGTACCGTGTATAGTGCACAGAGTACAGTGTACTGTTTATAGTGCACAGTGCACAGAGTACAGTGTACTGTGTATAGTGCACAGAGTACAGTGTACCGTGTATTAGAAAACAGTGCACAGTGCACAGAGTACAGTGTACCGTGTATAGTGCACAGTGCACAGAGTACACTGTACCGTGTATAGTGCACAGTGCACAGTGCACAGAGTACAGTGTACCGTGTATAGTGCACAGCGCACAGAGTACAGTGTACCGTGTATAGTGCACATAGTACTGTGTACCGTGTATGGTGTACACTGCACAGAGTACAGTGTACTGTGTATAGTGAACAGAGTACAGTGTGCCGTGTATAGTGCACAGAGTACAGTGTACCGTGTATAGTGCACAGTGCACAGAGTACAGTGTACCGTGTATAGTACACAGTGCACAGGGTACAGTGTACCATGTATAGTGCACAGTGCACAGAGTACAGTGTACCGTGTATAGTGCACAGAGTACTGTGTACCGTGTATGGTGTACAGTGCACAGAGTACAGTGTACCGTGTATAGTGAACCGAGTACAGTGTGCCGTGTATAGTGCACAGAGTACAGTGTACCGTGTATAGTGCACAGTGCACAGAGTACAGTGTACCGTGTATAGTACACAGTGCACAGGGTACAGTGTACCGTGTATAGTGCACAGAGCACAGAGTACAGTGTACCGTGTTTAGTGCACAGGGCATAGAGTACAGTGTACCGTGTATAGTGCACAGAGTACTGTGTACCGTGTATGGTGTACAGTGCACAGAGTACAGTGTACCGTGTATAGTGCAAAGTGCAGAGAGTACAGTGTACCGTGTATTGTGCACAGATTACAGTGTACCGTGTATGGTGCACAGTGCACAGAGGACAGTGTACCGTGTATAGTGCACAGAGTACAGTGTACCGTGTATAGTGCACAGAGTACAGTGTACCGTGTATAGTGCACAGAGTAGAGTGTACCGTGTATAGTGCACAGTGCACAGAGTACAGTGTGCCGTGCATAGTGGACAGTGCAGAGAGTACAGTGTACCGTGTATAGTGCACAGAGTACAGTGTTCCGTGTATAGTGCAAAGAGTACAGTGTACCGTGTATAGTGCACAGAGTACAGTGTACCGTGTATAGTGCACAGTGGACAGAGTACAGTGTACCGAATAAAGAGCACAGTACACTGAGTCCAGTGCACAGAGTACAGTGTGCCGTGCATAGTGCACAGTGCAGAGAGTACAGTGTACCGTGTATAGTGCACAGAGTACAGTGTTCCGTGTATAGTGCAAAGAGTACAGTGTACCGTGTATAGTGCAAAGAGTACAGTGTACCGTGTATAGTGCACAGTGCACAGTGCACAGAGTACAGTGTACCGTGTATAGTGCACAGTGCACAGTGCACAGAGTACAGTGTACCGTGTATAGTGCACAGCGCACAGAGCACAGTGTACCGTGTATAGTGCACAGAGTACTTTGTACCGTGTATGGTGTACAGTGCACAGAGTACAGTTTACCGTGTATACTGAACAGAGTACAGTGTACCGTGTATAGTACACAGTGAACAGGGTACAGTGTACCGTGTATAGTGCACAGTGCACAGAGTACAGTTTACCGTGTTTAGTGCACAGGGCATAGAGTACAGTGTACCGTGTATAGTGCGGAGTACAGTGTACTGTGTATAGTGCACAGTGCACAGAGTACAGTGTACCGTGTATAGTGCACAGTGCACAGCGTACAGTGTACCGTGTATAGTGCCCAGCACACAGAGTACAGTGTACCGTGTATAGTGCAAAGTGCACAGAGTACAGTGTACCGTGTATAGTGCACAGTGCACAGAGTACAGTGTACCGTGTACAGTGCACAGTGCACAGAGTACAGTGTACCGTGTATAGTGCACAGAGTACAGTGTACCGTGTATAGTGTACAGTGCACAGAGTACAGTGCACAGAGTACAGTGTACCGTGTATAGTTAACATAGTACAGTGTACCGTGTTTAGTGCACAGTGCACAGAGTACAGTGTACCGTGTATAGTGCACAGTGCACAGAGTACAGTGTACCGTGTATAGTGCACAGTGCACAGAGTACAGTGTACCATGTTTAGTGCACAGGGCATAGAGTACAGTGTACCGTGTAAAGTGCAGAGTACAGTGTACTGTGTATAGTGCACAGTGCACAGAGTACACTGTACTGTGCATAGCGCACAGTGCAAAGCGTACAGTGTACCGTGTATAGTGCACAGCACACAGAGTACAGTGTACCGTGTATAGTGCACAGTGCACAGAGTACAGTGCACCGTGTATAGTGCACAGTGCACAGAGTACAGTGTACCGTGTATAGTGCACGGTGCACAGAGTACAGTGTACCGTGTATAGTGCACAGTGCACAGAGTACAGTGTACCACGTATAGTGCACAGGGCACAGAGTACAGTGTACAGTGGATAGTGCACAGAGTACAGGGTACTGTGTATAGTGGACAGTGCACAGAGTAGAGTGTACCGTGTATAGTGCACAGTGCACAGTGTACCATGTATAGTGAACAGAGTACAGTGTACAGTGTATTAGAAAACAGTGCACAGTGCACAGAGTACAATGTACCGTGTATAGTGCACAGTGCACAGAGTACAGTGTACCGTGTATAGTGCACAGTGCACAGTGCACAGAGTACTGTGTACCGTGTATAGTGCACAGCGCACAGAGTACAGTGTACCGTGTATAGTGCACAGAGTACTGTGTACCGTGTATGGTGTACAGTGAACAGAGTACAGTGTACCGTGTATAGAGTACAACATACTGTACACCATACACGGTACAAAGTACTCTTTGCACTATACACGGTACACTGTACTCTGTGCGCTGTGCACTATACACAGTACACTGTACTCTGTGCACTGTGCACTGTGCACTATACACGGTACACTGTACTCTGTGCACTGTGCAGTGTGCACTATACACGGTACACTGTACTCTGTGCACTGTGCACTATACACGGTACACTGTACTCTGTGCACTGTGCACTATACACGGTACACTGGACTCAGTGCACTGTGCACTATGCACGGTACACTGTCCTCTGTGCACTGTGCACTATACACGGTACACTCTACTCTGTGCACTATACACGGTACACTGTACTCTGTGCACTATACACGGTACACTGTGCACTGTGCACTGTGCACTATACACGGTACACTGTACTCTGTGCACTGTGCACTATACACGGTATAGTAGTATATACGGTATATACACGGTATATACACGGTATATACACGGTATATACACTGTACTCTTGCGCTGTGCACTATACACGGTACACTGTACTCTGTGCACTGTGCACTGTGCACTATACACGGTACACTGTACTCTGTGCACTGTGCACTATACACGGTACACTGTACTCTGTGCACTGTGCACTATACACGGTACACTGGACACAGTGCACTGTGCTCTATACACGGTACACTGTACTCTGTGCACTGTGCACTATACACGGTACACTGTACTCTGTGCACTATACACGGTACACTGTACTCTTTGCACTATACACGGAACACTGTACTCTGTGCACTATACACGGTACACTGTACTCTCTGCACTGTGCACTATGCACGGTACACTGTACTCTGTGCACTGTGCACTATACACGGTACACTCTACTCTGTGCACTATACACGGTACACTGTACTCTCTGCACTATACACGGTACACTGTACTCTGTGCACTATACACGGTACACTGTACTCTGTGCACTGTGCACCATACACGGTACACTGTACTCTGTGCACAATACACGGTTCACTGTACTCTCTGCACTGTGCACTATACACGGTACAGTGTACTCTGTGCACTGTACACCATACACGGTACACAGTACTCTGTGCACTATATACGGTACACTGTACTCTATGCTCTGTGCACTATACACGGTACACTGTACCCTGTGCACTGTGTACTATATACGGTACACTGTACTCTGTGCACTGTGCACTATACACGGTACACTGTACTCTGTGCACTGTACACCATACACGGTACACAGTACTCTGTGCACTATACACGGTACACTGTACTCTGTGCGCTGTGCACTATACACGGTACACTGTACGCTGTGCACTGTGTACTATACACGGTACACTGTACTCTGTGCACTGTGCACTATACACGGTACACTGTACTCTGTGCACTATCCACGATACACTGTACTCTGTGCCCTTTGCACTATACGTGGTACACTGTACTCTGTGCAATGTGCACTATACACGGTACACTGTACTCTGTGCACCGTGCACTATACACGGTACACTGTACTCTGTGCACTGTGCACTATACACGGTGCACTGTACTCTGTGCACTGTGCACTATACACGGTACACTGTACTCTGTGTGCTGTGCACTATACACGGTACACTGTACGCTGTGCACTGTGCACTATACACGGTACACTGTACTCTGTGCACTGAGCACTATACAGAGTACACTATACTCTGCACTTTACACGGTACACTGTACTCTATGCCCTGTGCACTAAACACGGTACACTGTACTCTGTGCACTTTGCACTATACACGGTACACTGTACTCTGTGCACTGTGCACTATACACGGTACACTGTACTCTGTGCACTGTACACCATACACGGTACACAGTACTCTGTGCACTATACACGGTACACTGTACTCTATGCCCTGTGCACTAAACACGGTAAACTGTACTCTGTGCACTGTGCACTATACACGGTACACTGTACCCTGTGCACTGTGTACTATACACGGTACACTGTACTCTGTTCAGTATACACGGTAAACTGTACTCTGTGCACTGTACACCATACACGGTACAAAGTACTCTGTGCACTATACACGGTACACTGTGCTCTGTGCGCTGTGCACTATACACGGTACACTATACTCTGTGCACTGTGCACTGTGCACTATACAGGGTACACTGTACTCTGTGCACTGTGCACTGTGCACTATACACGGTACACTGTACTCTTTGCACTGTGCACTATACACGGTACACTGTACTCTGTGCACTGTACACCATACACAGTACACTGTACTCTGTGCACTATACACAGTACACTGTACTCTGTGCACTGTGCACTATAAACGGTACACTGTACTCTGTGCACTATACACGGTACACTGTACTCTGTGCACTGTTTACTATACACGGTACACTGTACTCTGTTCACTATACACGGCACACTGTACTCTGTTCACTATACACGGTACACTGTACTCTGTGCAGTGTACACCATACACGGTACACAGTACTCTGTGCACTATACACGGTAGACTGTACTCTGTGCGCTGTGCACTATACACGGTACACTGTACTCTGTGCACTGTGCACTGTGCACTATACACGGTACAGTGTACTCTGTGCACTGTGCACTATACACGGTACATTGTACTCTGTGCACTGTGCACTGTTTTCTAATACACTGTACACTGTACTCTGTGCACTATACACAGTACACTGTACTCTGTGCACTGTGCACTATAAACGGTACACTGTACTCTGTGCACTATCCACGGTACACTGTACTCTGTAACCTGTGCACTATACGTGGTACACTCTACTCTGTGCAATGTGCACTATACACGGTACACTGTACTCTGTGCACCGTGCACTATACACGGTACACTGTACTCTGTGCACTGTGCACTATACACGGTGCACTGTACTCTGTGCACAGTGCACTATACACGGTACACTGTACTCTGTGTGCTGTGCACTATACACGGTACACTGTACGATGTGCACTCTGCACTATACACGGTACACTGTACTCTGTGCACTGTACACCATACACGGTACACAGTACTCTGTGCACTATATACGGTACACTGTACTCTATGCTCTGTGCACTATACACGGTACACTGTACCCTGTGCACTGTGTACTATACACGGTACACTGTACTCTGTGCACTGTGCACTATACACGGTACACTGTACTCTGTGCACTATACACGGCACACTGTACTCGGTTCACTATACACGGTACACTGTACTCTGTGCACTGTACACCATACACGGTACACAGTACTCTGTGCACTATACACGGTACACTGTACTCTGTGCACTGTGCACTATACACGGTACACTGTACTCTGTGCACTATACACGGCACACTGTACTCTGTTCACTATACACGGTACACTGTACTCTGTGCAGTGTACACCATACACGGTACACAGTACTCTGTGCACTATACACGGTAGACTGTACTCTGTGCGCTGTGCACTATACACGGTACACTGTACTCTGTGCACTGTGCACTGTGCACTATACACGGTACAGTGTACTCTGTGCACTGTGCACTATACACGGTACATTGTACTCTGTGCACTGTGCACTGTTTTCTAATACACTGTACACTGTACTCTGTGCACTATACACAGTACACTGTACTCTGTGCACTGTGCACTATAAACGGTACACTGTACTCTGTGCACTATACACGGTACACTGTACTCTGTGCACTGTTTACTATACACGGTACACTGTACTCTGTTCACTATACATGGTACACTGTGCACTGTGCACTATACACGGTACACTGTACTCTGTGCACTGTCCACTATACACAGTACCCTGTACTCTGTGCACTATCCACGGTACACTGTACTCTGTGCCCTGTGCACTATACGTGGTACACTGTACTCTGTGCAATGTACACTATACACGGTACACTGTACTCTGTGCACCGTGCACTATACACGGTACACTGTACTCTGTGCACTGTGCACTATACACGGTGCACTGTACTCTGTGCACTGTGCACTATACACGGTACACTGTACTCTGTGTGCTGTGCACTATACATGGTACACTGTAAGCTGTGCACTGTGCACTATACACGGTACACTGTACTCTGTGCACTGAGCACTATACACAGTACACTGTACTCTGCACTTTACACGGTACACTGTACTCTATGCCCTGTGCACTAAACACGGTACACTGTACTCTGTGCACTGTGCACTATACACGGTACACTGTACTCTGTGCACTGTGCACTATACACGGTACACTGTACTCTGTGCACTGTGCACTAAACACGGTACACTGTACTCTGTGCACTATACACGGTACACTGTACTATGTTCACTATACACGGTACACTGTACTCTGTGCACTGTGCACTAAACACGGTACACTGTACTCTGTGCACTATACACGGTACACTGTACTATGTTCACTATACACGGTACACTGTACTCTGTGCACTGTACTCTGTGCACTGTACACTATATACGGTACACTGTACTCTGTGCACTATACACGGTACACTGTACTCTGTGCACTGTGCACTATACACGGTACACTGTACTCTGTGTGCTGTGCACTATACACGGTACACTGTACGCTGTGCACTGTGCACTATACACGGTACACTGTACTCTGTGCACTGTGCACTATACACAGTACACTGTACTCTGCACTATACACGGTACACTGTACTCTATGCCCTGTGCACTAAACACGGTACACTGTACTCTGTGCACTGTGCACTATACACGGTACACTGTACCCTGTGCACTGTGTACTATACACGGTACACTGTACTCTGTGCACCTGAACTATACACGGTACACTGTACTCTGTGCACTATACACGGCACATTGTACTCTGTTCACTATACACGGTACACTGTACTCTGTGCACTGTACACCATACACGGTACACAGTACTCTGTGCACTATACACGGTACACTGTACTCTGTGCGCTGTGCACTATACACGGTACACTGTACTCTGTGCACTGTGCACTGTGCACTATACACGGTACACTGTACTCTGTGCACTGTGCACTGTGCACTATACACGGTACACTGTACTCTGTGCACTGTGCACTATACACGGTATAGTAGTATATACGGTATATACAAGGTATATACACTGTACTCTGTGCGCTCTGCACTATACACGGTACACTGTACTCTGTGCACTGTGCACTGTGCACCATACACGGTACACTGTACTCTCTGCACTGTGCACTATACACGGTACACTGTACTCTCTGCACTAGACACGGTACACTGTACTCTGTGCACTACACAGCTGGCTTTTTGCGCTGCTTGCAAAAGCCGACCCAAAATTGTGGTTTGAAACCAAACTCGTGGAATTCGATCCCAAGGGTGTTTTTTCGTTTCGCCTCGATGGGGAATCTCAAAAAAACGAGTTTTGAAGGCAATTGGACGACCTTCGTCAACCCAGCGTTTTCCGCTACTTGGTAAATCCACCCCAAAATGGTGGTATGAAACCGACCTCGTGGAAATCGATGACAAGGGTGTTTTTTGGTTTTGCCCCGATGGGGATAGTCGAAAAAACGAGTTTTGAACGCAATTGGACGACCTTCGTCAACCCGGCGTTTTGCGCTGCTGGGAAAAGCCCACCCAAAATGGTGGTATGAAGCCGACCTCGTGGAATTCGATCCAAAGGGTGTTTTTTCGTTTCGCCCCGATGGGGTAACTCGAAAAAACGAGTTTTCAACGCAATTGGACGACATTCGTCAACCCGCCTTTTTGCACTGCTTGCAAAAGCCCAGCAAAAATGGTGGTATGAAACCGACCTCGTGGAATTTGATCCCAAGGGTGTTTTTTTGTTCCGTCCCGATGGGGAAACTCGACAAAACGAGTTTTCAACCCAATTGGACGACCTTGGTCAAACCGGCGTTTTGCGCTGCTTGGAAAATCCCACCCAAAATGGTGGTATGAAACCGACCTCGTGGAATTCGATCACAAGGGTGTTTTTTCGTTTCGCCCCGATGGGGAAACTCGACAAAACGAGTTTTGAACTCAATTGGACGACCTTCGTCAACCCGGCGTTTTCCGCTGCTTGGTAAAGCCCAGCAAAAATAGGGGTATGAAACCGACCTCGTGGAATTCGATCCCAAGGGTGTTTTTTCGTTTCGCCCCGATGGGGAAAGTCGAAAAAACGACCTTCGTCAACCCGCCTTTTTGCACTGCTTGTAAAAGCTAGCCCACCCAAAATGGTGGTATGAAACCGACCTTGTGGAATTTGATCGCAAGGGTGTTTTTTCTTTTCGCCCCAATGGGGAAACTCGAAAAAACGAGTTTTCAACCCAATTGGACGACCTTGGTCAAACCGGCGTTTTGCGCTGCTTCGAAAATCCCACCCAAAATGGTGGTATGAAACCGACCTCGTGGAATTCGATCACAAGGGTGTTTTTTCGTTTCGCCCCGATGGGGAAACTCGAAAAAACGCGTTTTGAACGCAATTGGACGACCTTCGTCAACCCGGCTTTTTGCACTGCTTGCAAAAGCCCACTTAAAATGGTGGTATGAAATCGAAATTGGTTAAATCGATTCCAAGGGTGTTTCTGCGTTTCGCTCCGATGGGGAAAGTCGAAAAAACGCGTTTTGAACGCATTTGGACGACCTTCGTCAACCCGGCTTTTTGCGCTGCTTGGAATAGCCCACCCAAAATGGTGGCATGAAACCGAAATTGTAAAATTCGATCCCAAGGCTGTTTTTTCGCTTCGCCCTGATGCGGAAAGTTGAAAAAACGCGTTTTGAACGCAATTGGACGACCTTCGTCAACCCGGCTTTTTCCGCTGCTTGGAAAAGCCCACCCAAAATGGTGGCATGAAACCGAAATTTTAAAATTCGATCCCAAGGGTGTTTTTTCGTTTCCCCCCGATGGGGAAATTTAACAAAACGCGTTTTGAACGCAATTGGACCACTTTCGTGAACCCAGCTTTTTCCGCTGCTTGGAAAAGCCCACCCAAAATGGTGGCATGAAACCGAAATTTCGGGTGGGCTTTTCCAAGCAGCGGAAAAAGCCGGGTTGACGAAGGTCGTCGAATTGCGTTCGAAACGCGTATTTTCAACTTTCCCCATCGGGGAGAAACGAAAAAACACTCTTGGGATCGAATTTTACAATTTCGGTTTCCTGCCACCATTTTGGGTGGGTTTTCCAAACAGCGGAAAAAGCCGGGTTGACGAAGGTCGTCGAATTGCGTTGGAAACGCGTATTTTCAACTTTCCCCATCGGGAAGAAACGAAAAAACACTCTTGGGATCGAATTTTACAATTTCGGTTTCCTGCCACCATTTTGGGTGGGCTTTTCCAAGCAGCGGAAAAAGCCGGGTTCACGAAGGTCGTCCAATTGCGTTCAAAACGCGTTTTTTCATCTTTCCCCATCGGGGCTAAACGAGAAAACACCCTTGGGATCGTATTTTACAGTTTCGGTTTCATGCCACCATTTTGGGTGGGCTTTTCCAAGCAGCGGAAAAAGCCGGGTTCACGAAGGTCGTCCAATTGCGTTCGAAACGCGTTTTTTCAACTTTCCCCATCGGGGAGAAACGAAAAAACACGCTTGGGATCGAATATTACAATTTCGGTTTCCTGCCACCATTTTGGGTGGGCTTTTCCAAGCAGCGGAAAAAGCCGGGTTCACAAAGGTCGTCCAATTGCTTTCAAAACGCGTTTTTTCAACTTTCCCCATCGGGGAGAAACGAAAAAACACGCTTGGGATCGAATTTTACAATTTCGGTTTCCTGCCACCATTTTGGGTGGGCTTTTCCAAGCAGCGGAAAAAGCCGGATTGACGAAGGTCGTCCAATTGCGTTCGAAACGCGTTTTTTCATCTTTCCCCATCGGGGCGAAACGAGAAAACACCGTTGGGATCGAATTTTACAGTTTCGGTTTCATGCCACCATTTTGGGTGGGCTTTTCCAAGCAGCGGAAAAAACCGGGTTCACGAAGGTCGTCCCATTTCGTTCAAAACGCGTTTTTTTAACTTTCCCCATCGGGGCGAAACGAAAAAACACCCTTGGGATCGAATTTTACAATTTCGGTTTCATGCCACCATTTTTGGTGGGTTTTTCGAAGCAGCGGAAGAAGCCGGGTGTACGAAGGTCGTCCAATTGCGTTCAAAATGCGTTTTTTCAACTTTCCCCGTCGGGGCAAAACGAAAAAACACCCTTGGGATCGAATTTTACAATTTCGGTTTCATGCCACCATTTTGGGTGGGCTTTTCCAAGCAGCGGAAAAAACCGGGTTCACGAAGGTCGTCCCATTGCGTTCAAAACGCGTTTTTTCATCTTTCCCCATCGGGGCGAAACGAAAACACACCCTTGGGATCGAATTTTACAATTTCGGTTTCATGCCACCATTTTGGGTGGGCTTTTCCAAGCAGCGGAAAAAGCCGGGTTCACGAAGGTCGTCCAATTGCGTTCAAAACGCGTTTTTTCATCTTTCCCCATCGGGGCGAAACGAGAAAACACCCTTGGGATCGAATTTTACAGTTTCGGTTTCCTGCCACCATTTTGGGTGGGCTTTTCCAAGCAGCGGAAAAAACCGGGTTCACGAAGGTCGTCCCATTGCGTTCAAAACGCGTTTTTTCAACTTTCCCCATCGGGGCGAAACGAAAAAACACCCTTGGGATCGAATTTTACAATTTCGGTTTCATGCCACCATTTTGGGTGGGTTTTTCGAAGCAGCGGAAGAAGCCGGGTGTACGAAGGTCGTCCAATTGCGTTCAAAACGCGTTTTTTCAACTTTCCCCATTGGGGCGAAACGAAAAACCACTCTTGGGATCGAATTTTAAAATGTCGATTTCATGGCACCATTTTGGGTGGGCTTTTCCAAGCAGCGGAAAAAGCCGGGTTCACGAAGGTCGTCCAATTGCGTTCAAAACGCGTTTTTTCAACTTTCCCCATTGGGGCGAAACGAAAAACCACTCTTGGGATCGAATTTTAAAATTTCGATTTCATGGCACCATTTTGGGTGGGCTTCTCCAAGCAGCGGAAAAAGCCGGGTTCACGAAGGTGGTCCAATTGCGTTCAAAACGCGTTTTTTCAACTTTCCCCATCGGGGCGAAACGAAAAAACACCCTTGGGATCGAATTTTACAATTTCGATTTCATGGCACCATTTTGGGTGGGCTTCTCCAAGCAGCGGAAAAAGGCGGGTTGACGAAGGTCGTCCAATTGCGCTCAAAACGCGTTTTTTCAACTTTCCCCATCGGGGCGAAACCAAAAAACACCCTTGGGATCGAATTTTACAATTTCGATTTCATGGCACCATTTTGGGTGGGCTTTTCCAAGCAGCGGAAAAAGCCGGGTTCACGAAGGTCGTCCAATTTCGTTCAGAACGCGTTTTTTCAACTTTCCCCATTGGGGCGAAACGAAAAACCACTCTTGGGATCGAATTTTAAAATTTCGATTTCATGGCACCATTTTGGGTGGGCTTCTCCAAGCAGCAGAAAAAGCCGGGTTCACGAAGGTCGTCCAATTGCGTTCAAAACGCGTTTTTTCAACTTTCCCCATTGGGGCGAAACGAAAAACCACTCTTGGGATCGAATTTTAAAATGTCGATTTCATGGCACCATTTTGGGTGGGCTTTTCCAAGCAGCGGAAAAAGCCGGGTTCACGAAGGTCGTCCAATTGCGTTCAAAACGCGTTTTTTCAACTTTCCCCATTGGGGCGAAACGAAAAACCACTCTTGGGATCGAATTTTAAAATTTCGATTTCATGGCACCATTTTGGGTGGGCTTCTCCAAGCAGCGGAAAAAGCCGGGTTCACGAAGGTGGTCCAATTGCGTTCAAAACGCGTTTTTTCAACTTTCCCCATCGGGGCGAAACGAAAAAACACCCTTGGGATCGAATTTTACAATTTCGATTTCATGGCACCATTTTGGGTGGGCTTCTCCAAGCAGCGGAAAAAGGCGGGTTGACGAAGGTCGTCCAATTGCGCTCAAAACGCGTTTTTTCAACTTTCCCCATCGGGGCGAAACCAAAAAACACCCTTGGGATCGAATTTTACAATTTCGATTTCATGGCACCATTTTGGGTGGGCTTTTCCAAGCAGCGGAAAAAGCCGGGTTCACGAAGGTCGTCCAATTTCGTTCAGAACGCGTTTTTTCAACTTTCCCCATTGGGGCGAAACGAAAAACCACTCTTGGGATCGAATTTTAAAATTTCGATTTCATGGCACCATTTTGGGTGGGCTTCTCCAAGCAGCAGAAAAAGCCGGGTTGACGAAGGTGGTCCAATTGCGTTCAAAACGCGTTTTTTCAACTTTTCCCATCGGGGCGAAACGAAAAAACACACTTGGGATCGAATTTTACAATTTCGGTTTCATGCCACAATTTTGGTGGGCTTATTCAAGCAGTGGAAAAGGCCGAGTTGACTAAGGTCGTCCAATTGCGTTCAAAACGCGTTTTTTCAACTTCCCCCATCCGGGCGAAACGAAAAAACACCCTTGGGATCGAATTTTACAATTTCGGTTTAATGCCACCATTTTGGTCGGCTTATCCAAGCAGCGGAAAAAGCCGGGTTGACGAAGGTGGTCCAATTGCGTTCAAAACGCGTTTTTTCAACTTTTCCCATCGGGGCGAAACCAAAAAACACCCTTGGGATCGAATTTTACAATTTCGATTTCATGGCACCATTTTGGGTGGGCTTCTCCAAGCAGCGGAAAAAGGCGGGTTGACGAAGGTCGTCCAATTGCGCTCAAAACGCGTTTTTTCAACTTTCCCCATCGCGGCGAAACCAAAAAACACCCTTGGGATCGAATTTTACAATTTCGATTTCATGGCACCATTTTGGGTGGGCTTTTCCAAGCAGCGGAAAAACCCGGGTTCACGAAGGTCGTCCAATTGCGTTCAAAACGCGTTTTTTCAACTTTCCCCATTGGGGCGAAACGAAAAACCACTCTTGGGATCGAATTTTAAAATTTCGATTTCATGGCACCATTTTGGGTGGGCTTCTCCAAGCAGCGGAAAAAGCCGGGTTGACGAAGGTGGTCCAATTGCGTTCAAAACGCGTTTTTTCAACTTTTCCCATCGGGGCGAAACGAAAAAACACACTTGGGATCGAATTTTACAATTTCGGTTTCATGCCACAATTTTGGTGGGCTTATTCAAGCAGTGGAAAAGGCCGAGTTGACTAAGGTCGTCCAATTGCGTTCAAAACGCGTTTTTTCAACTTCCCCCATCCGGGCGAAACGAAAAAACACCCTTGGGATCGAATTTTACAATTTCGGTTTAATGCCACCATTTTGGTCGGCTTATCCAAGCAGCGGAAAAAGCCGGGTTGACGAAGGTGGTCCAATTGCGTTCAAAACGCGTTTTTTCAACTTTCCCCATCGGGGCGAAACGAAAAAACACCCTTGGGATCGAATTTTACAATTTCGATTTCATGGCACCATTTTGGGTGGGCTTCTCCAAGCAGCGGAAAAAGGCGGGTTGACGAAGGTCGTCCAATTGCGCTCAAAACGCGTTTTTTCAACTTTCCCCATCGGGGCGAAACCAAAAAACACCCTTGGGATCGAATTTTACAATTTCGATTTCATGGCACCATTTTGGGTGGGCTTTTCCAAGCAGCGGAAAAAGCCGGGTTCACGAAGGTCGTCCAATTTCGTTCAGAACGCGTTTTTTCAACTTTCCCCATTGGGGCGAAACGAAAAACCACTCTTGGGATCGAATTTTAAAATTTCGATTTCATGGCACCATTTTGGGTGGGCTTCTCCAAGCAGCAGAAAAAGCCGGGTTCACGAAGGTCGTCCAATTGCGTTCAAAACGCGTTTTTTCAACTTTCCCCATTGGGGCGAAACGAAAAACCACTCTTGGGATCGAATTTTAAAATGTCGATTTCATGGCACCATTTTGGGTGGGCTTTTCCAAGCAGCGGAAAAAGCCGGGTTCACGAAGGTCGTCCAATTGCGTTCAAAACGCGTTTTTTCAACTTTCCCCATTGGGGCGAAACGAAAAACCACTCTTGGGATCGAATTTTAAAATTTCGATTTCATGGCACCATTTTGGGTGGGCTTCTCCAAGCAGCGGAAAAAGCCGGGTTCACGAAGGTGGTCCAATTGCGTTCAAAACGCGTTTTTTCAACTTTCCCCATCGGGGCGAAACGAAAAAACACCCTTGGGATCGAATTTTACAATTTCGATTTCATGGCACCATTTTGGGTGGGCTTCTCCAAGCAGCGGAAAAAGGCGGGTTGACGAAGGTCGTCCAATTGCGCTCAAAACGCGTTTTTTCAACTTTCCCCATCGGGGCGAAACCAAAAAACACCCTTGGGATCGAATTTTACAATTTCGATTTCATGGCACCATTTTGGGTGGGCTTTTCCAAGCAGCGGAAAAAGCCGGGTTCACGAAGGTCGTCCAATTTCGTTCAGAACGCGTTTTTTCAACTTTCCCCATTGGGGCGAAACGAAAAACCACTCTTGGGATCGAATTTTAAAATTTCGATTTCATGGCACCATTTTGGGTGGGCTTCTCCAAGCAGCAGAAAAAGCCGGGTTGACGAAGGTGGTCCAATTGCGTTCAAAACGCGTTTTTTCAACTTTTCCCATCGGGGCGAAACGAAAAAACACACTTGGGATCGAATTTTACAATTTCGGTTTCATGCCACAATTTTGGTGGGCTTATTCAAGCAGTGGAAAAGGCCGAGTTGACTAAGGTCGTCCAATTGCGTTCAAAACGCGTTTTTTCAACTTCCCCCATCCGGGCGAAACGAAAAAACACCCTTGGGATCGAATTTTACAATTTCGGTTTAATGCCACCATTTTGGTCGGCTTATCCAAGCAGCGGAAAAAGCCGGGTTGACGAAGGTGGTCCAATTGCGTTCAAAACGCGTTTTTTCAACTTTTCCCATCGGGGCGAAACGAAAAAACACCCTTGGGATCGAATTTTACAATTTCGATTTCATGGCACCATTTTGGGTGGGCTTCTCCAAGCAGCGGAAAAAGGCGGGTTGACGAAGGTCGTCCAATTGCGCTCAAAACGCGTTTTTTCAACTTTCCCCATCGGGGCGAAACCAAAAAACACCCTTGGGATCGAATTTTACAATTTCGATTTCATGGCACCATTTTGGGTGGGCTTTTCCAAGCAGCGGAAAAACCCGGGTTCACGAAGGTCGTCCAATTGCGTTCAAAACGCGTTTTTTCAACTTTCCCCATTGGGGCGAAACGAAAAACCACTCTTGGGATCGAATTTTAAAATTTCGATTTCATGGCACCATTTTGGGTGGGCTTCTCCAAGCAGCGGAAAAAGCCGGGTTGACGAAGGTGGTCCAATTGCGTTCAAAACGCGTTTTTTCAACTTTTCCCATCGGGGCGAAACGAAAAAACACACTTGGGATCGAATTTTACAATTTCGGTTTCATGCCACAATTTTGGTGGGCTTATTCAAGCAGTGGAAAAGGCCGAGTTGACTAAGGTCGTCCAATTGCGTTCAAAACGCGTTTTTTCAACTTCCCCCATCCGGGCGAAACGAAAAAACACCCTTGGGATCGAATTTTACAATTTCGGTTTAATGCCACCATTTTGGTCGGCTTATCCAAGCAGCGGAAAAAGCCGGGTTGACGAAGGTGGTCCAATTGCGTTCAAAACGCGTTTTTTCAACTTTCCCCATCGGGGCGAAACGAAAAAACACCCTTGGGATCGAATTTTACAATTTCGATTTCATGGCACCATTTTGGGTGGGCTTCTCCAAGCAGCGGAAAAAGGCGGGTTGACGAAGGTCGTCCAATTGCGCTCAAAACGCGTTTTTTCAACTTTCCCCATCGGGGCGAAACCAAAAAACACCCTTGGGATCGAATTTTACAATTTCGATTTCATGGCACCATTTTGGGTGGGCTTTTCCAAGCAGCGGAAAAAGCCGGGTTCACGAAGGTCGTCCAATTGCGTTCAAAACGCGTTTTTTCAACTTTCCCCATTGGGGCGAAACGAAAAACCACTCTTGGGATCGAATTTTACAATTTCGATTTCATGGCACCATTTTGGGTGGGCTTCTCCAAGCAGCGGAAAAAGCCGGGTTGACGAAGGTGGTCCAATTGCGTTCAAAACGCGTTTTTTCAACTTTTCCCATCGGGGCGAAACGAAAAAACACCCTTGGGATCGAATTTTACAATTTCGATTTCATGGCACCATTTTGGGTGGGCTTCTCCAAGCAGCGGAAAAAGCCGGGTTGACGAAGGTGGTCCAATTGCGTTAAAAACGCGTTTTTTCAACTTTCCCCATCGGGGCGAAACGAAAAAACACCCTTGGGATCGAATTTTACAATTTCGATTTCATGGCACCATTTTGGGTGGGCTTCTCCAAGCAGCGGAAAAAGGCGGGTTGACGAAGGTCGTCCAATTGCGCTCAAAACGCGTTTTTTCAACTTTCCCCATCGGGGCGAAACCAAAAAACACCCTTGGGATCGAATTTTACAATTTCGATTTCATGGCACCATTTTGGGTGGGCTTTTCCAAGCAGCGGAAAAAGCCGGGTTCACGAAGGTCGTCCAATTGCGTTCAAAACGCGTTTTTTCAACTTTCCCCATTGGGGCGAAACGAAAAACCACTCTTGGGATCGAATTTTAAAATTTCGATTTCATGGCACCATTTTGGGTGGGCTTCTCCAAGCAGCGGAAAAAGCCGGGTTGACGAAGGTGGTCCAATTGCGTTCAAAACGCGTTTTTTCAACTTTCCCCATTGGGGCGAAACGAAAAAACACCCTTGGGATCGAATTTTACAATTTCGATTTCATGGCACCATTTTGGGTGGGCTTCTCCAAGCAGCGGAAAAAGCCGGGTTGACGAAGGTGGTCCAATTGCGTTCAAAACGCGTTTTTTCAACTTTCCCCATTGGGGCGAAACGAAAAAACACCCTTGGGATCGAATTTTACAATTTCGATTTCATGGCACCATTTTGGGTGGGCTTCTCCAAGCAGCGGAAAAAGTCGGGTTGACGAAGGTCGTCCAATTGCGCTCAAAACGCGTTTTTTCAACTTTCCCCATCGGGGCGAAACGAAAAAACACACTTGGGATTGAATTTTAAAATTTCGATTTCATGGCACCATTTTGGGTGGGCTTCTCCAAGCAGCGGAAAAAGCCGGGTTGACGAAGGTGGTCCAATTGCGTTCAAAACGCGTTTTTTCAACTTTCCCCATCGGGGCGAAACGAAAAAACACCCTTGGGATCGAATTTTACAATTTCGATTTCATGGCACCATTTTGGGTGGGCTTCTCCAAGCAGCGGAAAAAGCCGGGTTGACGAAGGTGGTCCAATTGCGTTCAAAACGCGTTTTTTCAACTTTCCCCATCGGGGCGAAACGAAAAAACACCCTTGGGATCGAATTTTACAATTTCGATTTCATGGCACCATTTTGGGTGGGCTTTTCCAAGCAGCGGAAAAAGCCGGGTTCACGAAGGTCGTCCAATTGCGTTCAAAACGCGTTTTTTCAACTTTCCCCATCGGGGCGAAACGAAAAACCACTCTTGGGATCGAATTTTAAAATTTCGATTTCATGGCACCATTTTGGGTGGGCTTTTCCAAGCAGCGGAAAAAGCCGGGTTCACGAAGGTGGTCCAATTGCGTTCAAAACGCGTTTATTCAACTTTCCCCATCGGGGCGAAACGAAAAAACACCCTTGGGATCGAA
Source organism: Meandrina meandrites (assembly GCA_963693305.1). NCBI lineage: Eukaryota > Metazoa > Cnidaria > Anthozoa > Scleractinia > Meandrinidae > Meandrina > Meandrina meandrites. The sequence goes on along the minus strand of OY855912.1, from coordinate 68,698 downwards.
TTTTACAATTTCGATTTCATGGCACCATTTTGGGTGGGCTTCTCCAAGCAGCGGAAAAAGGCGGGTTGACGAAGGTCGTCCAATTGCGCTCAAAACGCGTTTTTTCAACTTTCCCCATCGGGGCGAAACCAAAAAACACCCTTGGGATCGAATTTTACAATTTCGATTTCATGGCACCATTTTGGGTGGGCTTTTCCAAGCAGCGGAAAAAGCCGGGTTCACGAAGGTCGTCCAATTGCGTTCAAAACGCGTTTTTTCAACTTTCCCCATTGGGGCGAAACGAAAAACCACTCTTGGGATCGAATTTTAAAATTTCGATTTCATGGCACCATTTTGGGTGGGCTTCTCCAAGCAGCGGAAAAAGCCGGGTTGACGAAGGTGGTCCAATTGCGTTCAAAACGCGTTTTTTCAACTTTCCCCATTGGGGCGAAACGAAAAAACACCCTTGGGATCGAATTTTACAATTTCGATTTCATGGCACCATTTTGGGTGGGCTTCTCCAAGCAGCGGAAAAAGTCGGGTTGACGAAGGTCGTCCAATTGCGCTCAAAACGCGTTTTTTCAACTTTCCCCATCGGGGCGAAACGAAAAAACACACTTGGGATTGAATTTTAAAATTTCGATTTCATGGCACCATTTTGGGTGGGCTTCTCCAAGCAGCGGAAAAAGCCGGGTTGACGAAGGTGGTCCAATTGCGTTCAAAACGCGTTTTTTCAACTTTCCCCATCGGGGCGAAACGAAAAAACACCCTTGGGATCGAATTTTACAATTTCGATTTCATGGCACCATTTTGGGTGGGCTTCTCCAAGCAGCGGAAAAAGCCGGGTTGACGAAGGTGGTCCAATTGCGTTCAAAACGCGTTTTTTCAACTTTCCCCATCGGGGCGAAACGAAAAAACACCCTTGGGATCGAATTTTACAATTTCGATTTCATGGCACCATTTTGGGTGGGCTTTTCCAAGCAGCGGAAAAAGCCGGGTTCACGAAGGTCGTCCAATTGCGTTCAAAACGCGTTTTTTCAACTTTCCCCATCGGGGCGAAACGAAAAACCACTCTTGGGATCGAATTTTAAAATTTCGATTTCATGGCACCATTTTGGGTGGGCTTTTCCAAGCAGCGGAAAAAGCCGGGTTCACGAAGGTGGTCCAATTGCGTTCAAAACGCGTTTATTCAACTTTCCCCATCGGGGCGAAACGAAAAAACACCCTTGGGATCGAATTTTACAATTTCGATTTCATGGCACCATTTTGGGTGGGCTTCTCCAAGCAGCGGAAAAAGGCGGGTTGACGAAGGTCGTCCAATTGCGCTCAAAACGCGTTTTTTCAACTTTCCCCATCGGGGCGAAACCAAAAAACACCCTTGGGATCGAATTTTACAATTTCGATTTCATGGCACCATTTTGGGTGGGCTTTTCCAAGCAGCGGAAAAAGCCGGGTTCACGAAGGTCGTCCAATTGCGTTCAAAACGCGTTTTTTCAACTTTCCCCATTGGGGCGAAACGAAAAACCACTCTTGGGATCGAATTTTAAAATTTCGATTTCATGGCACCATTTTGGGTGGGCTTCTCCAAGCAGCGGAAAAAGCCGGGTTGACGAAGGTGGTCCAATTGCGTTCAAAACGCGTTTTTTCAACTTTCCCCATTGGGGCGAAACGAAAAAACACCCTTGGGATCGAATTTTACAATTTCGATTTCATGGCACCATTTTGGGTGGGCTTCTCCAAGCAGCGGAAAAAGCCGGGTTGACGAAGGTGGTCCAATTGCGTTCAAAACGCGTTTTTTCAACTTTCCCCATTGGGGCGAAACGAAAAAACACCCTTGGGATCGAATTTTACAATTTCGATTTCATGGCACCATTTTGGGTGGGCTTCTCCAAGCAGCGGAAAAAGTCGGGTTGACGAAGGTCGTCCAATTGCGCTCAAAACGCGTTTTTTCAACTTTCCCCATCGGGACGAAACCAAAAAACACCCTTGGGATCGAATTTTACAATTTCGATTTCATGGCACCATTTTTGGTGGGCTTTTCCAAGCAGCGGAAAAAGCCGGGTTCACGAAGGTCGTCCAATTGCGTTCAAAACGCGTTTTTTCAACTTTCCCCATTGGGGCGAAACGAAAAACCACTCTTGGGATCGAATTTTAAAATTTCGATTTCATGGCACCATTTTGGGTGGGCTTCTCCAAGCAGCGGAAAAAGCCGGGTTGACGAAGGTGGTCCAATTGCGTTCAAAACGCGTTTTTTCAACTTTCCCCATCGGGGCGAAACGAAAAAACACCCTTGGGATCGAATTTTACAATTTCGATTTCATGGCACCATTTTGGGTGGGCTTCTCCAAGCAGCGGAAAAAGCCGGGTTGACGAAGGTGGTCCAATTGCGTTCAAAACGCGTTTTTTCAACTTTCCCCATTGGGGCGAAACGAAAAAACACCCTTGGGATCGAATTTTACAATTTCGATTTCATGGCACCATTTTGGGTGGGCTTCTCCAAGCAGCGGAAAAAGTCGGGTTGACGAAGGTCGTCCAATTGCGCTCAAAACGCGTTTTTTCAACTTTCCCCATCGGGACGAAACCAAAAAACACCCTTGGGATCGAATTTTACAATTTCGATTTCATGGCACCATTTTTGGTGGGCTTTTCCAAGCAGCGGAAAAAGCCGGGTTCACGAAGGTCGTCCAATTGCGTTCAAAACGCGTTTTTTCAACTTTCCCCATTGGGGCGAAACGAAAAACCACTCTTGGGATCGAATTTTAAAATTTCGATTTCATGGCACCATTTTGGGTGGGCTTCTCCAAGCAGCGGAAAAAGCCGGGTTGACGAAGGTGGTCCAATTGCGTTCAAAACGCGTTTTTTCAACTTTCCCCATCGGGGCGAAACGAAAAAACACCCTTGGGATCGAATTTTACAATTTCGATTTCATGGCACCATTTTGGGTGGGCTTCTCCAAGCAGCGGAAAAAGCCGGGTTGACGAAGGTGGTCCAATTGCGTTCAAAACGCGTTTTTTCAACTTTCCCCATCGGGGCGAAACGAAAAAACACCCTTGGGATCGAATTTTACAATTTCGATTTCATGGCACCATTTTGGGTGGGCTTTTCCAAGCAGCGGAAAAAGCCGGGTTCACGAAGGTCGTCCAATTGCGCTCAAAACGCGTTTTTTCAACTTTCCCCATCGGGGCAAAACCAAAAAACACCCTTGGGATCGAATTTTACAATTTCGATTTCATGGCACCATTTGGGGTGGGCTTTTCCAAGCAGCGGAAAAAGCCGGGTTCACGAAGGTCGTCCAATTGCGTTCAAAACGCGTTTTTTCAACTTTCCCCATCGGGGCGAAACGAAAAACCACTCTTGGGATCGAATTTTAAAATTTCGATTTCATGGCACCATTTTGGGTGGGCTTTTCCAAGCAGCGGAAAAAGCCGGGTTCACGAAGGTGGTCCAATTGCGTTCAAAACGCGTTTTTTCAACTTTCCCCATCGGGGCGAAACGAAAAAACACCCTTGGGATCGAATTTTACAATTTCGATTTCATGGCACCATTTTGGGTGGGCTTCTCCAAGCAGCGGAAAAAGGCGGGTTGACGAAGGTCGTCCAATTGCGCTCAAAACGCGTTTTTTCAACTTTCCCCATCGGGGCGAAACCAAAAAACACCCTTGGGATCGAATTTTACAATTTCGATTTCATGGCACCATTTTGGGTGGGCTTCTCCAAGCAGCGGAAAAAGGCGGGTTGACGAAGGTGGTCCAATTGCGTTCAAAACGCGTTTTTTCAACTTTCCCCATCGGGGCGAAACGAAAAAACACCCTTGGGATCGAATTTTACAATTTCGATTTCATGGCACCATTTTGGGTGGGCTTCTCCAAGCAGCGGAAAAAGGCGGGTTGACGAAGGTCGTCCAATTGCGCTCAAAACGCGTTTTTTCAACTTTCCCCATCGGGGCGAAACCAAAAAACACCCTTGGGATCGAATTTTACAATTTCGATTTCATGGCACCATTTTGGGTGGGCTTCTCCAAGCAGCGGAAAAAGGCGGGTTGACGAAGGTCGTCCAATTGCGCTCAAAACGCGTTTTTTCAACTTTCCCCATCGGGGCGAAACCAAAAAACACCCTTGGGATCGAATTTTACAATTTCGATTTCATGGCACCATTTTGGGTGGGCTTTTCCAAGCAGCGGAAAAAGCCGGGTTCACGAAGGTCGTCCAATTGCGTTCAAAACGCGTTTTTTCAACTTTCCCCATCGGGGCGAAACGAAAAACCACTCTTGGGATCGAATTTTAAAATTTCGATTTCATGGCACCATTTTGGGTGGGCTTTTCCAAGCAGCGGAAAAAGCCGGGTTCACGAAGGTGGTCCAATTGCGTTCAAAACGCGTTTTTTCAACTTTCCCCATCGGGGCGAAACGAAAAAACACCCTTGGGATCGAATTTTACAATTTCGATTTCATGGCACCATTTTGGGTGGGCTTCTCCAAGCAGCGGAAAAAGGCGGGTTGACGAAGGTCGTCCAATTGCGCTCAAAACGCGTTTTTTCAACTTTCCCCATCGGGGCGAAACCAAAAAACACCCTTGGGATCGAATTTTACAATTTCGATTTCATGGCACCATTTTGGGTGGGCTTTTCCAAGCAGCGGAAAAAGCCGGGTTCACGAAGGTCGTCCAATTGCGCTCAAAACGCGTTTTTTCAACTTTCCCCATCGGGGCAAAACCAAAAAACACCCTTGGGATCGAATTTTACAATTTCGATTTCATGGCACCATTTGGGGTGGGCTTTTCCAAGCAGCGGAAAAAGCCGGGTTCACGAAGGTCGTCCAATTGCGTTCAAAACGCGTTTTTTCAACTTTCCCCATCGGGGCGAAACGAAAAAACACCCTTGGGATCGAATTTTACAATTTCGATTTCATGGCACCATTTTGGGTGGGCTTCTCCAAGCAGCGGAAAAAGGCGGGTTGACGAAGGTCGTCCAATTGCGCTCAAAACGCGTTTTTTCAACTTTCCCCATCGGGGCGAAACCAAAAAACACCCTTGGGATCGAATTTTACAATTTCGATTTCATGGCACCATTTTGGGTGGGCTTCTCCAAGCAGCGGAAAAAGGCGGGTTGACGAAGGTCGTCCAATTGCGCTCAAAACGCGTTTTTTCAACTTTCCCCATCGGGGCGAAACCAAAAAACACCCTTGGGATCGAATTTTACAATTTCGATTTCATGGCACCATTTTGGGTGGGCTTTTCCAAGCAGCGGAAAAAGCCGGGTTCACGAAGGTCGTCCAATTGCGTTCAAAACGCGTTTTTTCAACTTTCCCCATCGGGGCGAAACGAAAAACCACTCTTGGGATCGAATTTTAAAATTTCGATTTCATGGCACCATTTTGGGTGGGCTTTTCCAAGCAGCGGAAAAAGCCGGGTTCACGAAGGTGGTCCAATTGCGCTCAAAACGCGTTTTTTCAACTTTCCCCATCGGGGCAAAACCAAAAAACACCCTTGGGATCGAATTTTACAATTTCGATTTCATGGCACCATTTGGGGTGGGCTTTTCCAAGCAGCGGAAAAAGCCGGGTTCACGAAGGTGGTCCAATTGCGTTCAAAACGCGTTTTTTCAACTTTCCCCATCGGGGCGAAACGAAAAAACACCCTTGGGATCGAATTTTACAATTTCGATTTCATGGCACCATTTTGGGTGGGCTTCTCCAAGCAGCGGAAAAAGGCGGGTTGACGAAGGTCGTCCAATTGCGCTCAAAACGCGTTTTTTCAACTTTCCCCATCGGGGCGAAACCAAAAAACACCCTTGGGATCGAATTTTACAATTTCGATTTCATGGCACCATTTTGGGTGGGCTTTTCCAAGCAGCGGAAAAAGCCGGGTTCACGAAGGTCGTCCAATTGCGTTCAAAACGCGTTTTTTCAACTTTCCCCATTGGGGCGAAACGAAAAACCACTCTTGGGATCGAATTTTAAAATTTCGATTTCATGGCACCATTTTGGGTGGGCTTCTCCAAGCAGCGGAAAAAGGCGGGTTGACGAAGGTCGTCCAATTCCGCGGGTTAGGGTTAGGGTTAGGGTTAGGGTTAGGGTTAGGGTTAGGGTTAGGGTTAGGGTTAGGGTTAGGGTTAGGGTTAGGGTTAGGGTTAGGGTTAGGGTTAGGGTTAGGGTTAGGGTTAGGGTGCCAGGACGTACCTTGAGAGTTTAAAATTTTTGTCGCTAATGAGCAGAAAAATAAAATTCGTTAACGTCTTGCGGCTTAAAGAGTTTCCTGTCAAATGAGCCGTTGCAGAATGTGATTTATTCAGGTGGCTTGATTATACAAGTAGCAACCAGCATACTTTCGGGTTTATTATTTGCTTTTCAGCGTTAAATTAATATTTTCTTTTTGGTTTTTCTAGGTAGAGCACCTGAATTTTCTATCAGTTACCCAATAGACGAATATCCTCCATTAAACCTGGTAAGGAAGATGCCATTTTCAAGAGAAAACCTGTGGAATTGAAATTTTAAGCCTACATCGTTGGACACTTCATTAAGCCACGCTGCTTGACATGTTTGAACTGTTTTAACTTTAAAAATACTATGTACTGAAGATAGAAATATTTCATAGTTTCGCAACTCCGAAATGGCGCTTGAATTTGCCAATCTCCATGCTATGAGGCGTGGGAAAGACGTATTTTATTGTTTATTAGAGGTCAGGAGAAATTTGTTCTCGGTGTTTTCTGAGGAATATTTCAATAATTGCGTAAGAGGCCTGGGTATAGAAACTTTCATATGTAACGAAGAGGAAACTAGCTTTATTCGGAACTTCCTTCCAGCCGAAATTGGCCCATTCTTTTTAATAAGTGATATTAATTTACTACGCCTCAATCAAATCTTGCTAAATTCAAGGCAGATAGCGTACCAAAGGGCAAACTTTGGGTACCAGTTCAGTCCCGTTGCAACGACTACAACTCCTTCGTCGAATTTCTTGCCGGACACTGAATTTGGTAGCTGGTCTTTTCCGGGAAGACCGGCGCAGGAAAAATTGGCTGATTCTGCAACTTGTGTTTCAAACGAGGAACCAAGCAATAAAGCTCTAGAATCTTTTCCAAAACTTAAGGCCGTTGAAAGCGATGGTACACACCTTGCTACGAAACCTTCGGAAGATAGTTTGTCGGAAGAAGGTGACATTTCGTCAATCACTGAAGTGTCTGCCTCGACATCCAATCCTCGTGAAAACAAGAAATCGTTTACACTCACTGACGAAGAAATGTCACCGCAGCTGCGCTCCGAGTTTGGCGAAATACGCAAATTTTATTCGGTCGAACTTAACGCCGACCGCGATGGCTATGCTATGCAAGATGTAACAATTGACAAAATGTTTGAACGAATATGCAGGTTCCTGTGGTTCTTACGAAACGTCAAAAGTGTGGAACCCCAACTCTCGTGTTGTTCAGATCCACAACTGATCCAAGAATTTGTTAACTACACCATGAAAGTTCGCAGCGTTAAGCCAATAACCTGCAGCCGTTACCTCACCGCATTTATTAATGTTGCAAAAGTGCCTTTCAATTCTAACGGAAAGCAGGATCAAAACGATTCACTTGAAAAAATTCGAGCCATTCAAAGACAGCTCGAGCGCCTTGCGAGAAGAGAGCGAGTTGACGAGTTGGCGAAGAAACCTCAGGTGGAAAAAATTGTGTATCCGGAACTGCTGGAACTTTGTCGCGAGTTGAAGTTCGAGGTTAATGAAAAATCCGGCCAATCCCAGGCCAGGAGTTGTATGAATCTCTGCCTCCTGTTGCTTTACTGTGCCGCAAATCCAGGTCGGTCGAAAGAGTATATTTCGCTTCGCATTTATAAAGGTCAGTCCGAGGAAGAATGTAAGAACCAAAACTTTATCTGCTTCAACGAAGATGACACCGTAGTTCTGTGGGAAGACGCTTATAAAACTAAGAATACGTACGGTGTTAACCGAACCGACCTTACCCCGTTAAGTTTTCTAACCTATTACTTGAAACTGTACTGCAAGAAATTGCGGCCGTTGTTGTTAAATGGTAAAGAGCACGATTTCTTTTTCGTTAATGGGAGAGGTGACGCTTTCACGCAGAATTCGTATAACATTTACGTCTCGGCAATTTTCGAGCAGTACTTTTCGTTGAAGCTTACCACAGTCGATATCAGAAAGGCAGTCGTAAATCACTTTCTTTCGCTGCCTCAAAGTGGCGATCTAGCACTGAGGGAGTCATTTGCTACGTTAATGAAGCATTCCGTGAGAACCCAAAGAAGGTTTTACGACGAGCGACCGTTAGCGGCAAAAAAGAGTAGGGCACTAGATTTCTTAAGCTCTATGGCAGCTCGAGGCATAGGAGAAGACGGAGTGCAAATCATTGAGGACGAGGATTCATACGGAAATATCGAGGTCCTACCACTGCCGGGGGAATTTTCAGCACTTGTCGCGGCCAATTCTAGTCGAAGTAAGCCTGAAGTGTTTCTAGCGAAGATTTTACGTCTGTCGGAAGACCGCAAAATGGCTTTTCTAGCTGAGTTTTCGGAGGTCGAGGCCGGGAAATTTAAACTGAATGCTGGAAAGAGCTATAAAGAAGCAGTCGAGGCTCTGATTTACCCAGTCGATGTGGTCTATTTGCATTCTAACGGTCTATACGAACTTAGAACGCCCAAAATCGACCTGCATAATCAGGTTTATAAACATTAGGAGTTCGCTAGAAATCTAAAAATCTATGCTCTTGTTCGCAATTAAGATCAAAGTTAATGACACAGTTTGACTAGTATCATTGTAGAAGGGAAAGTTTTTTATTTTTTTTATTTTCTAAAATCGATTAATTTCGGGAAGTAAAATATGTCGACATCCTTGTTCCTCTTTGAAACGTGTTTGATCAGCTTTGTGTTTGCCTGTTTTACAGAGACCAAAGTATGGAGCTTTTAACTTTTTTATTGTCATTTTTGTGTAATTAGCCAAGGTAAAAAGCATTTCGTAACCGAGTAACTCGTTTTTTTTTTCACAAGTGTGGAGCCCATCGGTGAAAAACTAAGGGCGGGTTATTAGTCCTTACTGATTTACTCGAGCGGTGCCCATTCGTAAACCATTAGGGTAGGTTACTTTTTGAAAGTTAAGGCTATTTTATTTCAAGTATGGCGTAGAGTATCTCGCCCTTACTTCACTTGAATGGTGCCCATTCGTGAAAACGTTAGGACAGTTTACTAAGATCAACTGCAATATATTTCGTGATAGGTCACCCCGTTCCTGAGGACGTAATGAACTGCAGAGGGCGCGGGGTTTTCCAGTTCGAAAAATTGGTCAGTTATATTTTACATTGAGTTTGTGAGTGTTGCCTAATGAGTCAAGTTAAAAAGCGAAGAAATCGCGCCCGGGATAGGGTGAGAATGGAGAGATTTCTTCAAACCAAATGCGTTGTATGTAAAGGTCCTGGCGAGCTTCCGTCTCGTAGACTTACTTGCTGCCGTCAATTCTGTCACGAAGATTGTCTCATACAGTCGTTTAAATACGCCAGTGGGCCAATGAAGACCAGATGTCCGCATTGCAAGCAGACTTTGGTTCCATGCAACAGCAACGAAGAAACTCCACCTGTAGCTCCAGGAAGCTTTCTTTTTGTTTTTCAAATGGTTCGTTATAATTCTTCGCTTCTTACATTCGATGAGTTTGAGTCAGACCAGCTATTTTTGAATCCGGCTCCCATACCATCACCGCCTCCAGGGTGGTCTGCCTTTCGCCAGCAATGGCGTCGTTAAGTGCGATCCTCAGGTTTTATACAGCTATTTCATTAAATGTTGTCGGATCATATTTTTTCACGCAAGTGTGAGATAAAAAGATAAAAAAGAGACTTGGCAGCGTGATTTAATCAACCTTTTTTTTATTTCAGACATGTGGAAACAAAGTATTTTATGTCAGGCAGAAGTTTTGAAGAATTTTGCAAACAAAACCTTTTTAACATTTAAAGAATAGCTAAAATCCAGCAAATACGCCGACTAAACTAAAGGTCTTGTTGCTTAGGCTTGAATCACTTCCTTCCGACAATCTTTATTGAAGTAGCTGTATAGTGTAAATACATTTAAAACGTTTTGTTGACCGTTTTATAATTATACGCGGATTTTTATATAGTATTCTTAATATAACTTCGAAAATCTACGGACTATGAATGAAGTTTGACTATGAAGTTTGAATCAACTATTTCCTGTCGTCGCTAAAAGTACTTTTTTCGTTTTTGTTTTCCGTTACCAGATAGTTTGCCGCAAATATGGCAGGGATGACATCGCTATTAGCAGATGAGCGTTTGTTTCAAGTCCTGAAAGAAATTGATGTCATCCCGCAGTTGTATGAAGAGTTTGTCATCAGCAATGAAAGGACGGTCGTTTCCTTGCCTTTTACAAATTATTCTCGTTCATTTTCATTTCATTTCCTAGCATTTACTAGCGAGTTTTACTGCGGGCTTCTTCGCCAGAGCCTTCCTGAGCGCGCTTGCAGTGTTTGCTCGGAGCGCCATGGTCAAAATCACCTATGTTTGCCAAACTTTGTACACCAAGATTCCGTAGACCTGCTCCTCGATATTTTAGAATGGAAACGCATTAACCTCTCGTTCGAAGAGGATCTGATATCACTCGTGCGACTATGTGGCTATTTATTGATCAAATCGAATATCCTTCACGCGTTTTTAGTAAGCTTATTGCCCTTGGACGAAGTTCGCGCGTCGAATAGAAGCGGAGCGGTATTGGCCTACGAACTTTACTGGAACGGGTTCCTTGATAGCAGCGAGTACTTTTCGAAAGGTGTGGACCACCCGTGTTTTTACGGCCTGCTAAAAACCTATCCGAGTTTTCGAGACATAAAACGCAAACTTCGCAGCTTTCATCGCTATAGAGGCTTTGCGGAAACGTACACGTATCCGTCAGCGAGGGTGCAATTCTCAAAGGTGCGGGCTGCATTTTTCTGGGATTATTATCAACCACCGGAACCGGAAGATTATCCGGATGGGTGGTAATTTTTCCCTCTTTCCAAAACTGTATTTCATTTGTTTTTTCTTTGGCAAGCTTGTGGTTTTTAATCATCGCAGAGACGTCTGTTACCCGTCCTGTATTTGGCTAGAAACCACAGCTTAAATTAATCTCAGAAGGAAGGTTCACCGAAAATGCTAGTATCTTCTTAGTTGGTTCAAACTGTTTGGAAAATATCGCTTTCGTGTTTATCACTCACCACTTAAAAGCATTATTTTTGAAGCTGTTCGATTGGTTAAGTTTTACATATAAACGTTACGGTTTTGTTAGCTTGTAGTTCATAATTTTGGAAACGAAAATTGATCGAAATGTTTGTTGATAAATATAAGTAGGTGTTGAGTTTAGTTAAGCAGTTTTTCAACCGTAACAGAGATGTGTTATCTGTCCTGTGTGGTTGGAAGGCTCTGCAAAACTAATATTTCAGTGACCAAACAGAAACAATAAAAACGCAGTGTTGTAGTTCCTTATATCTGTTTACATTTGGTTTGACGGGGATATAGTGTATAGTTCGGTTTTATATATAAACGTTACGATTTTGCTAGTTTGTATTGCATAATTTTGGAGACGCAAATTGATCGAGATCTTTGTTGATAAATAGATTAAAGTATTAAGGTTTCGTTAAGTAGTTTTAAAACCGCAACAGAGATGTGTTATCTGTCTTGTGTGGCTGGAAAAAACTCTGCCAAAAAGAAACCATTAACGCATATTATCTGTATACATTTTGTTTCACGGGGATAAATCAAACGTAGCGGTTGTGTTAGCTTGTAGTTCAAAGCTCTGGAAATGCAATAGTGAACAAAATTATTAATGTACCATCAGCCTTAGTTACTAATAAAAACCTTTATTTGCTGAAATTCACGTCTTTGTGTTGTTCATTTAGTCCCTTAGCAAACCGGTCAAAAGGAAGAGCGCCGAAACCAATGAATTCCCGTTTTCAGTACCGCAAACACGACTAAATACAGTGGAACCCCGCTCTACGGACACCGGCGAAAACCTCATACATTTTCTCTTAAATTAACCCGCTTAATACGGACACCCGTTAATACGGACAACGGACACTTTTCCGTGTCCCGAGTGACAAACTCTTATACATTGTCAACCCCGCGTTACGGACACTATTTATCTGCGCACTGCGAATTTTCATTGTCGCGGTTATTTGCTAACTTGAAGACATTGGACCCTGGTCAAATAATGACAGAATTTGCGATTCGAAGAGTTAAAACCATTTCATTACAAAGCGAAGCTTAATAGCGTGACTTCCGGTGTTTGACCCCTTCACTTTCTAGGCCTTTTCCTGCAGCTATCGCTTGTGTCACAAGCTAAAAGCTTCCGTGCAAAGTAAAGTTACCGACTTTTTCAAATGGGTTGGTAGAGTTTAGGAACGGTCGCGAGTTTCAGTTACAAAGGAAATTTTATAGAAAACGTTCTGTTGCTGTTGAAATGAGTTTTATTTCTTGTACATAGTATAGTTGCGACATTGTCAAATAATTCCACTGTTGAGTTTATTAAAGTTTAGTTCGAGTGTATGACTAGATCGTACGGTTTTCGTAAAAACTATTCATTTTAGTCAGGGAGTTCACAGTTTGCATTTGTTACAATTACATTACAATTAAACAACGTTATGTTGCCGTAAAAATGTTTTCCTTCGTCTTTGCGTCGAGAAAACGTGTATCCGTGACATGGCGACATTTTCTCGTTTCTCCAAAGTTTCGGAGGAAGTTTAGAAACATTATTAGATAATTCAGTTCCCGCGAAGACTAACAGGAGGAAATTCACCATTGCACGAGTTTGAAACGTTAAAACTACTGAATAAACTGATGACCGTGAGTTCACAACTGAAAGTTTATAATTAAATTTCAGTCCGCGCGCGCGATTTTGGTAAAGCGTGAAGTTGCGATTGAGGTTGAATACAAGTTCATATTGTAGAAAAAAATAATTAGAAATCATTATCTGAAGAAAAAATGAGTTAGAATGCTACTAAAACAATTACATTATGCGCTCTCCATTTCTATTTAACAATTATATTATGAGCTCGAGATTTCTATGAGGTGATAGTTGATGAGGCCGCAGGCCGAATCAACTATCACCTCATAGAAATTGAGAGCGAATAATCTAATTATTTTAGTAGAATTCTAACTGAAATAAACGCAAATAATGGTTTCTAATTATTCTTCTACGCATTATCGAACTATGAAACGCTTGAACAAAATCGCACGCATTGAATTGTCCTTGGTAAATTTGCAGTGTTTACGCGCGTGCACCCGTTTTTTTTTCAATAATTTCAAGCTTTTAAAGTCAAGAAACCGCTAATGTCCTTCTTTTAGTCTTCTCGGGAATTTTTTTATCCATTTACATCTAAACTTCCTTCCAAAACTTTTGAAAAACGATAAAAACGTCGCATTTTGTGGACGACCTTCGGCAACTGCACACTAATGGCTGATAGTCCGATTCGCGTAGAACACAGCCAAGTTTCGACAAAGTAGAAACTTATCCATGTTCTATTGAAACTTATTGCAAGCTTTTGTGTTACTGCTTCAAATATCTTATCAAAATAAATCTTTTCTAACAACACCAAACATCGTAAAACCAATCTCGAAGTTCCGCTGAATTCCACTAAATCGCTTAAATGACGCGAGCTTTTGCCTATAGCTTTTGAACATTAAATTTCATTTTCTCAGGCTCTGATAAGAAATTGTTGTACCAAAATTATTTACGCCTTATTGCAAACTTTTGTGTTACTGCTTCAAATATCTTATCAAAAGAAGTCTTTTCTAACAACACCAAACACCGAAAACAAATTTTGAAATTTCACTGAATTCCACTGAATCGCTTAAGGACGATTTTACAAAATGGCTGCACGTGAGAATTTCCCTATAGCTTGTGAACTTCGTGATACTTAGGTTGCGTTCCTTTTATAAACCCGTATTTTTCGAGCGAAAAATTAGATTTCTCGTTCCATTTGTAGAAAAAATTTTCTTAGACAGCAATCTTAACAGCCCACCTCCGAACGCAGATCATTTGCATTGGTAGCTCCAACGTCATTGGCTGGCAAAACTGGACGAACAATTCGCTGTGATTCTATTGGTTGAGACACGTTTGAAAACCAACGGTTTAGCCGAAAAAAATCATTCTCATGAGAATTGCTTTGACAATATGGACTTCGTCTATTTGCCAAAGTTTTTGCTGGAAGAGTTTATTGCCCTTTGGAAGCAGGTTGAATCTATTTCTCCAACGTTTTCAGAAAATGCTAAAATTCTTCTCAACCAAGTTCGAGACAAAGTGACTCAGATTGAAATCCAAGCGAAGCCATCGGATGGTCGGAATATCGGTACGTATGGAATTGATTTTTTCGTTCTTCTTTACATCCCTAAATTAAATGTAATAGAATAATCTCGTAAAATGGAGTGATGCCCGATAAGCCATTCAGTCCGAGTTGCATCTAACCTATCTCAGAACGAGCCTTGATGCACATCCTTTGATATGGAAATGTGTTAATTTGCGAGACAATTAGCGTGAAAGCAGAACTCATTTTCATGTGAAAGGTTCGGCAGCGAGACTCGTTTTGAACAGGCGGGGGTCAGTGGGGGAAGGAAAGGGTTAGACGCGACAGGTATATTTGATTTGCAAAATGACCCAACGCTTTTAATTTTTTAGAAGAATAGACACATTTTTGTATTTATCTATTCATTTGTTTGTTTTTTAAACGTAGAGAAGCGCAAAGAAATACTTTCCGTTCCAACAGAGGTTTTATAAACCGGTTGGAAGTTTTTAATAACTTTGTTTTATCTAAATGGCATCCTGATTTGCACCTTACTGCAGCTCAAGAAGTACAAGAAGAACAAGAAGTACAAGAACTACAAGGTTAGCTGAAATAATGGGTCCCCCACTACCTCTCGGAATGAGTTTCTTCATTGTTGCATAAAACAATAGATAACAGGTCATAACAATGCCCCTATCCCTGAATAACAATAGAGGTAGTGTTTACAAAGGGTGAATGAAAATAGAGGTTCCAGAGAGGTAGTGTCTTACTGCAAATAATTCATGCATTAAAAGGACAAGAAAGTGGTTTAAATCAACTTTTAATGGATATCTGGTACACTTGTTGCAATTTCAGCTCAAGCCAGTCTGATAAGCCAGTCACCAGTACATGATGAAGATGCAGGTAAAGTTTTGTCAAGTCACTGACTCATTGAAATAAATTAACTAACAGTTTAAGTGTAAGTGTAAATAGAACTTTTAGTGTATTTTAAGGAGACGCAAACTGAAAAAAGGGTAAAAGCATTCTCTGGTTTGCAAGAAAGTGTTTAAGTGTAAGTAAACTTTTAGTTAGAATTTATTTTTTGACCAGAGAAGGCTTTTATGCATTATGAATATATTCCTCTACAATAATTCAACAGTAATGGCTAAGAGCGCCTTTATTTCTGATATCTTTTGTTGTGTAATTTTCAAAGGCTAGTTTCAAATTATTGCCAGGAACTTTAAAAAAACAGTTGCCAGCATAAAACTGGTAGCATGCCAAATGGCACATATTGTCATAACTTAGTCAATTATTGTCCAATTAATTTGAAAGTTTGCCACAAAAATTATTTTGCAAAGATCTGCATTGTTAGAGTATAAAATTATACTTTCACCTATTTGTGACTTGATTGACCACCCCTACCACTTTTGAACCTTTTTTTTCTGATACAGATATATGCCATGTAACTTACTGGAATTAACCACTACACTGGGAGATGCAAAATAAATGATACTTCAGCAGTATACCTAGTATATACCAAGATCAACACCTTTTTAAATCTTTTTTGTTCTTTCGTTTGAAACCCAATATTTCCTTCAAAGCTATAGCATTCTTCAGATTTGTTTAGGAGATGTACTGGCCAATGTCTTTCCTATGGTGTATCATACATGGGCATTCAGTTTATATTTCCAAATTCTAGCCCCCAAAACAATAGCAGCTGCTACACTAGGGGAGCAGTAGAATTACAAAATTACATCTCTCATTCACAAACTTAACTCTGCTGTTCTCCTAACTATAGCTGTGGACAATTTCATTCTCAGAAAAAGCACACAGTTTTGTGTTTTTGAACTGATTACCATAATGTTTTACAATTGACTGCAGCACAAACAAGCATGGAAGTTAACACCACAACTTCTCTACAGACTGAAAGTGACCAGGCAGGTGAGTGACTTGAAATTCTTTTTACCTGTAACAGGAAAT
Organism: Meandrina meandrites; assembly: GCA_963693305.1. Lineage (NCBI taxonomy): Eukaryota > Metazoa > Cnidaria > Anthozoa > Scleractinia > Meandrinidae > Meandrina > Meandrina meandrites. The sequence goes on along the minus strand of OY855912.1, from coordinate 52,509 downwards.
TTACAACACATGTTATTTATGCTAAAGGCGTGAAGGGGGAGGGGGGAGGGGCTGATGCAGGAGGTTAAGTGTTGACAAGATACTTAGCTAATTAAATACCCAAGTTTAAAGTTCCAAAAACAATCCCAACTCCCCCACAGTATGGATTGGAAATTTTGGGTGTGAGATTTTATTTATTTATTTATTTATTTTTTCTTTTTTTTGGGGGGGGGGGGGGGGGGGGGATCCACTAAAATTTTAAATTTGTTATTGGAACTTATTTATTAATGGTGCTGTGGGGGGACCTTAAAAATGAAACTGGGGGTGGGGGAGTATAGGCAATTTTTGAGACTTTAAAATATACAATCTTTGTGAAAATGCTTCACTATTAATAATTCATGCATTAAAATGGTAAAAAAAAAATGGTTTAAAAACATTTTAATGCATGTTACACTTTTTGCCATTTCAGCTCAGGCCAATTTACCAGAACACGAGGAAGATGAAGGTAAAGTTTTGTCAAGTCACTGACTTACTGAAATAAATTAACTGACAATTTAAATGTCAATTGATTTATCTTATAGCAAACTGAAGAAAAAGAAATATAAGGTAAAAGCACTCTCTGGTTTGCTAGAAAGTATTGAAATGCAAGTAAACTTCCATTTAGTTCAACATATGTTCATAACCAGAGAAGGCTTTGGTGCATTATGAAAAATATTCCTCTATAATAATTCATGCATTACAGAAAAGACAAGAGAGAACCTTTATTTCTGACATCTTTAGTTGGATAATTCCATATCAATTCCAATAAACATGTATGTATCCGAATATACATCTTCAGTGCCTGTCACTTCCTTTAGTGCTTTATAACAGAACAAAGCACTGTCAAATCTGTCTTCTCTGTTTTACACCTATGATAAAGTCAGGGTTGCCACTCATCAGAAGCTAAAAAATTCCTTGACTTTCCCTGACTTTTGAATAATTTTCACTGACCTTAAATTAGTGAGAAGAATGATACAAAACACAGAAAACTATATCAAAACTAATATTCCTGCAAACGTCACTTGAATTGATCATTTGTCATGCTGGTATTTACAAACTTCTAACATTTTCCGTGACCTTTTACAAAATTTCCTGACTTTTCCTTGACCTTGAATTTTTGTTTTTGTTTTTCGCTGACCATGGCAACACTGAAAGGTTTACTCGTGGAGAAATGTATATGAAAACTTTGATTCCCGAAATTCAGGGTGACAGGACAATGAAAAACTGCTTACATGTACATTATTGCCTGCTTTCGTTACAGCAAGCATTACTCAGCACCATAAGGATGTTAAGAAACGAAAGAGGCGGGTAACAAGAAAGACAACAGCGCTGAAGGTATGCAAGATATAGTTAAAATTGTTCAGGGGTTGACCTAAAAGATATTCACACTTGTTAGTTTTTAGTATTTCACCCAAAAATAACAAGACGTAAACATGAATCTCAAAACACTGTGAACAGCATTTTAAAGTGTTTCTATTGAGAGACCATTATGTCACAGTGATGCCATCATATTTAAATAACAACATGGGTGAAAAACTGTTTCCTTTGTGTTCTTTATATGTCATTGACCAGGTTCCAAGGACCCAACAACAACAGGAAGAGGAAATACCTGAAGTGGATGCATCTCAAATAAGAAATCCAAGATATTTGAAAGATTTGCTGTCAAGACTAAAATCACCATCAGCAAAAGCAGGAGTCTATTTGAAGTATCTGTCCAACTGTCGTATTAACCTTCATCTAAATCCAGAAACCATTATTGAGTTTTGTCCCGATGATGTAACGCAACTGTCGATGGACCCTGAAAAAGCAGACCAGGTACAATAAAAAATTAAATTTAAAGAGAATGCTTGCACAATTCATTTTGGGATACTTGTCTAACAATACACTAGTCCTCCAAAAATTGTAAGACACTGTTAGCCCCAGCTTTAGGGAATAACTAAAACAAATTGGTAATTAAAGGGTAACAGCACTGCATACCAGCATGTGTGTAAGTGATGACTTCAAAGTCTCCCACTTGAGTTTCTTCAGGATGTCTGTAAGGCTAGCTGTGTAAAAAGGAAAACTCGATCAATCCATCCATCAATCAATCTATTCCATCCATCAATCGATCAATCACTTAAACAAACATTTAACAATCAACAACACAATTGTGCAATGCTATTTTACATTTTCTAACACTGCAAAAGTGCATACAGTGCTTTAACATACTACATTACCTTCCAAGGGAATGTAATAATAATAATGATGATGATGATGATGATGATGATGATTACAGTCTTATTGAAGAACCTTGTATAAGCTTGATGATTTATAGAAAAACACTTGGATTGAGAAATTAAAAGCATGTCGCTTAAAAATATTTACATTCACATTCACGCCTTCAAGAGATGTTTTAAACAGTTCATGATCAGCTGCTAATACATTGGAAGCATGAGTTATAAGTTTAAGTCCTGTGCTTGAAGTATAGTCTTACAGTGTAGGGCTGCCAATAGAACATTGCATAATATTCTTATCGCTACTGATACCTACCTTACAATTTCTTGTAGGTGCGGTCAAAATTAGATCAGGCCCTGCAGCAAAGATTTCAGCTAGCCATCCAGCAATCATATTCAATTGGTAACTTCCTGTCTGCATGTATACATAAGCATCGTGAGTTAACAAGCCATCAAGAGGGGGAGCGCCGGCGTGGAAGACCAAGAGTGGATTCTCTTCTCGACATCCTAGATGGAATTGCGGAGTTTGGGACCTCTGCCTCCTCTCTGCAAGATCATGTATTGTTGTTTCAGACAGTTTGCCATTTCCCTCTGCTCAACTTTGTGAACGAGCCCATGTCCCATTTCGTCACTAGTGAAGTCCGAACGGCTGTAGCACATTTATCTGACAGGATCCATCATGACTGTAAGGTTCCAGACAACTTGCACCAAGCTAACATCAATGGAAATATTTTCACATCTACAGTTTCTAACACCCAGAGTCCACCCCTGTCTGATCCCATAAATTACCAAACAGTGACCCCTGTTGATGGCGACGGTTTTGCAACAAACATAGATAGGAACAAGGAAAAGCCACTTCAAGATGCCGTGTATGTACGTTTCCATGGAATCGATGCACCCGAGTTATCGGCAGTTCATTTTTTCAAAACCAATGATTTAGATCATGTCTTTGTTAAGCGAATTGGTCATTTAAGTATGTGCGCTGTACACTTTTTTCTAAGACTGTTTATAAGTCAAGGAAGTGCTGAGCTGTGTGAAGAACTTGTCAGGGAAGGCTTTCGACAAACCATTGATGTGTACAATCGCCCGATCAAGGAGTACTGGTTGAAATTTTCTTCATCAGCTGTAACTGAATCTGAACAAACATTCATTGAATATCTTGAAATACTAGTCAATGGGAAACCAGAAATGCGTGAGCGGTTAATGTCGCCATTTCAAATCACAACAGCATGCCCTTCAAAGCCTTTCCTGATTTCTCTAAATGCCCTACTAGTCATCACTGGCTTTTGCCATGTTTTTACCAAGTACATGCAAGACAACCGTTTACTCGCCCTGCAAGCAGTTGCAAAAGAAAATAAGATTGGTCCCCTTTGGTGTGACGCAACCCGAAATTATATTTACGGTGCACAGTGTGATACCTCTGAAGATGCTGTCCTTAGGCACTTCACAGTTACATCAGCTGCTAATGCGTCAGCAAATTACTATTCCGAGAAAATTCTCCCATGGCATGAAAGACAAGCCACAAAGCAACTGTGCTCTCTAAAAACAACACGTACAGAGGCGAATGCCAATTTGACGAAAGCTTTGGTTGGGAGAGAACCTCACAGTGGAATGTACATTGACATTACCAGGTGAGTCCCAGTCCATGCAAATCAATATGTAAAGTTTTGTGCCAGTGATTAAACAAAGTTAAACTATCGATAAACGAAAATTTAATTTACTTAAACTAACAGCAAATCGTCTGGTTTTTCCTTCTTTATAAACAGACAACACTAAATTTGGTTGATTTGTGTTGGGATAAAATCTATTGTTCAACACTAGTTTAACTTCATGATCACTGAAGCACTACTGCAGTATGTTATCTGATAACTGCAATTACTATATTTTGTAGGTTAACGTAAAGTTTAATCTACAGACCAATATCAATCTTTGTGTTTTCTAAAAGTTCTCACTGAGAGTGTAAAAATCGCCTATTGCTAATAAAATGATCAAATGATCAATTCATCAATCAATCAATCAATCAATCAATCAATCAATCAATCAATCAATCAATCAAGCAAGCAATCAATCAATCAAGCAATCAATCAATCAAGCAATCAATCAATCAAGCAATCAATCAAATTATCAATACATTAATAATATTGAAGTGGGTAATGCTGAAGTTTTGACTAAACACTAATAATCAGGTGGCTCCATTTAATTATAACTAATAAATAATAGACGATATAACTGATGTAAGAAACATCAGCATGTGAAAACCATAAACCATGAATGATATAGCATGAAGGTTCACTGGGAAATTAAAAACAATTCTGTTTTGTGAATAAGGATTACAATTAGAGTAATCTCTTTATGGAACACTACAACATATTTGCTGTTAAAAAATGGAATTAATATAATATAATAGTATTATAGTTTCTGTCAACTTTATTACATGGTTTATGCTTTTCCAGGAGACAAACCTTCTTGAAACTTAATCTGTATGCATGTCTCTACTTTATACAAATAGGTCATCTGATGAAAGTGCACACTACAAACCCAACAAAACAGGAGAAGCCTATTTATATGTAGATAAGAGCAGTGTGGTTGGAGTTGGAAACGTTGACACAGGACTTGGCTTGTACACGTATGAAACAATACCAAAAAGTGTTTTTGTTTGTGGTTATGCTCCAACTGCAACCCTTAAAACCTCTCGCCAAGAGGGTGACTATGCTATGGAGCTTACTGTTGCTGGTGAACGTATTTCAGTAAATGGACAGGAGAATGTATTTGAGATTGGCCTTGGAATTTTCTGTAACGATGGTTCATTTCCCTTCAGTCTACTCCCAGAGAAGTTTTCGCGCCTTGTTTCTGAAAGAGTTAACTGTGAATTTGCAAAGAGGGACAATGAGGTCTGGATTAAATCCACAAGGGAAATTCAACCGAAGGAAGAGTTGCTTGTGTGCTATTCACCAGATGGGTCATATTGGAAATCTCTGTTCTCCACGAATCAGCTTGAAATGATCAAAGAGGCCCTCCGGCAATGTGGACCATCTCTGAAGGAAGCCGAAAATGCCTTTTCATTATTGACCGTCTGAAATGGTTCCAGACACTAGGTAAACAACTCATTATGTTTCTTTGAAATAAAACTTCCCTCAGTGGGGGAAGTATGGATACTTTATGTAGCTACGCATCGATTCCATATCAACATGCAAGCATTGCTATTAACTCAGTAAAAAGCCCATCTAATAACCTTGCCATGATCAAAACCTGTTATGCTAATATTTCCTATTCCATTCGCTACTGTATGTACAACACTATGGCATATTAATGAAAAATGAAGTTGATAAAATAAGGACAGCTTAAAAACAAAGGATCAGAAAATTGAAATTGTTTTGACTTGTGGACGGTAAGCTTATAGTTTAGTCTAAGAACGTCAGTTCAGGTGGTTGCTAAGTGGGCTTTCTACAAAAGTTACTTTTTAAACAGCAAAAGCTAAGTAATTTTATGCACAGCAATATTAATGAGGTTTAAACCTGTGAAGAGAAGTTTAAAGTAAAGTTATTTTTCAGTGAGTTAAGGAAATAATGTAAATTTGCAAGCATTCTTTTCTTCAAAGATGGCGTCCCAGGCATGGCTTTGGTTCAAAACACACTTTTAACTCTCTAAAAATGCAGCCCCATCTCACCCGGACTGTTAAAGTTATAATGCGGATTTGGGTCACTAAAAATAAAATAAAGGCAATTTGAAATTAGCTTTTCTTACCAAAAGATGCTTCCAAGTTTGTATCCTCAAAAACCAGCTTAAGACACTTCCACGTGCGGACGACACGATTGCACGATTCTCTTCGTCTTCTGTTATCGGATTTCCTCGTTAGTCATCGGGGTAGCAGAAAGAATATTATTGGATTCATTTTCCCAATTTCTACCGGTAAAACTGTGGTAAAATACGTTTTGGTGCAGCCGAGTATGCATAACAACTGAACAAGTGGTCAGCGCTCTGCTATAATATCAATTCAACGGGTGTGTATGCTAGCTTCACTGGAGTTTTAGTATTTTATTACATCCAGAGTTTAATTCCCGTCAGGTTAAAACATCTTTCCGCCAGCCGTTAAAGGACTTAACTGAGAGTGTGAAAAGGAGTTGGCTTACACGCCGGAGATCTTCAGCGGAGATCTTCAGGTGTTTTCCATCGCGAACGACATGTAGTCTCGAGTAAGTACACTTTTTGGCTCACTATGAAACCAGACAAAGTACAAATATTTGAATTAATGTGATGAACTTGCAAAACAAAGGTTGTTGAAAATTGTTTATTTTCTTTCTCTGTAGAAGCTGTAAATAATGTTTTGAGTCGTTGATTCTTGACTTACAAGAGTAATTACTTTGGTTTTGGTTTTATGACACTCAATTGAAAACTGAAATCTAATCATCATCATTGTCACCCCAGTGTACCATACATAGGCAACGCATGCAATTTTTTTTTCTGACTGTTCTTTTCTTGTGCTGTGCATCTAGAAAATAATAATTGGATGCACGTAGATATGGAATTTCTCTCTTCTCTGAACCTAAAGAATAAGTGAGATATCGAGTTGAACATGATAAGATAAATTCCATATCTACGAGCCACCAATTATTTTTTTCTTTTTATATAAACACCTTAAAAAAAATTCGAAAGAAAAAGATGACTTTATTGACAAATATAAAGTCAGAAATCAGGCCTAAAAGTTTAGTCACAAAGAATATCAGGTTTATAATCTGTAACCTCAATTTTTCAAAGTTAACATTCTAAACAAAACTTTGTCTCTTATTTTAGATTCTGTAAGTATCTGTTGTTGGGTTTCATTGTTCTGGTTTTAAAACAGCTACGACAAAAATATGGTAAGTAAAATTGTTAGCTGCTACGTTATCAGTGAGATTTAGTACTTAAATTACTCATGGCTGGACAATCTAGCTTGTATAATAAAAAGTGCTTACTTTTCTTTTATTGAATTGAATAATTTTACTTACTTTGATGGAGAAAATTAAAGGCAGCTCCATAACTCGTATATTAGAAATTAGTATCACCCAACTAGGAGACTAATGCAATTACTGCATTTTGATTGGCTACGCTACTAGATGATTATAAGTAATAGTCATAAGTAATAGTTTCGCTCAAAAGTAACTTGAGTTTACTTTGGTTTTGCATTTCTATGCTCAGTGATTGACTTACAAGAGTAATTACTTTGGTTTTGGTTTTATGACACTCAATTGAAAACTGAAATCTAATCATCATCATTGTCATCCCAGTGTACCATACATAGGCAACGCATGCAATTTTTTTTTTCTGACTGTTCTTTTCTTGTGCTCTGCATCTAGAGAATAATAATTGGATGCATGTAGATATGGAATTTCTCTCTTCTCTGAACCTAGAGAATAACTGAGATATCGAGTTGAACATGATAAGATAAATTCCATATCTACGAGCCACCAATTATTTTTTTTTCTTTTTATATAAACACCTTAAAAAAATGGAAAGAAAAAGATGACTTTATTGACAAATATAAAGTCAGAAATCAGGCGTAAAAGTTTAGTCACAAACAATATCAGGTTTATAATCTGTACCCTCAATTTTTCGAAGTTAACATCCTAAACAAAACTTTGTCTCTTATTTTAGATTCTGTAAGTATCTGTTGTTGGGTTGCATTGTTCTGGTTTTAAAACAGCTACGACAAAAATATGGTAAGTAAAATTGTTAGCTGCTATGTTATCAGTGAGATTTAGTACTTAAATTACTCATGGCTGGACAATCTAGCTTGTATAATAAAAAGTGCTTACTTTTCTTTTATTGAATTGAATAATTTTAGTTACTTTGATGGAGAAAATTAAAGGCAGCTCCATAACTCGTATATTAGAAATTAGTATCACCCAACTAGTGGACTAATGCAATTACTGCATTTGATTGGCTACGCTACTAGAGGACTATAAGTAATAGTCATCGAGTAGCACAATTCGTGACGCTTTCTTTCGTTTTATTCCCAAATAAATCTTACTTCAACTTGCCTTTGCTAACTTTATTATTGCTTTTTCTGGCCGACTAGTTGGGTGCTACTAGAACAATAAGACCGTTCACCCTAAAAGGCCATGAGTCAATAGCCCATCATGTTTCGTCGCATGGGCTATTGACCAATAGCGCTTGTGGGCTATGGGTGTAATTGTTAATTATGCTGAGGGAGTTTTGCATTGGGAGAGTGTGGTGAATATTATCAAACATTGTTACCATGTTAAGAAAACGTTTTTGTTATAAAATAGAAACTGTGTTTTGGGAGCACTAAAAAAGACAACTTTGCTGGAAAACAAAGTCAAAAGGTTGAACCGAAGTATGTTCTCGTGCATTTTGACCTCTGTACGGACTGATTTCTTTCTTTTCTATGTCTAAGGGAGACGAGCAAGACGTGAGAAAGATTAGTTCAAGAGTCTGTGCAAGGTTATATGAATCGCGTAGCAGCCGTATGCATGGTCGGAAGACAAGAGGAAGGTGAGTCAGTCTTTGCAATCTTGAAACCACACGCACTGACTAAGATATCAGCTAGAGCTTAAGCTTCACGATTAGTTTTCCCGCGAAGGAAATGCAAAAAGGGAACTCTTTTAGCGTTTGCCGTTTCATCGCCCAGTACGTCGAAGTCAGTAGTGTGCCGGGTCAGTGTTGGGTGCGGGTTTCGAGCCAGTTCATCGTTAATCGGTGGCATTTTTTTCGGATGGATTTATTCGTTCGTTCGAGCGAGAGAGAAAAAGAGCACCATTCTGACGTTGGCCGCTAGAACGCGAAGCTTAAATAAACTCTCTCACACTTGACGCGACTTTCAACTGTGAACCTTCTCATTAAGCGTGGCTTCAACTGGCGTTCTCTTGCCTTCGCAGCTCCACATGGGACGCAGCCAAGCACAGAAAATCAAGCGGCATAGATAGTAGGATCCGGCAGCCAGCTAAACTCGGTCTGAACGCGCGCCCGGCTAGGACGACAACTGCAGGTACGTGAGATGTTTTTCCCCGGGAAAACGGGGCCTTATTATCGAGAAAAGAAAAAACAGAACAAAAAGAAAACTGAAGCGTTTGTCGCTAGCGAATAGTGACTCTGTATTATTACATTGCCAGGTCAAAAACAAAAAAGAACTGAACTACAGGCGCTGACTAGCATAGTATATCAGAGAGCTAGTTGTCATAATATTCGCTAAGAAAGGTAAACTTATTGTTTACAAGGCTAAAAAGTTATCAAATCTTTTAACAAAAAAAGAAACTTTTTAGCCTTGTAAGTAAAATAATTTTATATTAGAGAGGTCAAGAAGGAACGAACGGAAAAAAGGAACTCTTTTAGCGTTTGCCGTTTCATCGCCCAGTACGTCAAAGTCAGTAGTGTTGGGTGCGGGTTTCGAGCCAGTTCATCGTTGATCGGTGGCATTTTTTTCGGATGGATTTATTCGTTCGTTCGAGCGAGAAAAAGAGCACCATTCTGACGTTGGCCGTTAGCGGAACGCGAAGCTTAAATAAACTCTCTCACACTTGACGCGACTTTAAACTGTGAACGTTCTCATTAAGCGTGGCTTCAACTGGCGTTCTCTTGCCTTCGCAGCTCCACATGGGACGCAGCCAAGCACAGAAAATCAAGCGGCATAGATAGTAGGATCCGGCAGCCAGCTAAACTCGGTCTGAACGCGCGCCCGGCTAGGACGACAACTGCAGGTACGTGAGATGTTTTTCCCCGGGAAAACGGGGCCTTATTATCGAGAAAAGAAAAAACAGAACAAAAAGAAAACTGAAGCGTTTGTCGCTAGCGAATAGTGACTCTGTATTATTACATTGCCAGGTCAAAAACAAAAAAAAACTGAACTACAGGCGCTGACTAGCATAGTATATCAGAGAGCTAGTTGTCATAATATTCGCTAAGAAAGGTAAACTTATTGTTTACAAGGCTAAAAAGTTATCAAATCTTTTAACAAAAAAAGAAACTTTTTAGCCTTGTAAGTAAAATAATTTTATATTAGAGAGGTCAAGAAGGAACGAACGGAAAAAAGGAACTCTTTTAGCGTTTGCCGTTTCATCGCCCAGTACGTCAAAGTCAGTAGTGTTGGGTGCGGGTTTCGAGCCAGTTCATCGTTGATCGGTGGCATTTTTTTCGGATGGATTTATTCGTTCGTTCGAGCGAGAAAAAGAGCACCATTCTGACGTTGGCCGTTAGCGGAACGCGAAGCTTAAATAAACTCTCTCACACTTGACGCGACTTTAAACTGTGAACGTTCTCATTAAGCGTGGCTCTCTTGCCTTCGCAGCTCCACATGGGACGCAGCCAAGCACAGAAAATCAAGCGGCATAGATAGTAGGATCCGGCAGCCAGCTAAACTCGGTCTGAACGCGCGCCCGGCTAGGACGACAACTGCAGGTACGTGAGATGTTTTTCCCCGGGAAAACGGGGCCTTATTATCGAGAAAAGAAAAAACAGAACAAAAAGAAAACTGAAGCGTTTGTCGCTAGCGAATAGTGACTCTGTATTATTACATTGCCAGGTCAAAAACAAAAAAAAACTGAACTACAGGCGCTGACTAGCATATTATATCAGAGAGCTAGTTGTCATAATATTCGCTAAGAAAGGTAAACTTATTGTTTACAAGGCTAAAAAGTTATCAAATCTTTTAACAAAAAAAAGAAACTTTTTAGCCTTGTAAGTAAAATAATTTTATATTAGAGAGGTCAAGAAGGAACGAACGGAAAAAAGGAACTCTTTTAGCGTTTGCCGTTGCATCGCCCAGTACGTCAAAGTCAGTAGTGTTGGGTGCGGGTTTCGAGCCAGTTCATCGTTCATCGGTGGCATTTTTTTCGGATGGATTTATTCGTTCGTTCGAGCGAGAAAAAGAGCACCATTCTGACGTTGGCCGTTAGCGGAACGCGAAGCTTAAATAAACTCTCTCACACTTGACGCGACTTTAAACTGTGAACGTTCTCATTAAGCGTGGCTCTCTTGCCTTCGCAGCTCCACATGGGACGCAGCCAAGCACAGAAAATCAAGCGGCATAGATAGTAGGATCCGGCAGCCAGCTAAACTCGGTCTGAACGCGCGCCCGGCTAGGACGACAACTGCAGGTACGTGAGATGTTTTTCCCCGGGAAAACGGGGCCTTATTATCGAGAAAAGAAAAAACAGAACAAAAAGAAAACTGAAGCGTTTGTCGCTAGCGAATAGTGACTCTGTATTATTACATTGCCAGGTCAAAAACAAAAAAAAACTGAACTACAGGCGCTGACTAGCATATTATATCAGAGAGCTAGTTGTCATAATATTCGCTAAGAAAGGTAAACTTATTGTTTACAAGGCTAAAAAGTTATCAAATCTTTTAACAAAAAAAAGAAACTTTTTAGCCTTGTAAGTAAAATAATTTTATATTAGAGAGGTCAAGAAGGAACGAACGGAAAAAAGGAACTCTTTTAGCGTTTGCCGTTGCATCGCCCAGTACGTCAAAGTCAGTAGTGTTGGGTGCGGGTTTCGAGCCAGTTCATCGTTGATCGGTGGCATTTTTTTCGGATGGATTTATTCGTTCGTTCGAGCGAGAAAAAGAGCACCATTCTGACGTTGGCCGTTAGCGGAACGCGAAGCTTAAATAAACTCTCTCACACTTGACGCGACTTTAAACTGTGAACGTTCTCATTAAGCGTGGCTCTCTTGCCTTCGCAGCTCCACATGGGACGCAGCCAAGCACAGAAAATCAAGCGGCATAGATAGTAGGATCCGGCAGCCAGCTAAACTCGGTCTGAACGCGCGCCCGGCTAGGACGACAACTGCAGGTACGTGAGATGTTTTTCCCCGGGAAAACGGGGCCTTATTATCGAGAAAAGAAAAAACAGAACAAAAAGAAAACTGAAGCGTTTGTCGCTAGCGAATAGTGACTCTGTATTATTACATTGCCAGGTCAAAAACAAAAAAAAACTGAACTACAGGCGCTGACTAGCATATTATATCAGAGAGCTAGTTGTCATAATATTCGCTAAGAAAGGTAAACTTATTGTTTACAAGGCTAAAAAGTTATCAAATCTTTTAACAAAAAAAAGAAACTTTTTAGCCTTGTAAGTAAAATAATTTTATATTAGAGAGGTCAAGAAGGAACGAACGGAAAAAAGGAACTCTTTTAGCGTTTGCCGTTGCATCGCCCAGTACGTCAAAGTCAGTAGTGTTGGGTGCGGGTTTCGAGCCAGTTCATCGTTGATCGGTGGCATTTTTTTCGGATGGATTTATTCGTTCGTTCGAGCGAGAAAAAGAGCACCATTCTGACGTTGGCCGTTAGCGGAACGCGAAGCTTAAATAAACTCTCTCACACTTGACGCGACTTTAAACTGTGAACGTTCTCATTAAGCGTGGCTCTCTTGCCTTCGCAGCTCCACATGGGACGCAGCCAAGCACAGAAAATCAAGCGGCATAGATAGTAGGATCCGGCAGCCAGCTAAACTCGGTCTGAACGCGCGCCCGGCTAGGACGACAACTGCAGGTACGTGAGATGTTTTTCCCCGGGAAAACGGGGCCTTATTATCGAGAAAAGAAAAAACAGAACAAAAAGAAAACTGAAGCGTTTGTCGCTAGCGAATAGTGACTCTGTATTATTACATTGCCAGGTCAAAAACAAAAAAAAACTGAACTACAGGCGCTGACTAGCATATTATATCAGAGAGCTAGTTGTCATAATATTCGCTAAGAAAGGTAAACTTATTGTTTACAAGGCTAAAAAGTTATCAAATCTTTTAACAAAAAAAAGAAACTTTTTAGCCTTGTAAGTAAAATAATTTTATATTAGAGAGGTCAAGAAGGAACGAACGGAAAAAAGGAACTCTTTTAGCGTTTGCCGTTGCATCGCCCAGTACGTCAAAGTCAGTAGTGTTGGGTGCGGGTTTCGAGCCAGTTCATCGTTGATCGGTGGCATTTTTTTCGGATGGATTTATTCGTTCGTTCGAGCGAGAAAAAGAGCACCATTCTGACGTTGGCCGTTAGCGGAACGCGAAGCTTAAATAAACTCTCTCACACTTGACGCGACTTTAAACTGTGAACGTTCTCATTAAGCGTGGCTCTCTTGCCTTCGCAGCTCCACATGGGACGCAGCCAAGCACAGAAAATCAAGCGGCATAGATAGTAGGATCCGGCAGCCAGCTAAACTCGGTCTGAACGCGCGCCCGGCTAGGACGACAACTGCAGGTACGTGAGATGTTTTTCCCCGGGAAAACGGGGCCTTATTATCGAGAAAAGAAAAAACAGAACAAAAAGAAAACTGAAGCGTTTGTCGCTAGCGAATAGTGACTCTGTATTATTACATTGCCAGGTCAAAAACAAAAAAAAACTGAACTACAGGCGCTGACTAGCATATTATATCAGAGAGCTAGTTGTCATAATATTCGCTAAGAAAGGTAAACTTATTGTTTACAAGGCTAAAAAGTTATCAAATCTTTTAACAAAAAAAAGAAACTTTTTAGCCTTGTAAGTAAAATAATTTTATATTAGAGAGGTCAAGAAGGAACGAACGGAAAAAAGGAACTCTTTTAGCGTTTGCCGTTGCATCGCCCAGTACGTCAAAGTCAGTAGTGTTGGGTGCGGGTTTCGAGCCAGTTCATCGTTCATCGGTGGCATTTTTTTCGGATGGATTTATTCGTTCGTTCGAGCGAGAAAAAGAGCACCATTCTGACGTTGGCCGTTAGCGGAACGCGAAGCTTAAATAAACTCTCTCACACTTGACGCGACTTTAAACTGTGAACGTTCTCATTAAGCGTGGCTCTCTTGCCTTCGCAGCTCCACATGGGACGCAGCCAAGCACAGAAAATCAAGCGGCATAGATAGTAGGATCCGGCAGCCAGCTAAACTCGGTCTGAACGCGCGCCCGGCTAGGACGACAACTGCAGGTACGTGAGATGTTTTTCCCCGGGAAAACGGGGCCTTATTATCGAGAAAAGAAAAAACAGAACAAAAAGAAAACTGAAGCGTTTGTCGCTAGCGAATAGTGACTCTGTATTATTACATTGCCAGGTCAAAAACAAAAAAAAACTGAACTACAGGCGCTGACTAGCATATTATATCAGAGAGCTAGTTGTCATAATATTCGCTAAGAAAGGTAAACTTATTGTTTACAAGGCTAAAAAGTTATCAAATCTTTTAACAAAAAAAAGAAACTTTTTAGCCTTGTAAGTAAAATAATTTTATATTAGAGAGGTCAAGAAGGAACGAACGGAAAAAAGGAACTCTTTTAGCGTTTGCCGTTGCATCGCCCAGTACGTCAAAGTCAGTAGTGTTGGGTGCGGGTTTCGAGCCAGTTCATCGTTGATCGGTGGCATTTTTTTCGGATGGATTTATTCGTTCGTTCGAGCGAGAAAAAGAGCACCATTCTGACGTTGGCCGTTAGCGGAACGCGAAGCTTAAATAAACTCTCTCACACTTGACGCGACTTTAAACTGTGAACGTTCTCATTAAGCGTGGCTCTCTTGCCTTCGCAGCTCCACATGGGACGCAGCCAAGCACAGAAAATCAAGCGGCATAGATAGTAGGATCCGGCAGCCAGCTAAACTCGGTCTGAACGCGCGCCCGGCTAGGACGACAACTGCAGGTACGTGAGATGTTTTTCCCCGGGAAAACGGGGCCTTATTATCGAGAAAAGAAAAAACAGAACAAAAAGAAAACTGAAGCGTTTGTCGCTAGCGAATAGTGACTCTGTATTATTACATTGCCAGGTCAAAAACAAAAAAAAACTGAACTACAGGCGCTGACTAGCATATTATATCAGAGAGCTAGTTGTCATAATATTCGCTAAGAAAGGTAAACTTATTGTTTACAAGGCTAAAAAGTTATCAAATCTTTTAACAAAAAAAAGAAACTTTTTAGCCTTGTAAGTAAAATAATTTTATATTAGAGAGGTCAAGAAGGAACGAACGGAAAAAAGGAACTCTTTTAGCGTTTGCCGTTGCATCGCCCAGTACGTCAAAGTCAGTAGTGTTGGGTGCGGGTTTCGAGCCAGTTCATCGTTCATCGGTGGCATTTTTTTCGGATGGATTTATTCGTTCGTTCGAGCGAGAAAAAGAGCACCATTCTGACGTTGGCCGTTAGCGGAACGCGAAGCTTAAATAAACTCTCTCACACTTGACGCGACTTTAAACTGTGAACGTTCTCATTAAGCGTGGCTCTCTTGCCTTCGCAGCTCCACATGGGACGCAGCCAAGCACAGAAAATCAAGCGGCATAGATAGTAGGATCCGGCAGCCAGCTAAACTCGGTCTGAACGCGCGCCCGGCTAGGACGACAACTGCAGGTACGTGAGATGTTTTTCCCCGGGAAAACGGGGCCTTATTATCGAGAAAAGAAAAAACAGAACAAAAAGAAAACTGAAGCGTTTGTCGCTAGCGAATAGTGACTCTGTATTATTACATTGCCAGGTCAAAAACAAAAAAAAACTGAACTACAGGCGCTGACTAGCATATTATATCAGAGAGCTAGTTGTCATAATATTCGCTAAGAAAGGTAAACTTATTGTTTACAAGGCTAAAAAGTTATCAAATCTTTTAACAAAAAAAAGAAACTTTTTAGCCTTGTAAGTAAAATAATTTTATATTAGAGAGGTCAAGAAGGAACGAACGGAAAAAAGGAACTCTTTTAGCGTTTGCCGTTGCATCGCCCAGTACGTCAAAGTCAGTAGTGTTGGGTGCGGGTTTCGAGCCAGTTCATCGTTCATCGGTGGCATTTTTTTCGGATGGATTTATTCGTTCGTTCGAGCGAGAAAAAGAGCACCATTCTGACGTTGGCCGTTAGCGGAACGCGAAGCTTAAATAAACTCTCTCACACTTGACGCGACTTTAAACTGTGAACGTTCTCATTAAGCGTGGCTCTCTTGCCTTCGCAGCTCCACATGGGACGCAGCCAAGCACAGAAAATCAAGCGGCATAGATAGTAGGATCCGGCAGCCAGCTAAACTCGGTCTGAACGCGCGCCCGGCTAGGACGACAACTGCAGGTACGTGAGATGTTTTTCCCCGGGAAAACGGGGCCTTATTATCGAGAAAAGAAAAAACAGAACAAAAAGAAAACTGAAGCGTTTGTCGCTAGCGAATAGTGACTCTGTATTATTACATTGCCAGGTCAAAAACAAAAAAGAACTGAACTACAGGCGCTGACTAGCATATTATATCAGAGAGCTAGTTGTCATAATATTCGCTAAGAAAGGTAAACTTATTGTTTACAAGGCTAAAAAGTTATCAAATCTTTTAACAAAAAAAGAAACTTTTTAGCCTTGTAAGTAAAATAATTTTATATTAGAGAGGTCAAGAAGGAACGAACGGAAAAAAGGAACTCTTTTAGCGTTTGCCGTTTCATCGCCCAGTACGTCAAAGTCAGTAGTGTTGGGTGCGGGTTTCGAGCCAGTTCATCGTTCATCGGTGGCATTTTTTTCGGATGGATTTATTCGTTCGTTCGAGCGAGAAAAAGAGCACCATTCTGACGTTGGCCGTTAGCGGAACGCGAAGCTTAAATAAACTCTCTCACACTTGACGCGACTTTAAACTGTGAACGTTCTCATTAAGCGTGGCTCTCTTGCCTTCGCAGCTCCACATGGGACGCAGCCAAGCACAGAAAATCAAGCGGCATAGATAGTAGGATCCGGCAGCCAGCTAAACTCGGTCTGAACGCGCGCCCGGCTAGGACGACAACTGCAGGTACGTGAGATGTTTTTCCCCGGGAAAACGGGGCCTTATTATCGAGAAAAGAAAAAACAGAACAAAAAGAAAACTGAAGCGTTTGTCGCTAGCGAATAGTGACTCTGTATTATTACATTGCCAGGTCAAAAACAAAAAAAAACTGAACTACAGGCGCTGACTAGCATATTATATCAGAGAGCTAGTTGTCATAATATTCGCTAAGAAAGGTAAACTTATTGTTTACAAGGCTAAAAAGTTATCAAATCTTTTAACAAAAAAAAGAAACTTTTTAGCCTTGTAAGTAAAATAATTTTATATTAGAGAGGTCAAGAAGGAACGAACGGAAAAAAGGAACTCTTTTAGCGTTTGCCGTTGCATCGCCCAGTACGTCAAAGTCAGTAGTGTTGGGTGCGGGTTTCGAGCCAGTTCATCGTTCATCGGTGGCATTTTTTTCGGATGGATTTATTCGTTCGTTCGAGCGAGAAAAAGAGCACCATTCTGACGTTGGCCGTTAGCGGAACGCGAAGCTTAAATAAACTCTCTCACACTTGACGCGACTTTAAACTGTGAACGTTCTCATTAAGCGTGGCTCTCTTGCCTTCGCAGCTCCACATGGGACGCAGCCAAGCACAGAAAATCAAGCGGCATAGATAGTAGGATCCGGCAGCCAGCTAAACTCGGTCTGAACGCGCGCCCGGCTAGGACGACAACTGCAGGTACGTGAGATGTTTTTCCCCGGGAAAACGGGGCCTTATTATCGAGAAAAGAAAAAACAGAACAAAAAGAAAACTGAAGCGTTTGTCGCTAGCGAATAGTGACTCTGTATTATTACATTGCCAGGTCAAAAACAAAAAAAAACTGAACTACAGGCGCTGACTAGCATATTATATCAGAGAGCTAGTTGTCATAATATTCGCTAAGAAAGGTAAACTTATTGTTTACAAGGCTAAAAAGTTATCAAATCTTTTAACAAAAAAAAGAAACTTTTTAGCCTTGTAAGTAAAATAATTTTATATTAGAGAGGTCAAGAAGGAACGAACGGAAAAAAGGAACTCTTTTAGCGTTTGCCGTTGCATCGCCCAGTACGTCAAAGTCAGTAGTGTTGGGTGCGGGTTTCGAGCCAGTTCATCGTTGATCGGTGGCATTTTTTTCGGATGGATTTATTCGTTCGTTCGAGCGAGAAAAAGAGCACCATTCTGACGTTGGCCGTTAGCGGAACGCGAAGCTTAAATAAACTCTCTCACACTTGACGCGACTTTAAACTGTGAACGTTCTCATTAAGCGTGGCTCTCTTGCCTTCGCAGCTCCACATGGGACGCAGCCAAGCACAGAAAATCAAGCGGCATAGATAGTAGGATCCGGCAGCCAGCTAAACTCGGTCTGAACGCGCGCCCGGCTAGGACGACAACTGCAGGTACGTGAGATGTTTTTCCCCGGGAAAACGGGGCCTTATTATCGAGAAAAGAAAAAACAGAACAAAAAGAAAACTGAAGCGTTTGTCGCTAGCGAATAGTGACTCTGTATTATTACATTGCCAGGTCAAAAACAAAAAAAAACTGAACTACAGGCGCTGACTAGCATATTATATCAGAGAGCTAGTTGTCATAATATTCGCTAAGAAAGGTAAACTTATTGTTTACAAGGCTAAAAAGTTATCAAATCTTTTAACAAAAAAAAGAAACTTTTTAGCCTTGTAAGTAAAATAATTTTATATTAGAGAGGTCAAGAAGGAACGAACGGAAAAAAGGAACTCTTTTAGCGTTTGCCGTTGCATCGCCCAGTACGTCAAAGTCAGTAGTGTTGGGTGCGGGTTTCGAGCCAGTTCATCGTTCATCGGTGGCATTTTTTTCGGATGGATTTATTCGTTCGTTCGAGCGAGAAAAAGAGCACCATTCTGACGTTGGCCGTTAGCGGAACGCGAAGCTTAAATAAACTCTCTCACACTTGACGCGACTTTAAACTGTGAACGTTCTCATTAAGCGTGGCTCTCTTGCCTTCGCAGCTCCACATGGGACGCAGCCAAGCACAGAAAATCAAGCGGCATAGATAGTAGGATCCGGCAGCCAGCTAAACTCGGTCTGAACGCGCGCCCGGCTAGGACGACAACTGCAGGTACGTGAGATGTTTTTCCCCGGGAAAACGGGGCCTTATTATCGAGAAAAGAAAAAACAGAACAAAAAGAAAACTGAAGCGTTTGTCGCTAGCGAATAGTGACTCTGTATTATTACATTGCCAGGTCAAAAACAAAAAAAAACTGAACTACAGGCGCTGACTAGCATATTATATCAGAGAGCTAGTTGTCATAATATTCGCTAAGAAAGGTAAACTTATTGTTTACAAGGCTAAAAAGTTATCAAATCTTTTAACAAAAAAAAGAAACTTTTTAGCCTTGTAAGTAAAATAATTTTATATTAGAGAGGTCAAGAAGGAACGAACGGAAAAAAGGAACTCTTTTAGCGTTTGCCGTTGCATCGCCCAGTACGTCAAAGTCAGTAGTGTTGGGTGCGGGTTTCGAGCCAGTTCATCGTTCATCGGTGGCATTTTTTTCGGATGGATTTATTCGTTCGTTCGAGCGAGAAAAAGAGCACCATTCTGACGTTGGCCGTTAGCGGAACGCGAAGCTTAAATAAACTCTCTCACACTTGACGCGACTTTAAACTGTGAACGTTCTCATTAAGCGTGGCTCTCTTGCCTTCGCAGCTCCACATGGGACGCAGCCAAGCACAGAAAATCAAGCGGCATAGATAGTAGGATCCGGCAGCCAGCTAAACTCGGTCTGAACGCGCGCCCGGCTAGGACGACAACTGCAGGTACGTGAGATGTTTTTCCCCGGGAAAACGGGGCCTTATTATCGAGAAAAGAAAAAACAGAACAAAAAGAAAACTGAAGCGTTTGTCGCTAGCGAATAGTGACTCTGTATTATTACATTGCCAGGTCAAAAACAAAAAAAAACTGAACTACAGGCGCTGACTAGCATATTATATCAGAGAGCTAGTTGTCATAATATTCGCTAAGAAAGGTAAACTTATTGTTTACAAGGCTAAAAAGTTATCAAATCTTTTAACAAAAAAAAGAAACTTTTTAGCCTTGTAAGTAAAATAATTTTATATTAGAGAGGTCAAGAAGGAACGAACGGAAAAAAGGAACTCTTTTAGCGTTTGCCGTTGCATCGCCCAGTACGTCAAAGTCAGTAGTGTTGGGTGCGGGTTTCGAGCCAGTTCATCGTTGATCGGTGGCATTTTTTTCGGATGGATTTATTCGTTCGTTCGAGCGAGAAAAAGAGCACCATTCTGACGTTGGCCGTTAGCGGAACGCGAAGCTTAAATAAACTCTCTCACACTTGACGCGACTTTAAACTGTGAACGTTCTCATTAAGCGTGGCTCTCTTGCCTTCGCAGCTCCACATGGGACGCAGCCAAGCACAGAAAATCAAGCGGCATAGATAGTAGGATCCGGCAGCCAGCTAAACTCGGTCTGAACGCGCGCCCGGCTAGGACGACAACTGCAGGTACGTGAGATGTTTTTCCCCGGGAAAACGGGGCCTTATTATCGAGAAAAGAAAAAACAGAACAAAAAGAAAACTGAAGCGTTTGTCGCTAGCGAATAGTGACTCTGTATTATTACATTGCCAGGTCAAAAACAAAAAAAAACTGAACTACAGGCGCTGACTAGCATATTATATCAGAGAGCTAGTTGTCATAATATTCGCTAAGAAAGGTAAACTTATTGTTTACAAGGCTAAAAAGTTATCAAATCTTTTAACAAAAAAAAGAAACTTTTTAGCCTTGTAAGTAAAATAATTTTATATTAGAGAGGTCAAGAAGGAACGAACGGAAAAAAGGAACTCTTTTAGCGTTTGCCGTTGCATCGCCCAGTACGTCAAAGTCAGTAGTGTTGGGTGCGGGTTTCGAGCCAGTTCATCGTTCATCGGTGGCATTTTTTTCGGATGGATTTATTCGTTCGTTCGAGCGAGAAAAAGAGCACCATTCTGACGTTGGCCGTTAGCGGAACGCGAAGCTTAAATAAACTCTCTCACACTTGACGCGACTTTAAACTGTGAACGTTCTCATTAAGCGTGGCTCTCTTGCCTTCGCAGCTCCACATGGGACGCAGCCAAGCACAGAAAATCAAGCGGCATAGATAGTAGGATCCGGCAGCCAGCTAAACTCGGTCTGAACGCGCGCCCGGCTAGGACGACAACTGCAGGTACGTGAGATGTTTTTCCCCGGGAAAACGGGGCCTTATTATCGAGAAAAGAAAAAACAGAACAAAAAGAAAACTGAAGCGTTTGTCGCTAGCGAATAGTGACTCTGTATTATTACATTGCCAGGTCAAAAACAAAAAAAAACTGAACTACAGGCGCTGACTAGCATATTATATCAGAGAGCTAGTTGTCATAATATTCGCTAAGAAAGGTAAACTTATTGTTTACAAGGCTAAAAAGTTATCAAATCTTTTAACAAAAAAAAGAAACTTTTTAGCCTTGTAAGTAAAATAATTTTATATTAGAGAGGTCAAGAAGGAACGAACGGAAAAAAGGAACTCTTTTAGCGTTTGCCGTTGCATCGCCCAGTACGTCAAAGTCAGTAGTGTTGGGTGCGGGTTTCGAGCCAGTTCATCGTTGATCGGTGGCATTTTTTTCGGATGGATTTATTCGTTCGTTCGAGCGAGAAAAAGAGCACCATTCTGACGTTGGCCGTTAGCGGAACGCGAAGCTTAAATAAACTCTCTCACACTTGACGCGACTTTAAACTGTGAACGTTCTCATTAAGCGTGGCTCTCTTGCCTTCGCAGCTCCACATGGGACGCAGCCAAGCACAGAAAATCAAGCGGCATAGATAGTAGGATCCGGCAGCCAGCTAAACTCGGTCTGAACGCGCGCCCGGCTAGGACGACAACTGCAGGTACGTGAGATGTTTTTCCCCGGGAAAACGGGGCCTTATTATCGAGAAAAGAAAAAACAGAACAAAAAGAAAACTGAAGCGTTTGTCGCTAGCGAATAGTGACTCTGTATTATTACATTGCCAGGTCAAAAACAAAAAAAAACTGAACTACAGGCGCTGACTAGCATATTATATCAGAGAGCTAGTTGTCATAATATTCGCTAAGAAAGGTAAACTTATTGTTTACAAGGCTAAAAAGTTATCAAATCTTTTAACAAAAAAAAGAAACTTTTTAGCCTTGTAAGTAAAATAATTTTATATTAGAGAGGTCAAGAAGGAACGAACGGAAAAAAGGAACTCTTTTAGCGTTTGCCGTTGCATCGCCCAGTACGTCAAAGTCAGTAGTGTTGGGTGCGGGTTTCGAGCCAGTTCATCGTTGATCGGTGGCATTTTTTTCGGATGGATTTATTCGTTCGTTCGAGCGAGAAAAAGAGCACCATTCTGACGTTGGCCGTTAGCGGAACGCGAAGCTTAAATAAACTCTCTCACACTTGACGCGACTTTAAACTGTGAACGTTCTCATTAAGCGTGGCTCTCTTGCCTTCGCAGCTCCACATGGGACGCAGCCAAGCACAGAAAATCAAGCGGCATAGATAGTAGGATCCGGCAGCCAGCTAAACTCGGTCTGAACGCGCGCCCGGCTAGGACGACAACTGCAGGTACGTGAGATGTTTTTCCCCGGGAAAACGGGGCCTTATTATCGAGAAAAGAAAAAACAGAACAAAAAGAAAACTGAAGCGTTTGTCGCTAGCGAATAGTGACTCTGTATTATTACATTGCCAGGTCAAAAACAAAAAAAAACTGAACTACAGGCGCTGACTAGCATATTATATCAGAGAGCTAGTTGTCATAATATTCGCTAAGAAAGGTAAACTTATTGTTTACAAGGCTAAAAAGTTATCAAATCTTTTAACAAAAAAAAGAAACTTTTTAGCCTTGTAAGTAAAATAATTTTATATTAGAGAGGTCAAGAAGGAACGAACGGAAAAAAGGAACTCTTTTAGCGTTTGCCGTTGCATCGCCCAGTACGTCAAAGTCAGTAGTGTTGGGTGCGGGTTTCGAGCCAGTTCATCGTTGATCGGTGGCATTTTTTTCGGATGGATTTATTCGTTCGTTCGAGCGAGAAAAAGAGCACCATTCTGACGTTGGCCGTTAGCGGAACGCGAAGCTTAAATAAACTCTCTCACACTTGACGCGACTTTAAACTGTGAACGTTCTCATTAAGCGTGGCTCTCTTGCCTTCGCAGCTCCACATGGGACGCAGCCAAGCACAGAAAATCAAGCGGCATAGATAGTAGGATCCGGCAGCCAGCTAAACTCGGTCTGAACGCGCGCCCGGCTAGGACGACAACTGCAGGTACGTGAGATGTTTTTCCCCGGGAAAACGGGGCCTTATTATCGAGAAAAGAAAAAACAGAACAAAAAGAAAACTGAAGCGTTTGTCGCTAGCGAATAGTGACTCTGTATTATTACATTGCCAGGTCAAAAACAAAAAAAAACTGAACTACAGGCGCTGACTAGCATATTATATCAGAGAGCTAGTTGTCATAATATTCGCTAAGAAAGGTAAACTTATTGTTTACAAGGCTAAAAAGTTATCAAATCTTTTAACAAAAAAAAGAAACTTTTTAGCCTTGTAAGTAAAATAATTTTATATTAGAGAGGTCAAGAAGGAACGAACGGAAAAAAGGAACTCTTTTAGCGTTTGCCGTTGCATCGCCCAGTACGTCAAAGTCAGTAGTGTTGGGTGCGGGTTTCGAGCCAGTTCATCGTTGATCGGTGGCATTTTTTTCGGATGGATTTATTCGTTCGTTCGAGCGAGAAAAAGAGCACCATTCTGACGTTGGCCGTTAGCGGAACGCGAAGCTTAAATAAACTCTCTCACACTTGACGCGACTTTAAACTGTGAACGTTCTCATTAAGCGTGGCTCTCTTGCCTTCGCAGCTCCACATGGGACGCAGCCAAGCACAGAAAATCAAGCGGCATAGATAGTAGGATCCGGCAGCCAGCTAAACTCGGTCTGAACGCGCGCCCGGCTAGGACGACAACTGCAGGTACGTGAGATGTTTTTCCCCGGGAAAACGGGGCCTTATTATCGAGAAAAGAAAAAACAGAACAAAAAGAAAACTGACGCGTTTGTCGCTAGCGAATAGTGACTCTGTATTATTACATTGCCAGGTCAAAAACAAAAAAAAACTGAACTACAGGCGCTGACTAGCATATTATATCAGAGAGCTAGTTGTCATAATATTCGCTAAGAAAGGTAAACTTATTGTTTACAAGGCTAAAAAGTTATCAAATCTTTTAACAAAAAAAAGAAACTTTTTAGCCTTGTAAGTAAAATAATTTTATATTAGAGAGGTCAAGAAGGAACGAACGGAAAAAAGGAACTCTTTTAGCGTTTGCCGTTGCATCGCCCAGTACGTCAAAGTCAGTAGTGTTGGGTGCGGGTTTCGAGCCAGTTCATCGTTCATCGGTGGCATTTTTTTCGGATGGATTTATTCGTTCGTTCGAGCGAGAAAAAGAGCACCATTCTGACGTTGGCCGTTAGCGGAACGCGAAGCTTAAATAAACTCTCTCACACTTGACGCGACTTTAAACTGTGAACGTTCTCATTAAGCGTGGCTCTCTTGCCTTCGCAGCTCCACATGGGACGCAGCCAAGCACAGAAAATCAAGCGGCATAGATAGTAGGATCCGGCAGCCAGCTAAACTCGGTCTGAACGCGCGCCCGGCTAGGACGACAACTGCAGGTACGTGAGATGTTTTTCCCCGGGAAAACGGGGCCTTATTATCGAGAAAAGAAAAAACAGAACAAAAAGAAAACTGAAGCGTTTGTCGCTAGCGAATAGTGACTCTGTATTATTACATTGCCAGGTCAAAAACAAAAAAAAACTGAACTACAGGCGCTGACTAGCATATTATATCAGAGAGCTAGTTGTCATAATATTCGCTAAGAAAGGTAAACTTATTGTTTACAAGGCTAAAAAGTTATCAAATCTTTTAACAAAAAAAAGAAACTTTTTAGCCTTGTAAGTAAAATAATTTTATATTAGAGAGGTCAAGAAGGAACGAACGGAAAAAAGGAACTCTTTTAGCGTTTGCCGTTGCATCGCCCAGTACGTCAAAGTCAGTAGTGTTGGGTGCGGGTTTCGAGCCAGTTCATCGTTGATCGGTGGCATTTTTTTCGGATGGATTTATTCGTTCGTTCGAGCGAGAAAAAGAGCACCATTCTGACGTTGGCCGTTAGCGGAACGCGAAGCTTAAATAAACTCTCTCACACTTGACGCGACTTTAAACTGTGAACGTTCTCATTAAGCGTGGCTCTCTTGCCTTCGCAGCTCCACATGGGACGCAGCCAAGCACAGAAAATCAAGCGGCATAGATAGTAGGATCCGGCAGCCAGCTAAACTCGGTCTGAACGCGCGCCCGGCTAGGACGACAACTGCAGGTACGTGAGATGTTTTTCCCCGGGAAAACGGGGCCTTATTATCGAGAAAAGAAAAAACAGAACAAAAAGAAAACTGAAGCGTTTGTCGCTAGCGAATAGTGACTCTGTATTATTACATTGCCAGGTCAAAAACAAAAAAAAACTGAACTACAGGCGCTGACTAGCATATTATATCAGAGAGCTAGTTGTCATAATATTCGCTAAGAAAGGTAAACTTATTGTTTACAAGGCTAAAAAGTTATCAAATCTTTTAACAAAAAAAAGAAACTTTTTAGCCTTGTAAGTAAAATAATTTTATATTAGAGAGGTCAAGAAGGAACGAACGGAAAAAAGGAACTCTTTTAGCGTTTGCCGTTGCATCGCCCAGTACGTCAAAGTCAGTAGTGTTGGGTGCGGGTTTCGAGCCAGTTCATCGTTGATCGGTGGCATTTTTTTCGGATGGATTTATTCGTTCGTTCGAGCGAGAAAAAGAGCACCATTCTGACGTTGGCCGTTAGCGGAACGCGAAGCTTAAATAAACTCTCTCACACTTGACGCGACTTTAAACTGTGAACGTTCTCATTAAGCGTGGCTCTCTTGCCTTCGCAGCTCCACATGGGACGCAGCCAAGCACAGAAAATCAAGCGGCATAGATAGTAGGATCCGGCAGCCAGCTAAACTCGGTCTGAACGCGCGCCCGGCTAGGACGACAACTGCAGGTACGTGAGATGTTTTTCCCCGGGAAAACGGGGCCTTATTATCGAGAAAAGAAAAAACAGAACAAAAAGAAAACTGAAGCGTTTGTCGCTAGCGAATAGTGACTCTGTATTATTACATTGCCAGGTCAAAAACAAAAAAAAACTGAACTACAGGCGCTGACTAGCATATTATATCAGAGAGCTAGTTGTCATAATATTCGCTAAGAAAGGTAAACTTATTGTTTACAAGGCTAAAAAGTTATCAAATCTTTTAACAAAAAAAAGAAACTTTTTAGCCTTGTAAGTAAAATAATTTTATATTAGAGAGGTCAAGAAGGAACGAACGGAAAAAAGGAACTCTTTTAGCGTTTGCCGTTGCATCGCCCAGTACGTCAAAGTCAGTAGTGTTGGGTGCGGGTTTCGAGCCAGTTCATCGTTGATCGGTGGCATTTTTTTCGGATGGATTTATTCGTTCGTTCGAGCGAGAAAAAGAGCACCATTCTGACGTTGGCCGTTAGCGGAACGCGAAGCTTAAATAAACTCTCTCACACTTGACGCGACTTTAAACTGTGAACGTTCTCATTAAGCGTGGCTCTCTTGCCTTCGCAGCTCCACATGGGACGCAGCCAAGCACAGAAAATCAAGCGGCATAGATAGTAGGATCCGGCAGCCAGCTAAACTCGGTCTGAACGCGCGCCCGGCTAGGACGACAACTGCAGGTACGTGAGATGTTTTTCCCCGGGAAAACGGGGCCTTATTATCGAGAAAAGAAAAAACAGAACAAAAAGAAAACTGAAGCGTTTGTCGCTAGCGAATAGTGACTCTGTATTATTACATTGCCAGGTCAAAAACAAAAAAAAACTGAACTACAGGCGCTGACTAGCATATTATATCAGAGAGCTAGTTGTCATAATATTCGCTAAGAAAGGTAAACTTATTGTTTACAAGGCTAAAAAGTTATCAAATCTTTTAACAAAAAAAAGAAACTTTTTAGCCTTGTAAGTAAAATAATTTTATATTAGAGAGGTCAAGAAGGAACGAACGGAAAAAAGGAACTCTTTTAGCGTTTGCCGTTGCATCGCCCAGTACGTCAAAGTCAGTAGTGTTGGGTGCGGGTTTCGAGCCAGTTCATCGTTCATCGGTGGCATTTTTTTCGGATGGATTTATTCGTTCGTTCGAGCGAGAAAAAGAGCACCATTCTGACGTTGGCCGTTAGCGGAACGCGAAGCTTAAATAAACTCTCTCACACTTGACGCGACTTTAAACTGTGAACGTTCTCATTAAGCGTGGCTCTCTTGCCTTCGCAGCTCCACATGGGACGCAGCCAAGCACAGAAAATCAAGCGGCATAGATAGTAGGATCCGGCAGCCAGCTAAACTCGGTCTGAACGCGCGCCCGGCTAGGACGACAACTGCAGGTACGTGAGATGTTTTTCCCCGGGAAAACGGGGCCTTATTATCGAGAAAAGAAAAAACAGAACAAAAAGAAAACTGAAGCGTTTGTCGCTAGCGAATAGTGACTCTGTATTATTACATTGCCAGGTCAAAAACAAAAAAAAACTGAACTACAGGCGCTGACTAGCATATTATATCAGAGAGCTAGTTGTCATAATATTCGCTAAGAAAGGTAAACTTATTGTTTACAAGGCTAAAAAGTTATCAAATCTTTTAACAAAAAAAAGAAACTTTTTAGCCTTGTAAGTAAAATAATTTTATATTAGAGAGGTCAAGAAGGAACGAACGGAAAAAAGGAACTCTTTTAGCGTTTGCCGTTGCATCGCCCAGTACGTCAAAGTCAGTAGTGTTGGGTGCGGGTTTCGAGCCAGTTCATCGTTGATCGGTGGCATTTTTTTCGGATGGATTTATTCGTTCGTTCGAGCGAGAAAAAGAGCACCATTCTGACGTTGGCCGTTAGCGGAACGCGAAGCTTAAATAAACTCTCTCACACTTGACGCGACTTTAAACTGTGAACGTTCTCATTAAGCGTGGCTCTCTTGCCTTCGCAGCTCCACATGGGACGCAGCCAAGCACAGAAAATCAAGCGGCATAGATAGTAGGATCCGGCAGCCAGCTAAACTCGGTCTGAACGCGCGCCCGGCTAGGACGACAACTGCAGGTACGTGAGATGTTTTTCCCCGGGAAAACGGGGCCTTATTATCGAGAAAAGAAAAAACAGAACAAAAAGAAAACTGAAGCGTTTGTCGCTAGCGAATAGTGACTCTGTATTATTACATTGCCAGGTCAAAAACAAAAAAGAACTGAACTACAGGCGCTGACTAGCATATTATATCAGAGAGCTAGTTGTCATAATATTCGCTAAGAAAGGTAAACTTATTGTTTACAAGGCTAAAAAGTTATCAAATCTTTTAACAAAAAAAAGAAACTTTTTAGCCTTGTAAGTAAAATAATTTTATATTAGAGAGGTCAAGAAGGAACGAACGGAAAAAAGGAACTCTTTTAGCGTTTGCCGTTGCATCGCCCAGTACGTCAAAGTCAGTAGTGTTGGGTGCGGGTTTCGAGCCAGTTCATCGTTCATCGGTGGCATTTTTTTCGGATGGATTTATTCGTTCGTTCGAGCGAGAAAAAGAGCACCATTCTGACGTTGGCCGTTAGCGGAACGCGAAGCTTAAATAAACTCTCTCACACTTGACGCGACTTTAAACTGTGAACGTTCTCATTAAGCGTGGCTCTCTTGCCTTCGCAGCTCCACATGGGACGCAGCCAAGCACAGAAAATCAAGCGGCATAGATAGTAGGATCCGGCAGCCAGCTAAACTCGGTCTGAACGCGCGCCCGGCTAGGACGACAACTGCAGGTACGTGAGATGTTTTTCCCCGGGAAAACGGGGCCTTATTATCGAGAAAAGAAAAAACAGAACAAAAAGAAAACTGAAGCGTTTGTCGCTAGCGAATAGTGACTCTGTATTATTACATTGCCAGGTCAAAAACAAAAAAGAACTGAACTACAGGCGCTGACTAGCATATTATATCAGAGAGCTAGTTGTCATAATATTCGCTAAGAAAGGTAAACTTATTGTTTACAAGGCTAAAAAGTTATCAAATCTTTTAACAAAAAAAAGAAACTTTTTAGCCTTGTAAGTAAAATAATTTTATATTAGAGAGGTCAAGAAGGAACGAACGGAAAAAAGGAACTCTTTTAGCGTTTGCCGTTGCATCGCCCAGTACGTCAAAGTCAGTAGTGTTGGGTGCGGGTTTCGAGCCAGTTCATCGTTGATCGGTGGCATTTTTTTCGGATGGATTTATTCGTTCGTTCGAGCGAGAAAAAGAGCACCATTCTGACGTTGGCCGTTAGCGGAACGCGAAGCTTAAATAAACTCTCTCACACTTGACGCGACTTTAAACTGTGAACGTTCTCATTAAGCGTGGCTCTCTTGCCTTCGCAGCTCCACATGGGACGCAGCCAAGCACAGAAAATCAAGCGGCATAGATAGTAGGATCCGGCAGCCAGCTAAACTCGGTCTGAACGCGCGCCCGGCTAGGACGACAACTGCAGGTACGTGAGATGTTTTTCCCCGGGAAAACGGGGCCTTATTATCGAGAAAAGAAAAAACAGAACAAAAAGAAAACTGAAGCGTTTGTCGCTAGCGAATAGTGACTCTGTATTATTACATTGCCAGGTCAAAAACAAAAAAAAACTGAACTACAGGCGCTGACTAGCATATTATATCAGAGAGCTAGTTGTCATAATATTCGCTAAGAAAGGTAAACTTATTGTTTACAAGGCTAAAAAGTTATCAAATCTTTTAACAAAAAAAAGAAACTTTTTAGCCTTGTAAGTAAAATAATTTTATATTAGAGAGGTCAAGAAGGAACGAACGGAAAAAAGGAACTCTTTTAGCGTTTGCCGTTGCATCGCCCAGTACGTCAAAGTCAGTAGTGTTGGGTGCGGGTTTCGAGCCAGTTCATCGTTCATCGGTGGCATTTTTTTCGGATGGATTTATTCGTTCGTTCGAGCGAGAAAAAGAGCACCATTCTGACGTTGGCCGTTAGCGGAACGCGAAGCTTAAATAAACTCTCTCACACTTGACGCGACTTTAAACTGTGAACGTTCTCATTAAGCGTGGCTCTCTTGCCTTCGCAGCTCCACATGGGACGCAGCCAAGCACAGAAAATCAAGCGGCATAGATAGTAGGATCCGGCAGCCAGCTAAACTCGGTCTGAACGCGCGCCCGGCTAGGACGACAACTGCAGGTACGTGAGATGTTTTTCCCCGGGAAAACGGGGCCTTATTATCGAGAAAAGAAAAAACAGAACAAAAAGAAAACTGAAGCGTTTGTCGCTAGCGAATAGTGACTCTGTATTATTACATTGCCAGGTCAAAAACAAAAAAAAACTGAACTACAGGCGCTGACTAGCATATTATATCAGAGAGCTAGTTGTCATAATATTCGCTAAGAAAGGTAAACTTATTGTTTACAAGGCTAAAAAGTTATCAAATCTTTTAACAAAAAAAAGAAACTTTTTAGCCTTGTAAGTAAAATAATTTTATATTAGAGAGGTCAAGAAGGAACGAACGGAAAAAAGGAACTCTTTTAGCGTTTGCCGTTGCATCGCCCAGTACGTCAAAGTCAGTAGTGTTGGGTGCGGGTTTCGAGCCAGTTCATCGTTGATCGGTGGCATTTTTTTCGGATGGATTTATTCGTTCGTTCGAGCGAGAAAAAGAGCACCATTCTGACGTTGGCCGTTAGCGGAACGCGAAGCTTAAATAAACTCTCTCACACTTGACGCGACTTTAAACTGTGAACGTTCTCATTAAGCGTGGCTCTCTTGCCTTCGCAGCTCCACATGGGACGCAGCCAAGCACAGAAAATCAAGCGGCATAGATAGTAGGATCCGGCAGCCAGCTAAACTCGGTCTGAACGCGCGCCCGGCTAGGACGACAACTGCAGGTACGTGAGATGTTTTTCCCCGGGAAAACGGGGCCTTATTATCGAGAAAAGAAAAAACAGAACAAAAAGAAAACTGAAGCGTTTGTCGCTAGCGAATAGTGACTCTGTATTATTACATTGCCAGGTCAAAAACAAAAAAAAACTGAACTACAGGCGCTGACTAGCATATTATATCAGAGAGCTAGTTGTCATAATATTCGCTAAGAAAGGTAAACTTATTGTTTACAAGGCTAAAAAGTTATCAAATCTTTTAACAAAAAAAAGAAACTTTTTAGCCTTGTAAGTAAAATAATTTTATATTAGAGAGGTCAAGAAGGAACGAACGGAAAAAAGGAACTCTTTTAGCGTTTGCCGTTGCATCGCCCAGTACGTCAAAGTCAGTAGTGTTGGGTGCGGGTTTCGAGCCAGTTCATCGTTCATCGGTGGCATTTTTTTCGGATGGATTTATTCGTTCGTTCGAGCGAGAAAAAGAGCACCATTCTGACGTTGGCCGTTAGCGGAACGCGAAGCTTAAATAAACTCTCTCACACTTGACGCGACTTTAAACTGTGAACGTTCTCATTAAGCGTGGCTCTCTTGCCTTCGCAGCTCCACATGGGACGCAGCCAAGCACAGAAAATCAAGCGGCATAGATAGTAGGATCCGGCAGCCAGCTAAACTCGGTCTGAACGCGCGCCCGGCTAGGACGACAACTGCAGGTACGTGAGATGTTTTTCCCCGGGAAAACGGGGCCTTATTATCGAGAAAAGAAAAAACAGAACAAAAAGAAAACTGAAGCGTTTGTCGCTAGCGAATAGTGACTCTGTATTATTACATTGCCAGGTCAAAAACAAAAAAAAACTGAACTACAGGCGCTGACTAGCATATTATATCAGAGAGCTAGTTGTCATAATATTCGCTAAGAAAGGTAAACTTATTGTTTACAAGGCTAAAAAGTTATCAAATCTTTTAACAAAAAAAAGAAACTTTTTAGCCTTGTAAGTAAAATAATTTTATATTAGAGAGGTCAAGAAGGAACGAACGGAAAAAAGGAACTCTTTTAGCGTTTGCCGTTGCATCGCCCAGTACGTCAAAGTCAGTAGTGTTGGGTGCGGGTTTCGAGCCAGTTCATCGTTGATCGGTGGCATTTTTTTCGGATGGATTTATTCGTTCGTTCGAGCGAGAAAAAGAGCACCATTCTGACGTTGGCCGTTAGCGGAACGCGAAGCTTAAATAAACTCTCTCACACTTGACGCGACTTTAAACTGTGAACGTTCTCATTAAGCGTGGCTCTCTTGCCTTCGCAGCTCCACATGGGACGCAGCCAAGCACAGAAAATCAAGCGGCATAGATAGTAGGATCCGGCAGCCAGCTAAACTCGGTCTGAACGCGCGCCCGGCTAGGACGACAACTGCAGGTACGTGAGATGTTTTTCCCCGGGAAAACGGGGCCTTATTATCGAGAAAAGAAAAAACAGAACAAAAAGAAAACTGAAGCGTTTGTCGCTAGCGAATAGTGACTCTGTATTATTACATTGCCAGGTCAAAAACAAAAAAAAACTGAACTACAGGCGCTGACTAGCATATTATATCAGAGAGCTAGTTGTCATAATATTCGCTAAGAAAGGTAAACTTATTGTTTACAAGGCTAAAAAGTTATCAAATCTTTTAACAAAAAAAAGAAACTTTTTAGCCTTGTAAGTAAAATAATTTTATATTAGAGAGGTCAAGAAGGAACGAACGGAAAAAAGGAACTCTTTTAGCGTTTGCCGTTGCATCGCCCAGTACGTCAAAGTCAGTAGTGTTGGGTGCGGGTTTCGAGCCAGTTCATCGTTGATCGGTGGCATTTTTTTCGGATGGATTTATTCGTTCGTTCGAGCGAGAAAAAGAGCACCATTCTGACGTTGGCCGTTAGCGGAACGCGAAGCTTAAATAAACTCTCTCACACTTGACGCGACTTTAAACTGTGAACGTTCTCATTAAGCGTGGCTCTCTTGCCTTCGCAGCTCCACATGGGACGCAGCCAAGCACAGAAAATCAAGCGGCATAGATAGTAGGATCCGGCAGCCAGCTAAACTCGGTCTGAACGCGCGCCCGGCTAGGACGACAACTGCAGGTACGTGAGATGTTTTTCCCCGGGAAAACGGGGCCTTATTATCGAGAAAAGAAAAAACAGAACAAAAAGAAAACTGAAGCGTTTGTCGCTAGCGAATAGTGACTCTGTATTATTACATTGCCAGGTCAAAAACAAAAAAAAACTGAACTACAGGCGCTGACTAGCATATTATATCAGAGAGCTAGTTGTCATAATATTCGCTAAGAAAGGTAAACTTATTGTTTACAAGGCTAAAAAGTTATCAAATCTTTTAACAAAAAAAAGAAACTTTTTAGCCTTGTAAGTAAAATAATTTTATATTAGAGAGGTCAAGAAGGAACGAACGGAAAAAAGGAACTCTTTTAGCGTTTGCCGTTGCATCGCCCAGTACGTCAAAGTCAGTAGTGTTGGGTGCGGGTTTCGAGCCAGTTCATCGTTGATCGGTGGCATTTTTTTCGGATGGATTTATTCGTTCGTTCGAGCGAGAAAAAGAGCACCATTCTGACGTTGGCCGTTAGCGGAACGCGAAGCTTAAATAAACTCTCTCACACTTGACGCGACTTTAAACTGTGAACGTTCTCATTAAGCGTGGCTCTCTTGCCTTCGCAGCTCCACATGGGACGCAGCCAAGCACAGAAAATCAAGCGGCATAGATAGTAGGATCCGGCAGCCAGCTAAACTCGGTCTGAACGCGCGCCCGGCTAGGACGACAACTGCAGGTACGTGAGATGTTTTTCCCCGGGAAAACGGGGCCTTATTATCGAGAAAAGAAAAAACAGAACAAAAAGAAAACTGAAGCGTTTGTCGCTAGCGAATAGTGACTCTGTATTATTACATTGCCAGGTCAAAAACAAAAAAAAACTGAACTACAGGCGCTGACTAGCATATTATATCAGAGAGCTAGTTGTCATAATATTCGCTAAGAAAGGTAAACTTATTGTTTACAAGGCTAAAAAGTTATCAAATCTTTTAACAAAAAAAAGAAACTTTTTAGCCTTGTAAGTAAAATAATTTTATATTAGAGAGGTCAAGAAGGAACGAACGGAAAAAAGGAACTCTTTTAGCGTTTGCCGTTGCATCGCCCAGTACGTCAAAGTCAGTAGTGTTGGGTGCGGGTTTCGAGCCAGTTCATCGTTGATCGGTGGCATTTTTTTCGGATGGATTTATTCGTTCGTTCGAGCGAGAAAAAGAGCACCATTCTGACGTTGGCCGTTAGCGGAACGCGAAGCTTAAATAAACTCTCTCACACTTGACGCGACTTTAAACTGTGAACGTTCTCATTAAGCGTGGCTCTCTTGCCTTCGCAGCTCCACATGGGACGCAGCCAAGCACAGAAAATCAAGCGGCATAGATAGTAGGATCCGGCAGCCAGCTAAACTCGGTCTGAACGCGCGCCCGGCTAGGACGACAACTGCAGGTACGTGAGATGTTTTTCCCCGGGAAAACGGGGCCTTATTATCGAGAAAAGAAAAAACAGAACAAAAAGAAAACTGAAGCGTTTGTCGCTAGCGAATAGTGACTCTGTATTATTACATTGCCAGGTCAAAAACAAAAAAAAACTGAACTACAGGCGCTGACTAGCATATTATATCAGAGAGCTAGTTGTCATAATATTCGCTAAGAAAGGTAAACTTATTGTTTACAAGGCTAAAAAGTTATCAAATCTTTTAACAAAAAAAAGAAACTTTTTAGCCTTGTAAGTAAAATAATTTTATATTAGAGAGGTCAAGAAGGAACGAACGGAAAAAAGGAACTCTTTTAGCGTTTGCCGTTGCATCGCCCAGTACGTCAAAGTCAGTAGTGTTGGGTGCGGGTTTCGAGCCAGTTCATCGTTGATCGGTGGCATTTTTTTCGGATGGATTTATTCGTTCGTTCGAGCGAGAAAAAGAGCACCATTCTGACGTTGGCCGTTAGCGGAACGCGAAGCTTAAATAAACTCTCTCACACTTGACGCGACTTTAAACTGTGAACGTTCTCATTAAGCGTGGCTCTCTTGCCTTCGCAGCTCCACATGGGACGCAGCCAAGCACAGAAAATCAAGCGGCATAGATAGTAGGATCCGGCAGCCAGCTAAACTCGGTCTGAACGCGCGCCCGGCTAGGACGACAACTGCAGGTACGTGAGATGTTTTTCCCCGGGAAAACGGGGCCTTATTATCGAGAAAAGAAAAAACAGAACAAAAAGAAAACTGAAGCGTTTGTCGCTAGCGAATAGTGACTCTGTATTATTACATTGCCAGGTCAAAAACAAAAAAAAACTGAACTACAGGCGCTGACTAGCATATTATATCAGAGAGCTAGTTGTCATAATATTCGCTAAGAAAGGTAAACTTATTGTTTACAAGGCTAAAAAGTTATCAAATCTTTTAACAAAAAAAAGAAACTTTTTAGCCTTGTAAGTAAAATAATTTTATATTAGAGAGGTCAAGAAGGAACGAACGGAAAAAAGGAACTCTTTTAGCGTTTGCCGTTGCATCGCCCAGTACGTCAAAGTCAGTAGTGTTGGGTGCGGGTTTCGAGCCAGTTCATCGTTGATCGGTGGCATTTTTTTCGGATGGATTTATTCGTTCGTTCGAGCGAGAAAAAGAGCACCATTCTGACGTTGGCCGTTAGCGGAACGCGAAGCTTAAATAAACTCTCTCACACTTGACGCGACTTTAAACTGTGAACGTTCTCATTAAGCGTGGCTCTCTTGCCTTCGCAGCTCCACATGGGACGCAGCCAAGCACAGAAAATCAAGCGGCATAGATAGTAGGATCCGGCAGCCAGCTAAACTCGGTCTGAACGCGCGCCCGGCTAGGACGACAACTGCAGGTACGTGAGATGTTTTTCCCCGGGAAAACGGGGCCTTATTATCGAGAAAAGAAAAAACAGAACAAAAAGAAAACTGAAGCGTTTGTCGCTAGCGAATAGTGACTCTGTATTATTACATTGCCAGGTCAAAAACAAAAAAAAACTGAACTACAGGCGCTGACTAGCATATTATATCAGAGAGCTAGTTGTCATAATATTCGCTAAGAAAGGTAAACTTATTGTTTACAAGGCTAAAAAGTTATCAAATCTTTTAACAAAAAAAAGAAACTTTTTAGCCTTGTAAGTAAAATAATTTTATATTAGAGAGGTCAAGAAGGAACGAACGGAAAAAAGGAACTCTTTTAGCGTTTGCCGTTGCATCGCCCAGTACGTCAAAGTCAGTAGTGTTGGGTGCGGGTTTCGAGCCAGTTCATCGTTCATCGGTGGCATTTTTTTCGGATGGATTTATTCGTTCGTTCGAGCGAGAAAAAGAGCACCATTCTGACGTTGGCCGTTAGCGGAACGCGAAGCTTAAATAAACTCTCTCACACTTGACGCGACTTTAAACTGTGAACGTTCTCATTAAGCGTGGCTTCAACTGGCGTTCTCTTGCCTTCGCAGCTCCACATGGGACGCAGCCAAGCACAGAAAATCAAGCGGCATAGATAGTAGGATCCGGCAGCCAGCTAAACTCGGTCTGAACGCGCGCCCGGCTAGGACGACAACTGCAGGTACGTGAGATGTGTTTCCCCGGGAAAACGGGGCCTTATTATCGAGAAAAGAAAAAACAGAACAAAAAGAAAACTGAAGCGTTTGTCGCTAGCGAATAGTGACTCTGTATTATTACATTGCCAGGTCAAAAACAAAAAAGAACTGAACTACAGGCGCTGACTAGCATAGTATATCAGAGAGCTAGTTGTCATAATATTCGCTAAGAAAGGTAAACTTATTGTTTACAAGGCTAAAAAGTTATCAAATCTTTTAACAAAAAAAGAAACTTTTTAGCCTTGTAAGTAAAATAATTTTATATTAGAGAGGTCAAGAAGGAACGAACGGAAAAAAGGAACTCTTTTAGCGTTTGCCGTTTCATCGCCCAGTACGTCAAAGTCAGTAGTGTTGGGTGCGGGTTTCGAGCCAGTTCATCGTTGATCGGTGGCATTTTTTTCGGATGGATTTATTCGTTCGTTCGAGCGAGAAAAAGAGCACCATTCTGACGTTGGCCGTTAGCGGAACGCGAAGCTTAAATAAACTCTCTCACACTTGACGCGACTTTAAACTGTGAACGTTCTCATTAAGCGTGGCTTCAACTGGCGTTCTCTTGCCTTCGCAGCTCCACATGGGACGCAGCCAAGCACAGAAAATCAAGCGGCATAGATAGTAGGATCCGGCAGCCAGCTAAACTCGGTCTGAACGCGCGCCCGGCTAGGACGACAACTGCAGGTACGTGAGATGTTTTTCCCCGGGAAAACGGGGCCTTATTATCGAGAAAAGAAAAAACAGAACAAAAAGAAAACTGAAGCGTTTGTCGCTAGCGAATAGTGACTCTGTATTATTACATTGCCAGGTCAAAAACAAAAAAGAACTGAACTACAGGCGCTGACTAGCATAGTATATCAGAGAGCTAGTTGTCATAATATTCGCTAAGAAAGGTAAACTTATTGTTTACAAGGCTAAAAAGTTATCAAATCTTTTAACAAAAAAAGAAACTTTTTAGCCTTGTAAGTAAAATAATTTTATATTAGAGAGGTCAAGAAGGAACGAACGGAAAAAAGGAACTCTTTTAGCGTTTGCCGTTTCATCGCCCAGTACGTCAAAGTCAGTAGTGTTGGGTGCGGGTTTCGAGCCAGTTCATCGTTGATCGGTGGCATTTTTTTCGGATGGATTTATTCGTTCGTTCGAGCGAGAAAAAGAGCACCATTCTGACGTTGGCCGTTAGCGGAACGCGAAGCTTAAATAAACTCTCTCACACTTGACGCGACTTTAAACTGTGAACGTTCTCATTAAGCGTGGCTCTCTTGCCTTCGCAGCTCCACATGGGACGCAGCCAAGCACAGAAAATCAAGCGGCATAGATAGTAGGATCCGGCAGCCAGCTAAACTCGGTCTGAACGCGCGCCCGGCTAGGACGACAACTGCAGGTACGTGAGATGTTTTTCCCCGGGAAAACGGGGCCTTATTATCGAGAAAAGAAAAAACAGAACAAAAAGAAAACTGAAGCGTTTGTCGCTAGCGAATAGTGACTCTGTATTATTACATTGCCAGGTCAAAAACAAAAAAAAACTGAACTACAGGCGCTGACTAGCATATTATATCAGAGAGCTAGTTGTCATAATATTCGCTAAGAAAGGTAAACTTATTGTTTACAAGGCTAAAAAGTTATCAAATCTTTTAACAAAAAAAAGAAACTTTTTAGCCTTGTAAGTAAAATAATTTTATATTAGAGAGGTCAAGAAGGAACGAACGGAAAAAAGGAACTCTTTTAGCGTTTGCCGTTGCATCGCCCAGTACGTCAAAGTCAGTAGTGTTGGGTGCGGGTTTCGAGCCAGTTCATCGTTGATCGGTGGCATTTTTTTCGGATGGATTTATTCGTTCGTTCGAGCGAGAAAAAGAGCACCATTCTGACGTTGGCCGTTAGCGGAACGCGAAGCTTAAATAAACTCTCTCACACTTGACGCGACTTTAAACTGTGAACGTTCTCATTAAGCGTGGCTCTCTTGCCTTCGCAGCTCCACATGGGACGCAGCCAAGCACAGAAAATCAAGCGGCATAGATAGTAGGATCCGGCAGCCAGCTAAACTCGGTCTGAACGCGCGCCCGGCTAGGACGACAACTGCAGGTACGTGAGATGTTTTTCCCCGGGAAAACGGGGCCTTATTATCGAGAAAAGAAAAAACAGAACAAAAAGAAAACTGAAGCGTTTGTCGCTAGCGAATAGTGACTCTGTATTATTACATTGCCAGGTCAAAAACAAAAAAAAACTGAACTACAGGCGCTGACTAGCATATTATATCAGAGAGCTAGTTGTCATAATATTCGCTAAGAAAGGTAAACTTATTGTTTACAAGGCTAAAAAGTTATCAAATCTTTTAACAAAAAAAAGAAACTTTTTAGCCTTGTAAGTAAAATAATTTTATATTAGAGAGGTCAAGAAGGAACGAACGGAAAAAAGGAACTCTTTTAGCGTTTGCCGTTGCATCGCCCAGTACGTCAAAGTCAGTAGTGTTGGGTGCGGGTTTCGAGCCAGTTCATCGTTGATCGGTGGCATTTTTTTCGGATGGATTTATTCGTTCGTTCGAGCGAGAAAAAGAGCACCATTCTGACGTTGGCCGTTAGCGGAACGCGAAGCTTAAATAAACTCTCTCACACTTGACGCGACTTTAAACTGTGAACGTTCTCATTAAGCGTGGCTCTCTTGCCTTCGCAGCTCCACATGGGACGCAGCCAAGCACAGAAAATCAAGCGGCATAGATAGTAGGATCCGGCAGCCAGCTAAACTCGGTCTGAACGCGCGCCCGGCTAGGACGACAACTGCAGGTACGTGAGATGTTTTTCCCCGGGAAAACGGGGCCTTATTATCGAGAAAAGAAAAAACAGAACAAAAAGAAAACTGAAGCGTTTGTCGCTAGCGAATAGTGACTCTGTATTATTACATTGCCAGGTCAAAAACAAAAAAGAACTGAACTACAGGCGCTGACTAGCATAGTATATCAGAGAGCTAGTTGTCATAATATTCGCTAAGAAAGGTAAACTTATTGTTTACAAGGCTAAAAAGTTATCAAATCTTTTAACAAAAAAAAGAAACTTTTTAGCCTTGTAAGTAAAATAATTTTATATTAGAGAGGTCAAGAAGGAACGAACGGAAAAAAGGAACTCTTTTAGCGTTTGCCGTTGCATCGCCCAGTACGTCAAAGTCAGTAGTGTTGGGTGCGGGTTTCGAGCCAGTTCATCGTTGATCGGTGGCATTTTTTTCGGATGGATTTATTCGTTCGTTCGAGCGAGAAAAAGAGCACCATTCTGACGTTGGCCGTTAGCGGAACGCGAAGCTTAAATAAACTCTCTCACACTTGACGCGACTTTAAACTGTGAACGTTCTCATTAAGCGTGGCTCTCTTGCCTTCGCAGCTCCACATGGGACGCAGCCAAGCACAGAAAATCAAGCGGCATAGATAGTAGGATCCGGCAGCCAGCTAAACTCGGTCTGAACGCGCGCCCGGCTAGGACGACAACTGCAGGTACGTGAGATGTTTTTCCCCGGGAAAACGGGGCCTTATTATCGAGAAAAGAAAAAACAGAACAAAAAGAAAACTGAAGCGTTTGTCGCTAGCGAATAGTGACTCTGTATTATTACATTGCCAGGTCAAAAACAAAAAAAAACTGAACTACAGGCGCTGACTAGCATATTATATCAGAGAGCTAGTTGTCATAATATTCGCTAAGAAAGGTAAACTTATTGTTTACAAGGCTAAAAAGTTATCAAATCTTTTAAACTCAGCCTCATTCTGACGTTGGCCGTTAGAACGCGGAGCTTAAATAAACTCTCTCGTACTTGACTTAACTTTATCGACTCTGAAAAAAGCTAGAACCGAATAATATAATAGAATCGTTTTTGACACTCTTATACTCTCTATTGCAGAAGGGCGTCACAGGGGACCAAAACTAGTTTTCGGTAGCGACGGGATATCCATGCAGGCAGGACAGCGCCGAAGTCCTTTTAAATGATAAGTGACATTTATTGTTGTAATAGTAGTTTTCATAATCTTAGTACTTCCGATTACCGTGTAGTTACAATGATTTGTTTTCGATAGCGTTTTTGAAAAATGTGTGTCGATAAGGTGATAATTGCGTTAGTTTAAGTGATTTCCGGAATGCGTGGGATTCCTCCGTGGCGTTCCGGTAATGTAAGTTTCTGTTTATGGTCTTTGGCCGATAAGCAAAGGTTGACAGCTCTGTTGCGCGTCCCGCTATCTTACCTGGGCTGTTTGTTGCCTGATTTCAGACCATGACACTATACTAATAACGACGCTTGCTATAAAGTGGATCTTAAAGTTGTTGACTATACGATGGTCCCAAATGAAAAAGCAAATACGTTCTATTTTTAACTACCGGCCAATTCTGGAGCGCATCCAGTTAACTGTCATTAAACAGGCGTCCGTCTTTTGGCCCCCTATCTCCAAGCGATCTAGTCGCTAATTTGCGGGTCGTTTTATGTAACTGATAGTTGTCGGAATTCTTTTCACTCTGGACCAACATATAAACAGATTGTACATTGTCAACCTTATACAAAGTCGCGCAAGCCGGCGATATAGAAGCAGTTCTGTTGTTCTTCTCAGGTTGCTTTCCAAGAGAAGAAAATCACGAGCAGTTATTTGGAATCAGGTAAAAATTTTAGAAGAAAGAAATTAGTTGATTGTTCTAAAATCTTGCAACCGTAGGCGGGAGCACGGTACAAATTGTTTTGCCTTCGACACGGGGCGGGGTAAACTCAATAGGGCTAAATGATTTCGTTTACTTGGGCGTTTTCAGTTCATTTTGTTTCCTCTACTTAAATGTGTGATTACTGCAATTGCATGATTATGTAAATCCCGTTTTGTCGATGGGGGCGTTGAAACATTAAAAGTAGTGCATCGCAAACGATTTCAAAAGATGTAACAGGGGAAACATTCATTTTCTTTTGGGCCTTTAGGCACCCCCATATCTTGGCGTCAGCAGATGATTCGAGATCTCTCTATGCAGTGTTTATGGACTGATTGACTGACTACAGCAACTGCCTTCATGGTAAGCTGAATTTGTTTGTGCCGAAATAATTGTGCCATGTTACCACTGACAGTAAATCTCGGCGATTTAACGCCGTCGAAGTCATTTCTGTTTCTTTTTACTTGGTAGAGTCGAGGGTGATGTTTCGAGGGTCGCGGGTATTTTTTTCGAGTGTCGAGGGTCCACTTTCTTACTAAAAATTCTTAACGAAAAACTCTAAGAGAGAATTCTCAAAACGGACGTAAAAATAGGCTTCGAAGTCAGCAAGGAGAATTTACATTAAATTGCAGGTCGCGTGTTATCTATTATTATCCTGTCGTCACGAAATGCTGCGAGCTATTACAGAAAGTAAGCGCTTTCAAGAAGGATATTTCTAGTGAGAAAGCAGCTATCTTTATGACAGCCGCCCAACACGCGCCGTACATTCCTCCAAGATGCGTGAGGGTTGATTTTTTTTTTTTTATCAAACGGCAAAGGTACCGTCCTCGTTTTTCCCCAGGTTTGCATAATTTAATTTTTCTGCTCGCGCGTTAAACTTCAGGAACAAAGCAAAAGCCGACTGCTGGCAGTCTACACTAAGGGAAGAAATAGAGAAAGTAAGGGGGTCTTAGCTTTCGGGTCTTAGGTCTTAGGTCTTAATTTTCGGGGGTCTTACTTTTCGCTACAACCAAGGTACCGCGCCTATCAAACGCCAGATAAAGGAGTTACGCCGGTTTTTCTCTCTGATATTCTCCTGATGTTTCTTTGATGGAACACTAGAATAGGAAAAGCTCTTTCGAGAAACTGTAAATCGTTTGCCAACGGAAAGGTGTTCGCATTATGGACGGGAGCAGCTTTTTGCGAGTTCAACGATGTTTCTGACCACACCCGATAGGAATGCATAGAGACAGAAAATGGGTACATTCATGTGAAGTTAAAAATGTCAAACGTGTCACGCAAGGTTGATCCTAATCTCCTCGCGGCCGAGGTGCGTTGTGTGACGACACTATCAAAACGGTCGCGACGAATACGCGATGCACAAATTAATGTTAATTCTCCTTGCTGACTTCCATGCATTTTTTAACGTCAGTCTTGAGAAATCCCTGCTTGATTATTTCCTCGATTTTTTCGAAATTCCCGATAACTCGAACCAAATTTCTCAAACCAATTTTCGTTTGCCTTGGACCTTCGCAACATCGACATTTCTAACCTCCACCTCTCTTCTTGTCTCTCCAGATTGATTCAAGAATGTCACAAAAAGAATAGCTTTCTATAAGTGGCTTCAGAGCTGAGTGCCCTTGTGGTAAGTTATTAAATGCTTGTTTTCCTGGGTGTGGATTTCTAGCAAACACACGGTCTGGGCTGTAATACAAGCGCGCTCTCAGGGGGTTTTGTCTAGTATTGTACGTTGACCCTGGTTTCTTGGCGAAAAATTTTTTATAAACCCTAAACCCGGGGTTTCATGCTAACTCCACTACAAACCCGTAGCGGCAAAGGCAAGGGGCTTTAGGGTTGATGTTAACCCCTTGTGGATTGGGGTTTGTATAAAAAATTTATAAATTCTTATCGGCCATACCTGGAGTTTAGTTTAGTCCTGGGGTTGGGTTCGAGGGTTGGGGTTGGATCTTGGGGTTATGGTTAGGGTTTAGGGTTAGGGTTAGGGTTAGGGTTAGGGTTAGGGTTAGGGTTAGGGTTAGGGTTAGGGTTAGGGTTAGGGTTAGGGTTAGGGTTAGGGTTAGGGTTAGGGTTAGGGTTAGGTTAGGGTTAGGGTTAGGGTTAGGGTTAGGCTTAAACTTCAATGCCAAAATCAAGGCTGGTTTATGGACCGAGGGTTGACCACCGAACTAACTTACCCATAGCAAAATCTGCATGCTGAGCCTGTGTAAGTATGCGAAGTATCCATGTCATCGCTTGAAACCCTTGCGACTGTTTCCAAACGGGCGTGGCAATTACAGAAGGGAATGGAAATCCTGACTGCTGGAATGAAGCCTCATTACACAACTCTTGTTCAAGGGGATCTTCAACAGCTTCACTTGCCCTCTTCTGAGCTCACCACCGGTGCACGTCTCGTGTTCTTCAGTCTTGCTGCGTCCTGCTGAGAGCCAATCAGATGGCAGGCGTCATCTCCAGTGATTTCAAGACGGATTTAATAAACAATGCAAGTGACTGTTATCTCTGAGAATTGGTCACTTAGTTGATAGAGATCTCCTCGGCTCTCAACGACAAGTGGGCGAGGGAGTTGGGATGATTTTCTGGATGATGACGGGTCGGCATGGCAACGCCACCAACTATACAAAACCCCCTTCATTTTTGCAACTAAGTGTGGAAAAGGATTGGACCGGCGAATTCGACACCAGATTGCAGAAGGGTCGTATGGTTCTGGGCCATGTTTGGCGGCTGGTTGCACACCCCCGGTCGCCATGGCAACGCCACCAACTACTTGAAACACCCTCAATTTTTGCAACTGAGAAAATGAGTCCTTAGCAGCAATAGCCCAGTTGGGACGATTTTCTGGAGATGACGGGTCGCCACGGCAACGGCATGGCGACTATTTGAAACACCCTTAATTTTTGCAACTAAGTGAGAAAATTAGTGCTTAGCAGCAATGGCCGAGTTAGGACGATTTTCTGGAGATGAGGGGTCGCCATGGCAAGGGCACCAACTATTTGAAACACCCTTAATTTCTGGAACTTAGTGAGAAAATTGGTCCTTAGCAGCAATAGCCGAGTTAGGACGATTTTCTGGAGATGACGGGTCGGCAGGGGGAGACCGGGTTTGGCACGGGCGGTTCGGGCTTTGAGAATTTTCTCACCGCACAGTGTTAAGTAAAATGTTGCAGTGATGCACTGTACAAGTTTTGACGCATGAAGGCAAAGTTGAAATGGCT
Source organism: Meandrina meandrites (assembly GCA_963693305.1). Taxonomy (NCBI): domain Eukaryota; kingdom Metazoa; phylum Cnidaria; class Anthozoa; order Scleractinia; family Meandrinidae; genus Meandrina; species Meandrina meandrites. The sequence continues at coordinate 8,162 of OY855912.1, read as the reverse complement.
GTGGATGACAAGTAGGATGATTTTCTGGAGATGACCACGGCACCAACTATACAAAGAGCTAACGGTAAGCGGGCTAACCGGAGTGCATAGTAGGCTAACCGGAGCGCATAGCAGGCAAGCCGGCGTCAACAGTAGGCTAACCGAAGTCAATAGTACAAGGCTAACCGGAGTGCATAGCAGGCTAACCCGAGTGCATAGCAGGCAAACCCGGAGTGCATGGTAGGCTAACCGGAGTGCATAGCAGGCTAACCCGAGTGCATAGCAGGCTAACCCGAGTGGTGAGTAGTAGCCACTCAAGGGAGTGCTATTTCCAGATGTTGAAATAGCTAAGCACCCTCGTTCCCAGCGCCTTTCAAGGTCGGTGCAATTCCTGTATTTAGGCGCTAAAGTGTGCGTGAGGGGATGAAAATAAAGAAGGCCCATGCAATGTAAGTGTAGAAATAGCCGTTCTTTCTTTCTTTCAATACTACTCATTGAGAATAGTAGTCCATTTAAGCGCAGCAGTCCAGGGACTGGGGGTCATCACCAGAAATTTGTCAGAGAGTAATGCGAGCAAAAGTAGCTGACAGCTTGTGTGTGAAATAAATGCCTTCCAATCATAGATTGAAATAACAATTTTCAACAGCAAAATAGATCTGTATTGAGAACAAAACACTTTAAATCAGTTCATTTTAGAAAATGGGCCTACGTTCCTTCCTCTTGGTCCATTCAATTTGATTTGATTCCCGAAGACAATACCGGCGACACCCGAGTCTCTCTTCATTGAAATAATAAACGAGAAATCTAAAAATATAATAATTGGCACCACCAAACAATAGATTTAAGGAGTTTGAAAATGTCCTTAAAACTATTTCGAGAAAAGAAGATCACTGGGATAAGCCACGCTATATCATGGGGGACTTCAATATTGATCTACCGAAAAGAAATATAATTGCTGTAACTTCTCGACTTTCTTTCTTAACCAATTTTGTTGCTTTAGGCTACTCGCCACCTATTAATAAACCCACTCGTCAAACTAAGTCCACGGCTACATTAATTGACAACATCTTTTCAAATAACATAATCAAAACAGTGCATTTGAGTGGCACTTTATCAGGTCATCTTCCTGTCTTCACTATTACGGGACACGAACTACATAAATACCCCAAGAAAACTCCACCTGATGACTACACAGCTCGGAAAATTACAAATAAATCTCTTGGATTTTTCTCTGGTAAACTCCAAAGTTGTGATTGGCAATCGACGCTATCAAAGAGTGATCCGACAGAGTCAAATTCCGCATTCTCAACAGAGTTCTTTGAGCCTTATTAATAAGTCTTTTCCAATGAACAAGTATATCAAGCAAAAGGCACCAAAAGAACTAATATGGCCCACGGATATCTAGGGGACCGAAGAAATCCTCGAAAATAAGAGTTGAAGTTCCTTGGCAAAATTTGACGAAAAATCAGAGTGAAAGAAATGAACCTAAGTACAACCTTTACCGCGATAGATGACAAGAATAGCTGAGAAGAATTATTGGAGAAACAGAAAACTCGATCAAAGTAAAGACGACATAAAATCAACGTGGGGGACTCTATCGATGAATCACTCGGTGAAAAGAAATCTAAAACCGATCTGCCCAACTCTTCCTTAAATAATGCCAAGGAAGAAGTCAGTGGTCGGAAATGAATTGCAAATGAATGGTTCAATGGTTTTTTGGCCAACGTTGGACCGATCTCTTGCCAAGATATTTATAATTTTGCAATAATGATGAATTTTATAAATTTCTAAAAGGAAGTGATGATGACTCTATGTTTTTATATAATACGACCTGCGACGAGGGTAGAAAAGAGCTGTAGGCAAAATGGTTTGCAAGTCCAGTTGCGGTATTGACGAAATTAATGGCAGAGTAATTAAATATTAACTGACTGCCCAAAAGGGATTTAGAATTCACAGTTCAACTACACATGCCACAATAGAACTTGTTGATAAAATAAGAAAAGCCCTTGAAAACAACGGTATTGCCTTTCGAACAGAAAACAAACAAAATTTGTTAAAAATAATCTGAACGGACAATTACCGGCGGAGTTCCTCAGGGCTCCATTCTTGGTCCATTATCATTTTTCATGGACATAAATGACCTAAACAACTCGACTGATAAATTGTCCACTATTCGGTTTGCAGACGACACTAATCTCTTTTGCTCAGGAAAAGAATACACAAGATCTTGAAACTACAGTAAGTAGCTCGGCAACAGGTAGAAATAAAAAATTAACCTTCGTACAATGATACCAAAATGACGTGTACACGAGTAAGATCTTACTGCCGTGATCTCCTTTATTAGATGCCTTTCCGACTGGTACGAATTGAATGTACTTTTATTCGTTCTTATTAAAGGGAGACTACTTTGTAAGTTATTTGTATTGGTATACCTTTAAGAGTGTACTTGTATCACTTTAATGGGAAATAGGCAATAAACAATAATTGAATAGTCTTAAAGTAGTAAGGTAGGTTTGGCAGTGGCTGAGTTTTGGGAAGTAGTTTCTGTTTTTGTGTTACGAGATGTCGTCCATTGTCACTAGTGTCCACTTTAACATAATTTTAAATCGTCGCAGCACTGTAATGTCTCCTGGTGTTGTAATAATTTAATAAAAAAAGACGCTGATCACACGCACATTACTGTGTCAAAGGTCAATGCAAATTAAGATTTTCCAAATCTAGATGAGGTTTGGCAATACTTTCTTGCCTTCCACAAGCACAATTATTACTCCACTTACACTGTCACCTCGCTCCAAGGATGAGAGGGCCTCCCTCACCTCACCCCCAATGATGAAGACGGGACTTACCGACAGCGACATATCAGCACTGCCTTCCCTAACTGGAAAATCCAACTCGAAATCCGAAGTCGGCAAATAGGCAACCTCTAAATAATCATGGCATGTACCAAAACCGTAAACAGGCTAACCCGAGCGATGTTCGGGCTAGCCGGAGTGCTATTTAGGCTAACCTGAGTGCAAGGTGCACTTCCGGTTAGCCTGAGTGGCACTCCGGCTAAACCCAGCTTGAATATCACTCAGGGTTAGTTGGTGACTGTTTACGGGTTACTTCTCGATAATGGTAATGGGTTTAGGGTTGTTTCGTTTGGCTGGTTTCATTCGGGAAATGAATTGAAGAAAGAGTACTGCCTTAAGCAAATAACCCTTGGACAAAAACACTCACATCGGTCACGACTTTTGCAGAAGTCGGTGGCTCCTAAAGGAGCCATTGTCGTCGTGTGTCTTGTTTTGTCTTTACTTGGCCTTCCATTAAGTGAGTCGCTGCACTTCTGCTTCTGGACAGGTGTTCTCTTGCCTCTCAGGCGGTCACTCTGTGAGGGAAGTCAAATGTCAAATGTCAACTTCAGCTCAGAGCACTTCTGGCCTATATACTGTCAGTTGTAAATTTTAAAATATGGAAATCGTTCACCGTACTTCAATGTCAATTGCGGGGAGTTTTATTTGATATCCAGGACTTTGTTAACCAAAGGTGAATCAGGAATCCACCTCACCTTGGCACGGGATGAAAAGATCCAACAAGACACCCCAAAAGCAAAACATTAGGGGCAAAACTACAAGAGATCCACCCTGTATTTCAACAAGTCCGGCCAGAGACACCCCTGGCAGTGTGGAAAAAGGCAGGCAATTCAACACAAATTGCCACCCAGTGCAACGAAAGGTGAATATTACAACCAGTCCACCCTGGGACGGGGTCAAAATTTTGACAACTCCACCCCCAGGTTAGCAACAACTTTTGAGACTCACCCCACAAGAATGGGACTCATCTCCAAAACATACTCGACTGGAATTTTTTTTATAGCCAACACAGTCCAAAAAATGCTTTTCATGGCAAAATTGAAACATTTGACAACCGTTGGCTTCCTCTCAAGACGGAACAGAGCCAAATTTCTGTTATGATGCCTTCATTTTAGGGTTAGGTTAGGGTTAGGGTTAGGGTTAGGGTTAGGGTTAGGGTTAGGGTTAGGGTTTAGGGTTAGGGTTAGGGTTAGGGTTAGGGTTAGGGTTAGGGTTTAGGGTTAGGGTTAGGGTTAGGGTTAGGGTTAGGGTTAGGGTTAGGTTAGGGTTAGGGTTAGGGTTAGGGTTAGGGTTAGGGTTAGGTTAGGTTAGGGTTAGGGTTAGGTTAGGTTAGGGTTAGGGTTAGGGTTAGGGTTAGGGTTAGGGTTAGGGTTAGGGGTTAGGGTTAGGGTTAGGGTTAGGGTTAGGGTTAGGGTTAGGGTTAGGGTTAGGGTTAGGGTTAGGGTTAGGGTTAGGGTTAGGGTTAGGGTTAGGGTTAGGGTTAGGGTTAGGGTTAGGGTTAGGGTTAGGGTTAGGGTTAGGGTTAGGGTTAGGGTTAGGGTTAGGGTTAGGGTTAGGGTTAGGGTTAGGGTTAGGGTTAGGGTTAGGGTTAGGGTTAGGGTTAGGGTTAGGGTTAGGGTTAGGGTTAGGGTTAGGGTTAGGGTTAGGGTTAGGGTTAGGGTTAGGGTTAGGGTTAGGGTTAGGGTTAGGGTTAGGGTTAGGGTTAGGGTTAGGGTTAGGGTTAGGGTTAGGGTTAGGGTTAGGGTTAGGGTTAGGGTTAGGGTTAGGGTTAGGGTTAGGGTTAGGGTTAGGGTTAGGGTTAGGGTTAGGGTTAGGGTTAGGGTTAGGGTTAGGGGTTAGGGTTAGGGTTAGGGTTAGGGTTAGGGTTAGGGTTAGGGTTAGGGTTAGGGTTAGGGTTAGGGTTAGGGTTAGGGTTAGGGTTAGGGTTAGGGTTAGGGTTAGGGTTAGGGTTAGGGTTAGGGTTAGGGTTAGGGTTAGGGTTAGGGTTAGGGTTAGGGTTAGGGTTAGGGTTAGGGTTAGGGTTAGGGTTAGGGTTAGGGTTAGGGTTAGGGTTAGGGTTAGGGTTAGGGTTAGGGTTAGGGTTAGGGTTAGGGTTAGGGTTAGGGTTAGGGTTAGGGTTAGGGTTAGGGTTAGGGTTAGGGTTAGGGTTAGGGTTAGGGTTAGGGTTAGGGTTAGGGTTAGGGTTAGGGTTAGGGTTAGGGTTAGGGTTAGGGTTAGGGTTAGGGTTAGGGTTAGGGTTAGGGTTAGGGTTAGGGTTAGGGTTAGGGTTAGGGTTAGGGTTAGGGTTAGGGTTAGGGTTAGGGTTAGGGTTAGGGTTAGGGTTAGGGTTAGGGTTAGGGTTAGGGTTAGGGTTAGGGTTAGGGTTAGGGTTAGGGTTAGGGTTAGGGTTAGGGTTAGGGTTAGGGTTAGGGTTAGGGTTAGGGTTAGGGTTAGGGTTAGGGTTAGGGTTAGGGTTAGGGTTAGGGTTAGGGTTAGGGTTAGGGTTAGGGTTAGGGTTAGGGTTAGGGTTAGGGTTAGGGTTAGGGTTAGGGTTAGGGTTAGGGTTAGGGTTAGGGTTAGGGTTAGGGTTAGGGTTAGGGTTAGGGTTAGGGTTAGGGTTAGGGTTAGGGTTAGGGTTAGGGTTAGGGTTAGGGTTAGGGTTAGGGTTAGGGTTAGGGTTAGGGTTAGGGTTAGGGTTAGGGTTAGGGTTAGGGTTAGGGTTAGGGTTAGGGTTAGGGTTAGGGTTAGGGTTAGGGTTAGGGTTAGGGTTAGGGTTAGGGTTAGGGTTAGGGTTAGGGTTAGGGTTAGGGTTAGGGTTAGGGTTAGGGTTAGGGTTAGGGTTAGGGTTAGGG